>JARLTB010000155.1:8585000-9185000 GCA_030141615.1 Unio pictorum | reverse complement strand
TTCAAATGCGCCAGAAATGCGTCGTCCTCCTCAAGCTTCCTCATTTTGGCCTGGAGTACGTTACTGACTGGTGTCGACGTAACATCCATCGGACTCGGTCTCGTCCGTCGACTCTTGGACCTGTTTTCCACAGCAACCATCGGCTTTGGTTTGCAGGTTTCGGGGATCGGTTGTGTCAACCCATAACGACATTCTACTATGACGTCATGAGTGTCCAGCCAAGCATATAGATTCAATTTCCCCACCCCAGCCCCTTCACGCATGGTGAATCAAGGTCAGTGAAAGGCTGGAACGCTACATACAGTGTCCTATAAGATGGTGGGACCAACTCGGTTGCCACCTGCGTGACGCAAAGTTTGCTGGTTTACAGCTTGCCTCGTGCTCGCACTCTTTTCTAGCAACTCCATTTACCAGTGTCTGCCTTGCTTTCAAACAGTCCCTGGCAAATATTCTCAGGCGAGTTTAGTGGAAACACTTTGTCGGACCTCGCCGACCTGCAAGTCGATTTTCGTGGGTGAGGTCTGTCCGGGTCTATGGGGAATTCCTTACCTTTCGTGATGAAAAGTGCACCAAAATCTTGTGAACTTGATCCAATTCCGACATCACTGCTGCTTGAGTGCTTAGACCCAATATTGCCTTCACTAACTGATGTTATTAATATCTCTCTCTCATCAGGGGAATTCCCATCATTTTTCGAAACTGCCATCGTAAAGCCACTGCTGAAGAAACCAACACTGGACCATAACGATTTAAAGAACAACCGCCCGGTTTCTAATCTCCCATTCATATAAAAAAATCTTAGAAATAGTTGTTCTAACTCAACTTGTATCTCATTTGAATTCAAACAGTCTTTTTAGCAATGTACAGTCTACATATCGCCCTTGCCACAGTACGGAAACTACTCTTCTGAAAGTATTAAGTGACATTCTCTCTGTTTTGGATCGTGGAAAGATTACAGTCCTCACTCTCCTGGATTTATCTGCAGCATTTGACACAATAGACCATGATATATTACTTCACAGTCTCCAGCATGTATTTGGCATTCAGAATATAGCCTTACAGTGGTTCAAGTCCTACTTAGTTAACAGGACACAAATTATATCTGCAAATGGAATACACTCCAGCCCAGTTGATGTATGTTGTTGTGTACCACAGGGATCTGTTCTTGGGCCTGTTCTCTTCATTCTGTATACTCTGCCGATCTCAAGTGTTATAGATCATCACCCAGTGTCGCACCAATTGTATGCTGATGACACCCAAATATACAAATCACAACACCAAGACTTTCTCATTCACATCCTTTACCTCAGACAATAAATATCAGCAACACCAACATTAAATTCTCACAGTCAGTATGGAACCTAGGCGTTACTCTAGACAATACTCTCACATTGCACCAACATGTCATGAACATATGCAAGGCTGCATATCTTGAATTGAGACGTATCAGTTCCATTCGTAAATATCTTTCAGTTGATGCCACTAAAACACTTGTGTGTTCATTAGTACTTTCAAGACTGGAATATTGTAACTCAATTCTGTCTGGTTCGTCACAATATTTACTCCAGAAACTTCAAAAGGTTCAAAACAGAGCTGCACGGATCATCTTTAGAGTACCTCGATCAGAGCACACCTCACCGCTGCTCTATACCCTACATTGGCTATCAATTCGATACAGAATCAAACACAAAATTTGTTCTCTGTGCTATGTTTCAATGACATACTCCAGTCCAACATACCTATCCAGCCTCACCCATGTGTATACACCAGCTAGAACCTTACGCTCTTCTTCTGATAATCGTATACCCATTGTACCCAAGGTGAAAACAAAGTCATATGGACAACGTTCGTTTGCACACCAAGGCCCGGCGACGTGAAACAGATTGCCCATTGAAATTAGACACAAAGACACAGTGGTCCCTTTTAAGAGTGCTCTTAAGACTCACCTGTTTCGACTGCAGGGACAAACTTAGCAACCTAATCATGTTTTGCATCTTATATGTTTTCAGCATGTTTTTATGTTTTCCAATTTCATTGTTTTTGTCATTTGTTGTTCTGTAGTGTAGTCATATCATTATTGATGGTGTAAAGCGCTTAGAGCTTCGTAAGATTAGACGCTATACAAAGTCCTCATTATTATTATTATCCCCTCCGACCTTCCCGTCGCCCTGACGATTAAGGACAGCCGGCTCTCCGTCCCTTACACGGAGTGACTCAGTGGGTCAGGGTCTGTTCGCGCCCCGAGAAACTCCACCCATCGAGTGTACCTGCTCTCCTACCTATCCATCATGCTAGATATTTATTTTAGCATCAGGTGTTCTCTCTCTCTCTCTCTCTCTCTCTCTCTCTCTCTCTCTCTCTCTCTCTCTCTCTCTCTTCTAGGAAGATTGCCAACTCGCGAAGATACGTTCTCAAACATGCTCCTTGCGTATGACCTCGTGTAGCCTGTGGTACGATGGTTTGACGTCGGCCATCGTCATACACTTCTCAAAAAGCTTCGAACGCGGGTGTTGAATTGAGAGTGGTAATCCGTTGACTTTTTTGTCGAGTCCCGAAAAAGTTTACAGTATGTTTCTGCAGTCAGCCGATAAGGGCAGATAAGTGCCTTCTTGATCACATCGTAGTCATCAGTATCAGAGACAGTTAAGTAGTGGTAACAATCGCAAGCTGCACCGTGCAAAATGTCTGAAATGTTGAACGCCCAAAAGTACACAGGAATTTTGTGAGCGTTCGCGAGTTTCTCCAATTACACGTGAAAATCGCCAATGTACTCGTCTTTTTCATTGAATCGCAGCATACTTATTTGCACTTATCTGTACCATTTTCCATTTCGAGAGCGTGACAGATGTTAATGTTTCTAACCAATACTAATATCTATATTTTCTTTGTCTGCCAGAGACTCGGTATCAGCTGCACCAGGGTATTTCCCTCTCTCTCCAACAGCTCCGCCGGTCCCTAAAAGCTTCCTGTATTAACAAACAAGGACATTAGCATATTTCTCTAGCTATCTAGACTCACACTAAACAAGAATCTATCATCAAATAAGCCATTACCTTCTTTGGTCACGCATTCATTGACATCGAAATACCCATACTTTATGCTATGATTGACATGGTAAATTAGATTCTCAATCTAATTATACAGAACAATATCACATAATCAAACGCATTTCTGTACATTGCAATTCTACAAAGTGTACACTGATATCGATATATCCACGCGCTGATATATCCGTACACATGATACTCATGCAAAGTAAACACATATAGTAAAATCCCTATTAACTAATGTTGCACACTGCACCCATTATACAAAGTTATAATTCAATTCAAAATTTGCACATCTGAAATATCACATGTATAACTGTATGATATTACTAATAATTAACGAAATATCTTATTACAATATTAATTCTTTACATAAACATTGCTCATATCTCAAAATATGCATGGAAATCAAGCACTACAAATAAATCAAAACACCCCAAAGGGATCAAACCCCATAAATTGTAAGTCTATGTACTAACGATTATAGTAATGAAGTATACATACTGCATATAATTAAAGCACAATTGTTTTGCCGTAATAGTTTACAACAATAGAACAAATAGTCACTGACATGTTCAAATCTCCTTTGTAATTTCCAAAATATCAACGTTTAAGAATGACGTCGGAGTAGCTTATCTTCTCTTATAGTTCAGCGAGATGGTTTAGCGACTATTGACGTTTACTTCTCAAGATACTAGATTTAAGTTTGCGATTCCGGTGATACAAAGGCCTTGTCCAATTCAGAGTGGATGTCCATTCACCAATGGTTTACATAGTTAGCAGACACTGCCCAATCCCCGACAATCTGTCAAGGGTTGTTTATTGACCCCCACTTGATGGTCATATGATCCAAATACAGGAAATTCATGTCACTTACCAGTAAATCGTGCGACGCTAAAATAAGGTGTCAGTCACGAGTTTTTATCGCCAGGTTACACAAATGGATAACATTGTAACCTTTATGACGCAGAATTATTAACCTCAGGGTCTAACAGAAACCCGGTTGCAATCTGGTTATTGTTCCTACCAACGTGACAGAATGTTGCAAGAAGTTTCAGTCACAAAGACGTCAAGACAATTGTGTGTCCGAATAATGGACAGAGAAAGATACTACTACTACTACTACTACTACTACTACTACTACTACTACTACTACTAATAATAATAATAATAATAATAATAATAATGAGGATTTTGTATAGCGCCTAATCTTGCGAAGCTCTAAACACTTTACACCATCAATAATGATATAACTACACTACAGAACAACAAGCAGCAGAGAGGGTGAACAGACCAACTTTTATAAGCGTCAATTCGGCAAACTGAGGCTTCCTCGTAAATGCTTTATAGAGGTTAATTTGGTAAAACAGAATAATAAAAAAAGGGACGCTAAAGTCTTTGTCGGCCCCCCTCTGCTGCTATGGGTTAACAATTTTTTTGAACCGAATATTTGATCAAGTCCGATACGATATCTTGAATAGAGCAAGAATATTACAGTTATCTCTGATCACTTTTGGTATTTGTGTGTATCGTTGAGTGACATATATCACGTCAGTGTTTTTATGTCTGCCTCTGGAAAATATCCTAGCAGGACTTTTTTGATTGTCTAACATCACATCGACGTACACAACAAGATTGTTAAGGCTTCCATCTAAGTCTTCTACGGATGGCGCTTCATCGATATCGGTTATAAATTCAATAATACCCTCGCCGGTGATTTCTGTTGTCTTTTCGTTAAAATCCCTTAACACTTCGTAGCATCGCTGATCATCTACACTAGGAGCAATCAAATACAACTTATCCCATTTCATCCATCTCGTTATTAAATTAAGTAGCAGTTGTGTCTTGCCACTTCCAGATGGTCCGATTATAATCATACGAATAGAATTTGGTAGCGCAACATGATGTTTAACTGGTTCTCTTGTTTCTGTCGCCGAAAAGTCAATTACATTCATGTTATGATAAATATATTATAGATCTATTTTGTGTGAGGGGTATAAGGCGTACACTGATAATTGGTCTGACTATTACTTCCATCAGAATAATATATTAATATTATGGATTTGTGGTGTATAAAGCGTATACCAACAACTGGTTTAACAATCACCGGTTCAGAATCTGGTAGCTTTGTATGATGTTTTACAGGTTGTGGTTCTCATGTTGCTAAATAATCAATTACATTCTTTCCCATTATAATATAAATATATTATGGATCTATATTGTGTAAAATGTAAGAAGCGTACTGGCACAAACGACTTGACGACGATTACAACTAAAAATAACAGATCAGCACATTCTGGTAAATGTGTACAACGCGGTACAAAGAAATTTAGATTTGTTTCCATGAAATCTGCAAATGATTTTAAAAAACGAGGAGGTGATATTGCAGCCAAGTTAGTAAAATTACCGGGAACACCATGGGCAAAATATCCAGGAGAAAAACACATTCCAGGGTATAGTTATTATGGACCCGGGACCAGACTCGATATCAGACTCGATGATCAAAACCAACCCCGACCCGGTGAAAATGCAATAAACGCTATTGATAAGGCGTGTCATGCTCATGATGTTGCTTATAAAAGCCTTGTATGCCACGAGGTCTTTCCTCTTTGCCTCAGTCACGGACTCCATCTCCTCCCAGATTGCCTCATACCAGTCGGCATTTTCCATTCCTTATTCCCGTAAGATATTATGGCTGAGTTGTACACAGAGTCACGGAGATGGGCCCACGTGGAGTGTATGGTGTAATCAGGTGTCACTTTGGTGAGAGCTTCCTGCACTTTGCGGATGAACTGCTGTGTTTTCTCTGGATTACTCGTACAGCAGGTGTTGATACGATGGTGACCCTTCTTTTTGGCATGGTTCAGCGTCTTGGGTAATATTTGCACCTTACTGACCACAAGGGAATGGTCCGTGTCGCATTCGGCAATGTAGTAGCTGCGATTAAGGAGGACGCTGGCCAGTTCCGCACGCCTGGTAATGACAAGGTCTAGCTGATGCCAGTGTTGTGAACGTCGGTGTCTCCAAGACACCTGGTGGATCTCCTTGTATTGGAAGAAGTTGTTGGTCACACATAGGCTGTGGGAGCAGCTCATCTCCAGAAGTCGCTGACCGTTCTCGTTGAACTTGCCCCTTCCATAAAAGTCGAGACAGACGGACCAGGCCTCATGGTCGGCTTCCACTCTAGCATTGAAGTCTCCTAGCAAGTAAAGGGTTTTTTGTTTGGAATACGAGATATTGCCTGATCCAGAGCCTCATAAAGCAATAGAGCAGAGGGTTGGAGCATACACGCTGAAGATGTGGACCAAGTCTAATGATTTTGACAACCTGACGGCAAGGCTTCTCTCAGTACCTGATGATGGAGGTTCAATGAAGGCAACTAGCGTGTTCTTTACGGCAAAGCCTACACCGTGCTGCCTAGGTTCATTCGAGGGCTTCCCTGCCAAAAGAACATGTAATTGGCTTCCTTGATGGTGCCGCTGTCAGCCAGTTAGGTTTCCTAGGGACAGGCAATGTCGATGTTCAGTCGGGAGAGTTCTGTCAATGACGGCAGTCTTCCGTGAATCGTCGATCTTTTGTAAGTCATTGGTCAGTCCAGGACACATGGTCCTAACGTTCCAAGTCGCAATACGAAGAGCTGGAGTTTTCTTATTTCTTCATTTAGCCTTTCCTGGTGCGGAGTTTTGTGGCCCACTTGTCGAGATGGTTCTCTAAGCTCAACGCACCCAGTGAAGCAGGCAGGCCATGGCGGGAAACACCTTACTGGCTAGGGGCTGCCCAGCTTAAGGCGGGCGGTAGCTGTCCAGTGAGACCTGATGATCTCTTCCACTATCAGAAGTAACCCCTGGCGCCAAGCTCTACACCAATCGAGCTTTGGCTTAGAACCGGTAAACTGCTACTTCTCGTTTTGTGCCGACGTCATACGACGACGCTGGAGTGTCCTCTCCAGCGGAGCTACGAAGCCTGGGCAGGGTGTTATGGAGAATCAGCTGTTGCCCATGCAGCAGATGCACCCTCTCCACGCAGCTGGTGGGCCCAAGGGAACGACAAATGTCGATACAGCTTGGCACCAACGGCGTCACAGGAGTTTCCGGAATGACATTGAGGTCAATGTCAGACCGCCTTAGGGACTCCGTCTCTGGATTTTTGTTGGGATTTACTCCCTTAGCCTTTCGCATGAGTGTGTATAGCCGGAAGGCAGCGGAGGTTTGGAATCAGAGTTTTCCTTCTCCTAGATGAGCTACCATCCAAGGTTTACGAGTCCCATCTACCCGAAGCAACTGGTTTTAAGACGCCAGTGACCCGCCTTCACCCCTTCTCCTGTTGGTGGATAACGCGGTCCGCCGGGCTTCAAATCTAAGCCACTCGTGAAGGCCAGGAGCTGGATTTTAGTTGACAGAGGCGATCAGAGACGCAAGCCGTATGGGGGATTTCTGGAGTGGGGCGCTTTTCTCCCACTCCCTTCCCTGCAATATATATATATATATATATATATATATATATATATATATATATATATATATATATATATATATATATATATATATATATATATATATATATATATATATATATATATATATATATATATATATATATATATATATATATATATATATATATTATAGTGTCACTCGTGGAGTTAGAATTGACGCATACCCTATCGGTTTCAATTAGGTAGGTTAGTGCGATGTTGTTGAATGTTGGGAATTGGCGCGCCTAAACGGCCGGCGCCGAAACGGGTCTGTGCCATAACGGTCGTGTCAAAACGGTCGCGCCAAAAAGTCACGTACCGACATGTGCAATGCTCATTTCCTTAAACGTAATATTTCTTTATAATACTATATTTGTTTACGATTCTCAGAAGACGCATTTTAACCTGTGTGATGCGAAGTTTTCTTCGTACCGTTTTACTTCATCTTATCACGGATCCCCCTGGATTAACAATAGCACATTCTGCTCTACATGATGTATATTTGAAATGTACAAACAACTTGCTATTTCATTTAAGCTGTATTCCTTTTATGAAATGTAGGCATATGCTGTCTTCTTTCACTCCTAAACAAAAGTCAACAAAGACTTTGGTCTTATATGATAACTGTTTGCTAAATAGCAACACTTTCTTGTCCATGGACAATCCTTGTTCATTATTTCATGAGTCATTGTGCTATCCATTAGAAGATCTTCATCTTCAAAATTATGGAACGCATGTTGACTAATTTTTGGCCAAATCCATAATATTTAGGATAACAAAGCTACATTTGGCTGAATACCAAGATCATCGTCTGTAAATGACTTTCTATTTTTTTTTATTCAGTTGAGTAATAGGGGCTTTTAATTTAGCCTCTGATATCCTGACTAAAAGTAAATGTCATCTAGCTAAAGTTAGATTATTTATGCGCAAATTAACCTGACGAAATTTGGCCATATGAAACGTCTTGAGTGGTGTATCGTAAATAAAGGGAACCTGTAGCCAAAATATGAATAGTCCTTGTTAGTCAAAAACATAATCCAAACATTTACTAGGCCTTTAGCCTTATACAAATATTTAAGATTAACTTTAACAGTCCATAACTTTAGGACGATTCGGATAATACTCGATATTCTAGCTCACCATAGGACCTTCCCCAGCCAGACAAATTGAAGCTGAGCAGAAATGTGATTCTGTCCGACCAATTAGATTTGAAGTGAGAAATACATTGATTCCTTAGGTAAATATTGGTTTAGCTGTTAGAATGCATGCAGTGAATTAACATTATTGTAACCGAATATTGGTCACATAATCCATCAGTACGAGTTTGAAACTTATCTTTATTCAGACTGTACACAATTACATATGAAACAGCACAACTCAAGGTCATACAGGACAATACCCACAAACATTGCGAGAATTATAATACGACATGTTTACACACCAACATTGAGAGGACTGCACAAATCAGGTGTGTATTCTCTCATTTATAAAACAATTCGTATGAATCTTAGAAAATTAAGAAATACATATTTTTTGCCATTAGGGATATCATTAGCAAGTCTTTTAAACTACAATTGGTACATATTTCAATTAGGTCCTTCCAAGGTATGTCAAATAACATAGGAAAATATTGTTTTACACACTTTCGTTACCTATTATGATATCCATCTAAGATTTCGGCCCAACAAATATGACCAAATTATATTACGATCAAACTTCAAATATCACATAAATTCCAATACTTTTTATTTTTCATATGTTACTCCACATGCCTTAGGAGGATATCCTCCTAATGTCGGAAGTCCTCCTAATGTTGGTGTGTAAACATGGGGATTCCTCCTAATGTAGGTAATGCGTACACACACACACACACACACACACACACACACACACACACACACACATCATAAATTTTACACATAGTTTTGCACCATTTAGCAGTTATATCCTCACATGGTCAGACTTAACGACCTTAGTTTCAGCACAAAAACGACTCTTTTATAGTATTCGGCTTGACGTTTATGAGATCTTGGCTGAATACGACTGACAGCATTCTGTGTCATCGCTGAATTACAACTAATGGCGAACTAAGGGGTGTGTACGTGATAGGAGCGGTCCGTCCCGGATAACTAACATAAATGGGGGAGGGTGCCATATATACATACTCTATGTTGGGGTTTGCACCGAGACAAGGAAATCCCAGTCAAAGGGGTATCATTATTTGTCTTCCCACGAGGCTTGTCCGAGTGGGGAGACATATACTGTAAATCCCGCAAATCCCAACGTAGATTTTTTTCTCACCCAATATTTTCCTATAAAGTAAAAGGACAACTACACTAGTGTTCATGTCCCAAGGTTTACATGCGACGCATTATTACAGTTATGTTAATGAGGTCTCTGATGTGATCTTTGCATCCGAAGTACCCACTTTATACGCGTGAGCAACGAAAAATAACAGCATAAAACGTCGCATAGTTATGAGGTTTTATCACATTTAATACGTGGATGTTATATGAAATTGACAATAAATAATTAATATTTATTACAAGAAACTGTTTCATTTCGTCAGTTCCAATGTTGAAAAAATTACCCCATTATTATATAAAAGACCCTCCAAATATGGACCACAGTTGATAACCATGTGCTAAACTTTGAAGTTAACGGATTCTTTGAGAAATTATTTTTTGAGTCATGTTGCGAATGAATGTGCAGTGCAACAGCTTTTATATACATATATACACATTATTGGTGTCTCAGTCTCAAGAGATCTTGCAAATAGCGTCCTTGGAATGTCGTATGTCTCTGGGCTTTTGACATCGTGTTCTGTAGCTGTGCAGGCCTATGCGCGAGAGACAGTCCCTGCAGTTGGTGCATACATACTGGGAAGTCTGAGTTTCTGGGGTTGCTCCCGCGCTCTTCTTTTTCTCACGTTTCTCTGCTGCCTCGCCTCACAGCAGCGACTGCAAAGCCCTTGCTTAACGTCAGTCTACAGGTGCCTCGGTCATCTGTCTGCACTTCCCAGCCGTCGGGTGAAATATCGCATGGCATGCTTTCATGTCCCTCTTGCCCACATCCTTGAAACTGAGTGAGGAGTGGCCGACTCTTCTGGTGCCAGTTTTCGTCTGTCCATATAGACTGATTGGCATCCTCCCATCCTTCATGCGTCGGACATGTCCCAGTCATCGAAGGTGACATTTGCTCAACAAGGAGTACGGGATACTTGCACACTTTAGGATCTTGCTGTGTGGGACAAGGTCTTGCTAGCTGATTTTCAGGATGCGTTTTAGGCACCGTACTAAGAAGCTGATCTGGCGCTCTTGCCTCATGTATCTATTCCAGGTCTTACTTACATATACAAGGGTGCTGAGAACACAGGCGTGGTAAATCAAACTTCCAGATTTCAAAAGAGGCGACGTCGGTTTTATAGTTCTGTAAATTGCGAACAGGGATAATATTTACATATTCCATCAACTGCGGCTGTTATCATAGAAGCTCATGATCTCATGCAAACATTAAGATTAATAGAAAAGTACATCCCAAAACAAGAAATGTATTGCTTAAAATATGCCTTTACATGCCAGATTATTTTGATGCAGAACACAGAAAAAGAAGAAACAGAATAAGTGACAGAAAATAAAGTTTAGCTAGACGCTTCCATGCTATATGGAAAATGGCTTAACGTAACTGGATATGAGGGAACTAGGGGCGTCTCGAAACTATTATACAACATTGGGTTATTATTGCTTTAGAACCTAGATATTGACATAATTTACTGTCCATGCTAGCTGCAAATTTAAATCACAATGATATTTTACATTAATGGTGGAGAAATGGATATGCATTCAATATAATGATAAAGTTATCGCTGTTGGAAATTAACGCGGACATACATATATACTTTCATCCTATTGACCATTAATTAAGTGCATGAATACAATACATACTATATGAATAAACACGTCATTGATCTTGCTTAATTCAGAGAAATATTAACGTTAAGCCACAATTCACTTTCTTTTCTCAACATTTCTTTGCCGTGTATTGTATGGATTGTAGATGTATTAGACAGGATACCATACTTTGCTGTATTGTTCGTTATACATAGTAGATTGAAAGTGATGGTTAATATTTCAAGAAACAATCTAAATATTTTGAATTATTTATTGTGGAAATCTAAAAGTTGATTTGTTATACTGTATGGTCTTGCCCAGGGATGGTCACTGTGGGTAGCTTGCCTGGGTCACAACATGAAAACTACTGGCATCCCTGGTATAGAACCATATATTACCCAATACAGACCGTGGGTCATGGCCCTTAGGATGTGTACTTGCCAATTTGTCATAACTTGGAAATCGTTGAGACCCATACCTTTTAATCACATACTGGTCGAAGGACATGAATGAAATCAGACAAAATTTAAGTATAGACAATCAGGAAGGAGTTTTCCTCTCGGGTAATCACTTGTAAGCTATAGGTGTGAAGAGAAATATGAAAATTATACCTATGTCCAGCACATACCCTGGTTTTACCCTTATGGTTGGGAGCTTGAACATGGCACATACTATGTAAATTGTTTAGATCCCCATTCTATATATACATTTATTAGTCACACACACACACATACACACACACACACACACACACACACACACACATGCACAATACACATGTATGCACACAAGCATGCACACACATATACACACACACAAAAATACACGCACAATTACACGCACAAACACATACACTAAATTACACACAACCAAACAAAAACACAATATACATACATACATATATATATATATATATATATATATATATATATATATATATATATATATATATATATATATATATATATATATATATATATATATATATATATATATATATATATATATATATGACAAACATTTTATTTCTCATTACAATTGGATTTTAAAAAAACACTGACATCCAAAAGCCCCGAAAACTATATTCGGTTAAACAATCCAGAATTATTTTAGGCAGTTCTATTTTTGACAGCTTACATTTCAAACATTTAAAATCCATAGCAACCTAGTTAAAACTATATGTTTTCGCATCTTGCCCCACATTACCTTGGTAAGAGTTTATTTAAAATATTGGATGAAATCTTTATTATGTTATAACCAACAAACAAATGCGTGTATCATGGTTACAAAGACATCCAGGGTGACAAACATAATGTTCACATTTTCAAAACCACTTATTTTAATGTTGTTAAACATACAACAGATGTTCAAATATGACAACTTTTATGTACCTATGTTTCGTATACCTCTTTAACAACTAATTATCTTTAACAGCCAGGTAAAAACATGTTTTAATTTTTTTAATCTATTATTAAGTCGAAATTTAGAAATAAAAGAAATATATATATCATTTTTACAACTGTGGTATGAACACAATACTTGCCAGAAACAATTTTTCTCTGCTACCTCAAGCTAATAACTTCTATACCATAATGCAACCACATATACCATGTTCTTTTTCCCACAAATTAGAGCGATATTTTTAAAATAAATTTTAAAAAATATATGCCGGCTGAAAATATGTAGTCATCTTGTAAAAATATTGCAACCCCACCCCGTCGAAAACTAAACGGACTGTCATGAAGTTGAATGCAATGAAGGAGAACAATTGATAAATCAAGTTTAATCTGCAGATTCCAAATTTTATTATTTGTATTTCAATCTAAGCCTATTGTGCCATGTTTGGTTCTGATAAGGTATATTTCATTCACTCCTTGATAATTTTCTTTATCTTTTGGAAAGGAGTCAAGAGTTACGATCTGTTCAAAATATTTTTGTTTTTAATATCATTGTAATCGTGGTTTTTTGGAATTTTTTGTCTATGTCTATGACTGCATCTGTCTTGGTGGTATATGGGATTAACTTTGTCAATCTATGTCTATGGATCCATCTGTCTTGGTAGTATATGGGATTAACATTTGTCAATCTATGTCTATGGATCCATCTGTCTTGGCGGTACACGGAATTTATTTTGTCCATCAATTTCTCTGGATCCATCTATGAATGTGGATCCATTTGACATTACGAAGCCATTCTAAAGCTTGCCGTGATAACATTCATTTTCACCCTGTGTGAATTGGGGATGAGTATGTTTGTGTACCATATATACGAACAAATATAGGATTCTTCCATTAATTACTTGACGTCGTTTAAGAGAGAGAGAGAGAGAGAGAGAGAGAGAGAGAGAGAGAGAGAGAGAGAGAGAGAGAGAGAGAGAGAGAGTAGATGTTACAAAGAACAATGTCAAACGGTAACACTATGAGATGACCACCTTGATCCCATTACACAACAAATAAGCTTTTTCTACTGTTATAAAACAGCATATTTAAACTTACATACTATTTAATTCCATTGGCGACACCGGTACATAATATATTATCAGCGGTGGTTCAAGGCATGTATGGGCCAAATGCGAAATGAGAACAATGGGCCACCAATGGAATTCTAATTTCTAATTCACTAAAGAAATTATGTGACATAGTCATAGAGAAATACAGTTTTGTTTTCAAAATCAGCTTACTTGCTAAATAATCATCTGCTTTAGGTACAAGATATTTTAAAATAACTCTAAAATGTTTCCTCCCCACACCTGCTTGCGGGCCTTGCTCACTAAGGTGGCTACTGCTTTTATTATCACATAAATTAATGTGAAATCATCAACATCCACACCCACACTGTTTACGCCACGGATTATAATTTTGATTTCTTCCATGATCATAATATATCGAAGTCAAGCTCTGTTTCAACCTTATTGGATTAATCGTATCGTGAGCAACATTTTAAAATTGTTATATATTTAGTTTTTAATTTATGCAGTAATTCTCCTGTAATACATGACAAACTTTTATTTATTTTACTACAGTGATATGATTGTTATTCTTTTCTCACATGAATTCCATTCTTTGCATCAGAAACAAGTTTCCAGAGACTGAAGGCCCTGACTTCAAAATCATTAGATAGTTCTGAATAAAAGCCCAGACCAATTGGCAACAGGATTTCGTTCTCACTTTTTCATCAGTAAGATCTTGAAGCAACAAGATTTTCGAGCCACGCGTGGCTGAGTGGGGTATGGTGCTCGCATGTACAGATCAGTTAGACTCCTCACTTGTACAGATCAGTCACTCATCACATCATTGTCTTTTTTAGTACAGATTCGTCACACATCTTACCTGTCATTTTACAGACACACATCACACCTGGCATTGTACCCATATACATCACACCTGTACAAATCAGTCACACATTACATCTGTCCATGGTGTATGTGAAAAAGCTTGCCAGTAGCTTCAACTGAATTGGTGAGTATTTCTAGGTTCATCATCCAAATATATTTTATGGCGCCATGTATAGTCCATCATATACTGAAACATTACGGTAAACCCCACAAAACCAAACTGACAAGAATGGATTTTACAATGATGTACAATATTTTTTTTTATCAGATTTCAGGCACATAATGAATAAAAACAGAAAAAATCTTAAAGAATCCACTCATAAATTAAAAGTACTGCATTTATTGTATGAACTACTTGATGTATTTGCTGACTTATAAACTTTAAATTAGAATAACCTTTCTCTTAGTATGAACATGACATTGACCAGTGAAAAAGGCAAAATTGATCGAATGTAGAACAGAATGTCAATAACGAGTGACGAGAGGCAAGGGAAATAACTCAATTAATGCAATATTTTGCTTTGAAGAGCTACTTCCCTTGTAATTACAGTCACAAGAGCAACATGTACACACGCACGCACGCACACACAAACACCTGCGTGCGCGCATGCACGCACACACACACACACACACACACACACACACACACAGTGCCTGTTTTCGTACAACTTATCATCTCAAGTTATATATTCTACTTCTTTCTAAATATCCAGAACATGATTAGGAACACTTTACATATATACAATGTAACTACATTTGTAAAATAAAACAAAAAAACTAAAATGCAGTTTGCATGCATTTGAATTTATTTAAACGAAAAATAATTAAATGGACCATACTTAATAAAAAAAAAGTTAATGGTGAATTGGAGTGATTATTTCAAGTATGGCTGGTCAGTTGTGTTGAAGTGGTTGGGTCAATGGCATGTGACATCAACTGAATGGATTGATATTGCTGCAGATCACAGGGCATGTCAATCAGGCGCACCTTGTAATATGAGGTGTTTCACTATTTTTATAGGCAGAATTACTTCCGGAGCTCTTATTCGTTTCAAACATCTAAGGGCAGCAATAAGGGTTCAATTTAGCCATATAACTGACGTGATCTAATGGCAAATGAGATGTAGAAACACAGGTGACACTGTAAAAAAGAATGATTAATAGAAAGTCTTCTTCCTTTTCTCTCAGGCTGCGAAATCTGTAATTTGATGGTGACACTGCAAGAAAGAATAATTTTATAGAATGTCTTCTTCCTTTTCTGGCAGGCTGAGAAAGCTGTGATTTGTTACCATTGAAAACTATATTCAGAAATACGTTGTTCACATGACAATACGAACATTGTCAAAGTTTTCTCTCATAACGCATGTGATGGTCTCTCCTGGATTTGAATGGCAAACAGCCATCAAATGTTCGAGTGTTCATACAAACTATACCTGATGTTAGTTTTCTAGAAACGGCAGAGTGATGTTTTGCATGTGATTAATACCATCTATGTTCATAATCAAACTTCATTAATGACAGCCACATGGATTAAAAGACCGAAGAGTGCAATTCAGCTTTTATAAAAGCTAAATATATTAAATTGTTTACACAATTAAATGATGAATAGTGAAATATGTTAAAATAATTCTATATAAATAAATGAAAAATGAAGATGTATATCACTTGTTGATTTATTCCAAAGCAAAATGATATAGACGAAATACAATAAACCTAAGCTATTTATTCCAAACAGGAAAGAATTGGGATTCATGAGTATAATAATAATAATAATAATAATAATAATAATAATAATAATAATAATAATAATAATAATAATAATACAAATGAGGACTTTGTATAGCGCCTAATCTTTAGAAGCTCTAAGCGCTTTACAACATCTATAATGATATGACTACACTACAGAAAAACAAAAAACAAAAACCATGAAATTGGAAAATATAAACCTATGCTGAAAACATATAAGTTTCAAAACATTATTAGGTCTCTAAGTTTTTTCCTGCAGTCGATAAAGGTGAGTTTTAAGAGCACTCTTCAAAGGGACCACTTTGTCTTGGTTTCTAATTTCAATGGGCAATTCGTTCCACATCGCCGGGCCCTGATATGCAACAAAAAAACGTCGTTTTCATAGTCTACGATTGTCAGAAGAGGAGCGTAATTATCTTGCTGGTGTATACACATGGGTGAAGCCGGATATGTATGTTGGACTGGAGTCTCTCAGTGAAACATAGCACAGAGAACAAATTTGTGTTTGATTCTGTATCGAATTGATAGCCAGTGTAGGGTACAGAGCAGTGATGAGGAAAAAAGGAAAATGATCATTTATCAGTAGAATATTGGGATAAATATGGTGACTGGTTAAGGCGTACGCTTTAAACATCTCGGCCACCAGATGCCCCGAAAAGAAATGTAAATAAGTACAGATTGTATGGCAGTAATAATACATTTTGTTTTTCACTGGGTTCTGTACATTGATATGTACTTAACAATTGCCATAGAACCTTACCTAACAGCATATCGGTAAATAAAGGACAGATTTGTGATGTCAATGCCATTTAGGACAGTTTGCATGAAATAAGCGGAATAATATTGTGGACATATACTTTTTTATACAGATATATTTTTATACATATATATTTTTATACATATATATTTTTTATACATATATATTTTGCACATATACCCACCCACTCTTTCCACCACACTCGTGTGAGACCATCAAGCCACAATTTGAATATATGCTAAAATTATTATATAATAAATTTCACATAAATCATAGATGATTTTTAAAAAAAATTGAAAGTGATTGTAGTTCATTTGTAAATGGGTATGAAATAAAGGAAAGAATATATAATGATATTGGATAGGATAAACTTGTTTACGTGCTTATCCATTTCGCTTCAAGCATTAGCTGGGGTAAAATTATGAATCAATATATCTATGTATCGAAACAAATGCCGAGAAGAGATAAAAAAAAATAATACTTACCCAAAATAATATTTTTTTATTCTAAAGCAGTTGCGACTTTAGTCGCCGGCCTTTTCACTCTTTGAATTCAAAATTCATTTTCGACAAGCATAGCGGGCGAAAGACACCCACTTTAGTCTGTAAAAATGAAGAATCATCGACAACACTTACTTTTCTTCTATTAGAAACATAAGGTGGCTATATTGTATGACTTAAAATATTTTCCCCAAGTCTCAACAAAATCAATTACTTAAAGAGTAATTTATCCCGTTAACATGTTTGTCGACATTTTTCAGCGTAAAGAAGATATTTCAGTTGTGTTCCATATTTATTTATCATTTAAGTACTTTACTGCCCATTGAATAATTTATGATTTCAGTATTTTACTGACCATTGAATAACTTATCATTTAAGTACTTTACTGACCATTGAATAATTTATGATTTCATATTTATTAATCACTTAAGTACCTTAGTGACCATTTATTAATTTATCATTTAAGTATTTTTTACTGACCATTTAATAATTTATCATTTAAGTACTTTACTAACCATTGAAAAATTTATCATATAAGTAATTAAATGACCATTTAATAATTTATTATTTAAGTACTTTACTGACCATTTATTAATTTATCATTTAAGTACTTTACTGACCATTTAATAATTTATCATTTAAGTACTTTACTGACCATTTATTAATTTATCATTTAAGTATTTTACTAACCATTTAATAATTTATCATTTAAGTATTTTACTGACCATTTCATAATTTATCATTTAAGTACTTTACTAACCATTGAATAATTTATCAATTTAGTACTTTACTGACCATTGAATAATTTATCATTTAAGTAATTAAATGACCATTTATTAATTTATCATTTAAGTACTTTACTGACCATTTATTAATTTATCATTTAAGTACTTTACTGACCATTTATTAATTTATCATTTAAGTATTTTACTGACCATTGAATAATTTATCATTTAAGTAATTAAATGACCATTTAATAATTTATTATTTAAGTACTTTACTGACCATTTATTAATTTATCATTTAAGTATTTTACTAACCATTTAATAATTTATCAATTAAGTATTTTACTGACCATTTCATAATTTATCATTTAAGTACTTTACTAACCATTGAATAATTTATCAATTTAGTACTTTACTGACCATTGAATAATTTATCATTTAAGTAATTAAATGACCATTTATTAATTTATCATTTAAGTACTTTACTGACCATTTATTAATTTATCATTTAAGTACTTTACTGACCATTTATTAATTTATCATTTAAGTATTTTACTGACCATTTCATAATTTATCATTTAAGTACTTTTCTAACCATTGAATAATTTATCAATTTAGTACTTTACTGACCATTGAATAATTTATCATTTAAGTAATTAAATGACCATTTATTAATTTATCATTTAAGTACTTTACTGACCATTTATTAATTTATCATTTAAGTATTTTACTGACCATTTAATAATTTATCATTTAAGTACTTTACTGACCATTTATTAATTTATCATTTAAATATTTTACTGACTATTGAATAATTTATCATTTAAGTACTTTACTGACCATTTAATAATTTATTATTTAAGTACTTTACTGACCATTTAATAATTTATTATTTAAGTACTTTACTGACCATTTAATAATTTAACATTTAAGTATATTTCTGACCGTTTATTAATTTATCATTTAAAGTACTTTACGGACCATTTAATAATTTATTATTTAAATGCTTTACCGACCATTTAATAATTTATCATTTAAGTACTTTACCGACCATTTAATAATTTATTTTTAAGTGCTTTACCGAGCATTTAATAATTTATGATTACAGTACTTTACCGACCATTTAATAATTTATTATTTAACTACTTTACTGGCCATTTATTAATTTATAATTTAAGTACTTTACCGACCATTTAATAATTTATCATTTAAGTACTTTACCGACCATTTAATAATTTATTATTTAACTACTTTACTGGTCGTTTATTAATTTATCATTTAAGTACTTTACCGACCATTTAATAATTTATCATTTAAGTACTTTACCGACCGTTTAATGATTTATCATTTAAAAAGTTTAATGACCATTTAATAATTTATCATTTAAGTACTTTATAGACCATTTAATAATTTATTATTTAAGTACTTTATAGACCATTTAATTATTTATTTTTTAAGTACGTTACTGACCATTTAATAATTGATCATTTAAGTTCGTTACTGACCATTGATTTAGTTTACGATTTCAGTACTTTACTGACCATTCAATAACGATATTATGCGAAGTTTCTTTATTGCTTCATATCTTGTCTACTTGCATCGAATTTGAGAACTATACTTCTGGTGTGTTCATGCAGAGAAATATGTCGCATCTCATTTTAGTGGCTATTATTTGCTCAAATAAAATTCCAGAACAAACCAATATGTGGGAAAATCACCGCGTCACATATCAGAAATATTGGAATCCGAACTAGTTCAATTTAGACACAAACTAGCACAGACGCTTTGCGTAAAAGTGACTATTGAACCGGCTTTAAAATATATGTACCTAAATCGTTCGTGGGAAACAAGTCTGTAATATCTAATTGTTTGATGATACATTTAATCAGAATATGCCGACTGGATTTTTAAAATGACTGCAAAGTATTGACAATAGGACCAATTCCAAAAAGTATGAGTTATAGTAACCTGAACAATTTGGAGTAACCGCTCCAATAGCCTAATGGTTAAAGCGTTCGCCGCAAAAGCGGGAGGTATTAGGTTCGATCCCCTGCCGAATCATACCAAAGACTTACGAAAACGGTAATAACAGCTGCCTCGCTTGGCACTCGGCATTACGAGGTTAGTGTTATGACTGGTAGGCCTGGTGTCAGGATAATGTGACTGGGTGGGACATCATGCTATATGTCTGCGGCATGATGTTCCAGTGCTAGACATCACTATAAACTGCCTCACTGCAGACATCGTAGTGATATGACTGAAAAATTGTTAAAGATACGTTAAAAATCCTAATCAAACAAACAAGCAATTTATCTGTGAGCAACTACTTCAAGTACACTGGTAGGGGTGTAAAGACATTGCTGAAAACCCACAGAGAATTGAAATACCAAAAGTGGGAGAAAACATCATGGATTCAGTTTATTCAAGCTATAAGCCTCTGCTTAGTTTTGGTGGTCATCGTGAAATATGACCGGGTTTGCAGAGTTGGTTGCAACTGAATGGAGTAATAGTTTGTAAGAAGAACGGACGGAAGACACTACTATACACGCAACGGAGTATAATGACACCAATCATGAGTACGCCATTATCTACTATTGTCATTTTCACGTATTCATTATTCCCTCTATATTGTGCTTCTCGTATTGTATCAACAGTCCTTTATAACGACTTCTGCCTTTTTTGGCGTCATAGGAAAGTACGCTATCAGATCTAAACTGTCCTACGTAAAGATCTGACAGCAACCGATACTGTCGGTAGTGTAATAAATCATTATTTAGGAGTGTTGACGAAAGTTATTTTCTACCAAAACATTCTTTTTAAGTAATATGCCATTAGATGGTGTCTTTTATTGATGATGAATGTACAAATGAATCATGTAGCAAGTTATCGATTCATCAACGTAGTTTATCTGCCCACTGCAGATCTCAATTTCAGCACGAAATCTTCAAACATGCTTCAATATTAACTAGGTTTTAAGATCCGTCTATTCTCTTTTCCTTGTACACTGTTGTGTCTTACTGTTGTCAAATATTGTTTATTGCTGGAATAATGTTTCTTGGCATTAATGCCAAAGTAAAATCCAAGTGTTATCTAATCAAAATCAAATCCAAGTATAATCGAGTCAAACCAAGTGTAATCGAGTCAAAGTAAAATCCAAGTGAAATCGAGTCAAAGTAAAATCCAAGTGTAATCGAGTCAAAGTAAAATCCAAGTGAAATCGAGTCAAAGTAAAATCCAAGTGTAATCGAGTCAAAGTAAAATCCAAGTGTAATCGAGTCAAAGTAAAATCCAAGTGTAATCGAGTCAAAAGATTTCCTTAAATTGTCATTGCCTCCAAATCTGTAACGAAGATAATCCAGCTTAACAAGCAAATCTGTTTTTGAAATTTGACGACAATATTACATCATTTTTTGTAAATGTTCTGTCCTAAATTAATAGCTTTATTAGCCTTTTCACAGTATCTATTGGAACCGTATGTGTGATAAACGTCAGTTTATTACTGTCTTCAAAGAATATGCCATTCCAGTATCATCGTCCTCATCAATCATTCATTTTATCAGCAGAGAAAAGTGTTCTTCAATAACAAACAGTAACTGTTCATTAGGTTTTGTGATCATAAGCAGCGTTTACAAAACAGGCTGGTGATCCCAAGTGGCCGAGTGGTCAAAAGCGCTCTCCGTTACGGATCACTGCCATCTCATCTCTGTCTGCGTGGGTTAGATTCTCAGATTCGGCCAATGTGTGTATGTGAGAAAGGTTGACAGTAGCTTCTCGTGGGTTGGTGGTTCTTCCCGGGGTTTTCCCGGGTTCTTCCTCCACCATTAATACTGGCTGCCATGTATAGCCTATCGTCAGCTGAAAATGGCTTTAAACCCTACAACAAGAACAACAACAACAAAGCCTAAAGCTGTAATAAATATATCCTTAGGCTGCATTCTTGTAATAAATATATCCATAGGCTGCATGCTTGTAATAAATATATCCATAGGCTGCATTCTTGTAATAAATATATCCTTAGGCTGCATGCTTGTAATAAATATAGCCATAGGCTGCATGCTTGTAATAAATATATCCATAGGCTGCATTCTTGTAATAAATATATCCTTAGGCTGCATGCTTGTAATAAATATAGCCATAGGCTGCATGCTTGTACTAAATATAGCGATAGGCTGCATGCTTGTAATAAATATATCCATAGGCTGCATGCTTGTACTAAATATAGCGATAAGCTGCATGCTTGTAATAAATATATCCTTAGGCTGCATTCTTGTAATAAATATATCCTTAGGCTGCATGCTTGTAATAAATATAGCCATAGGCTGCATGCTTGTACTAAATATAGCGATAGGCTGCAAGCTTGCAATAAATATATCCATAGGCTGCATGCTTGTAATAAATATATCCATAGGCTGCATGCTTGTAATAAATATATCCATAGGCTGCATGCTTGTAATAAATATATCCATAGGCTGCATGTTTCTAATAAATACGTACATAAGCTATATGATTCTAAAAAATATATACATGGACTGTATGCTTGCAAAAACTATATATATATTCGCACGCTTGTAATAAACATACGCAAATGCTATATGTTTTTGTATATATATATATATATATATATATATATATATATATATATATATATATATATATATATATATATATATATATATATTCGGCTAATGTGGCTATGTGATAAAGCTTCTCGTTGGTCGGTGGTTCTTTCCGGTGTTTGTCCCGGGTTCTTCCTCCCCTAAAAATATTGGCCGCCATGTATAGACTATTGTGTGCTGAAAAATGTCGTTAAACCCTACAAAAACATAACAAATATACATGTGTGCGTGTGTGTGTGTGTGTGTGTGTGTGTGTGTGTGTGTGTGTGTGTAAACAGAAAACGAACAAAACGAACAGTACTCATTGACTTCCATGGGCCTAAGGGAATATAACCATATCGCCATGTTAAATGTTTACAAACTGACTGGATGACGCATGCAAATTTGTCCAGCCTATCTCTGTAAGAGCATGACAAGTGTATATAATTATTTCATTAATATAAATTAATAAACTTACATTATATTATACACTTCTACCCAGATTAATAATTATTTCATTAATGTAAAATAATAAACTTACATTATATTATACACTTCTACCCAGATTAATAATTATTTCAATAATATAAATTAATAAACTTACATTATATTATACACTTCTACCCAGATTAACTTACATTATATTATACACTTCTACCCAGATTAACTTACATTATATTATACACTTCTACCCAGATTAACTTACATTATATTATACACTTCTACCCAGATTAACTTACATTATATTATACACTTCTACCCAGATTAACTTACATTATATTATACACTTCTACCCAGATTAACTTACATTATATTATACACTTCTACCCAGATTAACTTACATTATATTATACACTTCTACCCAGATTAACTTACATTATATTATACACTTCTACCCAGATTAACTTACATTATATTATACACTTCTACCCAGATTAACTTACATTATATTATACACTTCTACCCAGATTAACTTACATTATATTATACACTTCTACCCAGATTAACTTACATTATATTATACACTTCTACCCAGATTAACTTACATTATATTATACACTTCTACCCAGATTAACTTACATTATATTATACACTTCTACCCAGATTAACTTACATTATATTATACACTTCTACCCAGATTAACTTACATTATATTATACACTTCTACCCAGATTAACTTACATTATATTATACACTTCTACCCAGATTAACTTACATTATATTATACACTTCTACCCAGATTAACTTACATTATATTATACACTTCTACCCAGATTAACTTACATTATATTATACACTTCTACCCAGATTAACTTACATTATATTATACACTTCTACCCAGATTAACTTACATTATATTATACACTTCTACCCAGATTAACTTACATTATATTATACACTTCTACCCAGATTAACTTACATTATATTATACACTTCTACCCAGATTAACTTACATTATATTATACACTTCTACCCAGATTAACTTACATTATATTATACACTTCTACCCAGATTAACTTACATTATATTATACACTTCTACCCAGATTAACTTACATTATATTATACACTTCTACCCAGATTAACTTACATTATATTATACACTTCTACCCAGATTAACTTGCATTATATTATACACTTCTACCCAGATTAACTTACATTAGACACGTGTCGAATTATAACACTAGATTTCATTTCGCTGAAGCATTTTATCTCAATCCGTAGCTAAATGTTTTCCGTCACATGCAAGATGTCAATATATGTTGTTTTTTCTTTTCCTTTTGAAATTTGCTTAGAAAAATTATTATATGTCGGTTATTTTAAGTTCTTTTTCTGTATTCCGTTTTCTTTTTCAAGATTTGGTTTTTACTATTAACATCATCCTAATTTTCCCTGTTTTAGTATCTCCTTCCTTCCTTTCTTTTTTATATTTCTCGAGTTATTATTGAAAACAAATAATTTAATTCAACTTTCTGAAGAAAAAAAACATTGTATTTTCTCTACTTTATCTCTAAGACACATATATAATTATGTTTATTTTGCCTCTGTTGGCACATTTATAATACTAAGTTTCATAATTATATGTACGGAAAACTTAGTCACAATCAAATAAAAGCGCACGTAAATTAGTAACGTTAGCAACTGGTTTTGTGGTTGTATGAACTAATTTTAGAAACTTTAAAATCACATAATTTTACTTTTGAATTTGCTATTCAGTCAATCATGCTGCTAATTTACATTCCATTAGTTGTTCTTCCAAGTTCATTTATTAAAATTGTATTTCTTTACTTTTATTATTTATCTCTCCTGTTTAACACGGTATAGTACAACTCTGACCTACCTTGAAACCGAACATCAAGATTGATTATACTGCTATAAATTTATCATAAGATTGACACCTGTCAATTTACCTATATATAATAGGTAGACAAGGGTTACAGTTATATTCCCCATTAGTCTCTACTTTGGTTTATCAGTACTAAACTTTCCATTGCGTCCAAATCGTAAGTAAACATCTGCCAATAAAAAGTATCTTCAGGGATGAACTCGCAGTCATTTTTTTGTCATATGTTCACTGGGTTTTTTGAGAAACTGAACTGTAAAGAAAAGTTTGTCATGGATCACTCTCGCCAAAATACACATAGAAACCCGTACACAATTTCCATATTATAAAACACAAATAATTTCGTTTAAATAAATACGAAAAATGCCTCGATCTTAAAGATTATGACCTTAAAGAGAGCAAAATATTCTAAAACTAGAGTTTAGACTAGGTAGTGAAACGATTGCAAATATTATGACATCATTGGTATCAGGTAAGCTAATTTATTTGCAAGAAACACATATTTGCATATAACATACATTTCAACTTTACACGCAAAATCTTATTGATATTCTTGAAAACCAAGGAGTAGTACAGCTATCAGAAAGTATGCAATTTTTGGTATTTGTAATAGTACAATATTTAGACCAAATCTTTGAGAGACTCTGAAGTTAAAGTTACTATATTTACCGTAATCATAAGAATTTTTCAATACAGTGCGAATGTATTCCTAATGTAAAGAACATTCCCTATTATACTGATTTCGAAATATAATAACATCGATAAATTTAATTTTAATATAATTTTGAACAAACATTTAGACTTCAAATGATTTATAACATAGAAATAACATTTTAGTACAAATTTAAAAAGGAAATTAACAGACTTGAGAAAGTAAAGAGGACATATGATTAACGTTCCCTCTAAGCAATGGTAGATGTGCGCGCATTGCTCGCTGCATTGTGCAAGCATTATGGAGACATGCAAACTTTAATGTTGGATTGACAGTTCAGCTGCGCACAGATATCTGAGCAGCTGCGCGCGCGCGCAACTTAGAGAGAACGTTGCCTATGAGTAATCTTTTGGAAAATTGACAGATAGGATCTGATATCCTGTATTATTTTGTTTAAGACTGAAGAAGCATGATCGCTCATAGAGATTTATGAAACAGATTTCAATATGTCCATATAGGTGTAAACAATGAAAACCGCTATATTCTAGAGTTATTGTGTCTAGTATTTCGCCAATTTGTTAGTATAGATAACAGCACACTCATATTTTCTCTAATGATGGAACCAGAGAAAGTACAAAGCGCTTGAATGTCAATAACCATAATGGTGACCTTGTAATAGGAAAAGACAGCACAGGCGACTATACCTGCCTGAAAAGCGGTGCTACTGCAATAAATATTGAATATCTATTGGAAGCTGGAATTCAGACATCACTGATAAATTGTGAAACGTAATATTATTTACTAGACTTGATTTTGTTTAAAACTAAGTTCAGTTCTGTTTGAATTGATATTTTTCATTGAAAAACACGCAATAGTGGAAACACTGCGTCTAATTTCTGAACTTGATTCAGAACCAGCGGCAGTTTTGGTAAACACCTTTTATATATTTGGTATTCTTTCTCAGAGTAAGAATTATTAAGTTAAGTCAAGACCATACCTGGACGACATGATACTATCATGTGACAAACTTCCATTCTTTCTGGAAAGATGAACTCATGACCCGAGCATCTGTTTTGCGTTTTAGTTAGTCTTATAACTCATGTTGTGAAAAAAGATCCAGTCGGGCTCCAAACATATGTTGTGACAAGTTTGAGCTGAATTTTATTTTAATGAATTTGAAGTGATTCTTTTCTCTGGACAAACCTAAGTGCTCCAACAAATTTTCTGGATCAAACATTTATTGGAAGTTATCCTGAATTCAAGACTGGAATAATATTTTCTGTGATTCAACAAGAGACAGTTGACCTAACAGCACTTCGAAGGTTACACCATTTGTCATCCTCTTCCATTCTGGATTTCATCGGGATTCGAACTCAGTTTCATTCAGGACTTTTTATTACTACGATTTCGATTATTTAATTCTTCGATTATTTTTTTGATTTGATTGTTAATAAAATAAGTTCCTTTTTCTCATTTTATACCTTATATTCTAGGAAAAAAAATTATTTGTTAAGTTTTAAAAAGCTTGATGTCCCCACTATTTACTGTTCCTTTTTGTAAGAGCTTAGACTCGTAACAGAACATTGGGCGCTTGACCGTGGGATGTATGAATTTTAGCTACAATATTTCAGAAAACTTTTTTTATAAAATAAAATTCAAATTCCACTAGTTTTTTAATGTTTTTTAAATTCCTTGTATTATTTTACATTTTAAATTGTTTTAGTGAAATCAACATTTTTTTAAAAAAATATCATCACACGTGGAGAACTTTTTTTCAAAACTTACACGGAACAGTTAGATCTATTGAAAAGAATATGAATGGCTTTAAATTGCCATACCTTATGGTCTTTCTGAGCAAAAGCTTCTTTAACGAATCAATGCATAAAATATTTTTGTCTTTTTTTAAGTGGAAAAGAGTGTTTTTGATAAATGTGCTTTGATTTGGATCAGTAAGACTGAATCAAACTCTGTCATAAAAGTAAATGAATTAAAATTAAAAAACAAGATGAAATTATATTTACGAAAGTTTGAACTTTAGAAAAAAGAAAAATAAATGCTATTGGAGAAATAGGAGAGAGAAAAACAAATGCAGTTACAAGCAGAGAAAGAGGAGATACAAATGCAGTTTCAGAAAAACATACAGTTACATAAAGAAGAAATACAAATGCATTTAAAATCGACAAAAGAAAAGAAAGAGAGGGAATATAAATTTAGAGTAAGAGATATAGAGCTGGCAAGTGAAATACACGTTCCTACTTCACATACAAATTCAAGTTTTGGTGCTATTTAGAATATTATGTTAGTACACCCTTTAGAGAAAAATTAATAGCCAAATATTTTCCTCAGTTTTAAAAAAATTGATAAAATTTGAAATGACCAGGGGAGCATACGACTATTATTACAATGTGTATTGCTGGTAAGGCTAGTGATATTTACAATTCACGGTCACTACAGCAAAGAGCTGACTATGATCTAATTAAGTAATGCATCGTAAAGGGTTATGAGTTTGAATCTGAGGCTTATCAACAAAAATTCAGGAACTATAGAAAGAAAACTGGACAAAACTCAGGTCTAATTTGTAAGAGAAAAGTGTAGTAATTTGAGTGATGGTGCTTAGCCAAGAAGATTGATAAAGATTACAAAATTCTCAGCAACTTGTATTACTTGAAGAGTTAAAGAACTGTATCCATGGTGACATTAATACTTATCTTGATGAGCATAAGGTAGAAACTTTAAAAAATGCTGCCCGTACTGCTGCCAAGTATGTGTTTTTTTATAGCTCATACTGTTTCTTTTGTATTCAAATCTTCCACTCAAGCGTCTTCTGGTAAAAAGCTATGTCAGCCGAATACGAGCCTGCCTAAATTTCAATCTGGCATAACATTTATAAATCAAGCTTCTGATAAGCTTGATTTTAAAAATCCCTTATCTCTTTCTACGTGTACCTATTGTAAAACAAATAGACACGTTATTTCTGATTGCTGTAAACTGAAAAATAACAACAGAGTCGGACAGACCTATTTTAGACGCTGTTGTGTCTAAAAGGTTATTGCCACGGTCATATATTGAAAGCAATACATTTGTTGGGTCTAATAACACCAGTCTGATTTTATTATGGAGAATTATAAACCATTCACATCGAAAGGTTCTATATCACTCTTGGGCCAATCCCATCCCTATTAAAATTGTAAGGGACACTGGAGCTTCTCAGAGTTTCTTATTCTCAGGTACTTCGCCTTTTTCTGAGAAATCTTCTTCTAATGAGGGTGTTCATGGAGTAGAGTGAGGCTTTGTTAATGTTCCTCTTCGTTGTGTAAATTTGTCATCAGATTTAGACTAAGGACCCGTGACGTCAGAATAGTGTATTCGCTACCCATTGAGGGCATTCATTTACAACTAGGCAACGACCATCATTGACATAGGTTTGTGGTTAATCCACTTGTAACTGACACGCCTTGTTTTTGATCAGAAAGTCGATCCTATTGAAAATAATTTCCCTGATTTATACTGAGCTTGTGCAGTTATTAGAGCAATAGCAAAGACAGCTCTTTAGAATGATGTTGATCAGGAAAGTATACCTTTAGCTGACATTTGTATAGGTCAGTTTTTTTTATTTGCCCGTACAGTAACCACATTAAAAGTTTTTTTATATTGTATATTATATTTGTGTCCTAAATAAATATGTTCGATCGTCTATTTTTTAATTATTTCTCTTGATCCATTTTTTCATACATCTAGTTGTTGTTTAGTTTCTGTGTTTAATTGCATTTACGTCGTGTTGTCGATTTCTTTCAAAGAAAGACATTTAATCTCTCATAGCATGTAAGGTAGCGCCATCCACCAAAAGATAAATTTCAGTGGCTTTCATATAAATGGTAAATCATTAATGTAAAGGAGTCAAAGGGAAAAAAAAGAGCCAAGAATAGACAATTAATGAATTCCACTTTTGATGTACAATAATCAAGATGTAGCATTGATCCAGATTCTCACCGTTACGTTCCTCTAATATTACAATCATATCAAACAAGGGCATTTTCACTGATTTTGTATGCCTTGAATATTTCATTAAATATTGCATGACGTATGAAATCAATTTTTTTTTAAAAGCTTAATAATTTTCTGACATTACTGTGCAGTCATCTACAGTTGCTTGACATGAATGTATCAACTTTGTAAACGTGTTTTGTTATGAAGATTTTTGTAAGTTATGCAGAAGATTATGCCTTTCAAAATCGGTGAAGATGAAGAGCGGTGTGGTTTTCAAAAACAAATTTGGATTAGTAAACCTGATATAATTTAATAATTGTTTGCTGCCGATTCTGTTTAAAGACTGACAACACTTTGACTGATTTCACAACAGTTGAAAAGATTTCTTTCATTAGGTTTGGTAAGTTTTTTTTAGTCTTGCTTTGGTGCCAGTACATGTCCCCTCAAATATCAAAAACATCTTGAACAAATATGTATGTGATCAGGACTTTGATGGGACTTATAGACTCTAAGTAGTGTAAAATCTTACGACTTGGAAGAGTGTTATTCAAGTGAATGGTGTGACGAAACGGTATGTGATCATTGGCATCATCGAATCGATCTGTATTAGTACGATAGCTTTATCTAAGTGAAATTACGAAACCTTAAACTGATATTAAACTTACAAAAATGTTTCTATATTTTTTCCTATATTTTTCTGCCGCTACGTTTATTCTTAAAGCTCTCGAAAAATTATAATTTATAGCTTGTGCAATGACATATTCTGGTACTTTTCTATTGTTTGCGTTTAAAACTTTACATGTGACGCTGTTTGTGACACCAAGCACGCTTCACTTTCTTAGGGTTGAATCAGTAAAGTTGAATTATTATATTGCCCCTTCTGTATTTACTTGGAATATATCTATAAAAGACTGCAACACAAAGTGCAGTTAAACGTTGTAGTTATTTTTTGTTCTTTTCTGAAGTAATTTTGACCACATTTGGTTCGCATGTGACGTCAATGTTTCTTGACCGTTCAGTATGTGGCAAGTAATGCATTCTACGCATGCGGCCTGATGGTTTCCTGACGTGAAAGACATGATGTCAATGTTTACGAATAGCATTGATACAACCTCATTTTTTGAGTGCATCCTGTCTCTGTGAAAATAAGTGTTATGTTATTTTAATTTGCATTATTATCTTTTTTTGTTTTACATTTTTATTTCATTACAGGCTATTGTAATGTAATCATTTTATGTTGGACTTAATCTTGTCCCAAACTTCTTCATTTATGATTGACCTGGATTGAATTTTTTTCAGCAAACAAAGAGCTAAAAAAAATTCTATATGCATGGGTTTTAAAATCAAACTTATTTTTAATAGAAGTAAATATGTTTAGTTGTGTCTAGGCTCTGATTGATTAATAATAACTAATAGTTTTATTTTGTAATCAGCATGAACATTCTAGAAGGTATTTAGTATCAGGTGATAGTTTTCTTTTTTTAGAAAATGCTAATTTTGATCTGAGATCAAGTAGAGAATTATATGATCTTGTAACTGAGATGATTTTTAGTCGTGATCTTAGATCTAGCATTTTCAAGTTGTATTATATGTTGTGTCTAATTGGCTCGAATTATTTTTTAAAGTATTGAATTCAAGTGTTTATTTTCAATGGAACATGCTCTGATAAGATTCTTTGACAGAGACAATCACTTAAATTTATAGTAAATTCAAATCTGGAATTGTTTTTACTGTGATTCAACAAAAGACTGTTTAAAAGCTACCACAGGTATATTATCATCCTCAACTTTGGATTTATTTGGAACTTCTACTGAACTCTTTTCAGGACTTTAAATTATTAGGGCTTGAGTCTGTACTGCTAAGATTATTTGGGATTTGATTCCCAATACCGTAGGTTCTTACTGATCATTTTATTCTAGGTATAAAAAAAAATAATTGTTGAATTTTACAAAGCTTGTTGCTTTTCACTCTCTTATGTTTATTTATTTTAAGACTCATAGCATAATATATAATATATTTATTTTAAGACTCATAGCATAATATATAATATATTTATTTTAAGACTCATAGCATAATATATAATATATTTATTTTAAGACTCATAGCATAATATATAATATATTTATTTTAAGACTCATAGCATAATATATAATATATTTATTTTAAGACTCATAGCATAATATATAATATATTTATTTTAAGACTCATAGCATAATATATAATATATTTATTTTAAGACTCATAGCATAATATATAATATATTTATTTTAAGACTCATAGCATAATATATAATATATTTATTTTAAGACTCATAGCATAATATATAATATATTTATTTTAAGACTCATAGCATAATATATAATATATTTATTTTAAGACTCATAGCATAATATATAATATATTTATTTTAAGACTCATAGCATAATATATAATATATTTATTTTAAGACTCATAGCATAATATATAATATATTTATTTTAAGACTCATAGCATAATATATAATATATTTATTTTAAGACTCATAGCATAATATATAATATATTTCCTGTTCTATGTAATGTGCATCTAATAACTAGCATAGATCTAGTAGTACCCTATCACAGTGAGACATATCAGAATGCTCTCTTGAAATAAGACCAGGGATAATCACATTGTGACACGATGGAATCCACATAATGAGTCAATCGTATTCAGAGCATAATATACATAGTTTAATGCTTTGATCTGCATCATTCACTCCACCATGCATGATCACTGTGCCAATGTGTTTCATCAATAGTTTTAACGGTCATGTTTTTGAATGAAAGCAGTATAAGCACACACATCCGGTTGTAGGCCAGAAAGCCCTCATGTGTTCAAAAAGGAACTAAGTTTTGTATTATGAGGGTGGCAATTTATAATGGCTGTCTTGTGATGATTTTCATGTTCATCATCATGCACAGCGTTGTTGTTAGGAGATGAACATTAGTGGTGGGTTGTATTTCAAGCGATGGGAATGTGCTAGAGTGATTGGTTTTAACCTGTCTAAATTTATCTCCAATGTTTTCTTGCTTCTGTAAGTGACAAACATGTGTGTGTATATGTTCGTGTGTGAGTATGTGTGTGATTTGGATATTTGAAGTAGCGTTAACAATGTTTCAGTCATATCGCTATGATGTCGGCATTGTGTCAGCTTATAGTGATACCTAGAACTGGGGCATTATGCCGCAGACATGTATCACCATGGCCCACCGAGTTACATTATCCTGACACCAGGCCGACTAATCACAACCCTAACCAGTTAATGCTGAACACCAAGCGAGTTAATTGCTAGTACCATTTTATGTCTTTGGTATGACTTCGCCGTGGTTGAACCCATGACCTGCCATATTCGAGGAGGACGCTCTAACCACTAGGCCACTGTAAGTGAAAAATGAATGTATCAAGATCAGGTGAGGGACTTTGATTTTGTAGTGAAATGTGCATGCTCCTCGGTGCAGTTGGCTGATAATTGATCAAGCAATGTTGTCACCAAAGCGATTGTGCACGGCAGTGATGGATTTTGGAATATCATTTGCAGGATACTTGCACGAGTTCTTCTTCTTTTAGCTTTACATAGAATGATAAATCTCCGCCAGCTTGGTTTTACTATCGATTACTACGCAATCGTCGTGGAACCAGACCATGCAAGCCTTACGTTGTATCATTGCTAATTTTGTATTTTCCGTGACAATACCTCAACAGTTCAAATTGCAGGCTAAATTGCTGCTCATTCGGAAGTATTTTGGATGCTTTACTTGTTTACAATTCCCTTATTACTTTTGTTTAGTCTGGGTGTCATGTTTAATATTTAATATTACTTTCTTTTTAGTTCAGTCAGACTTTTATCATTCGTATTCTCACAGACGCTTGCTTAGGCCGAGTTTTGTTTCAGTTATCTGAATACTCATTTATGATCTTGTATATGTAAGTTGAGAATCAAGAGCCGAATGAATCCGTTTGTACCCTTTTATATCATAGTATTCTTGCAGTGTGTTTATATAAGGATCCGAATATTGCAAAGAAGCAGCCAATTACGCTATTCCAACACATTCCTTTCTACTTTTGAGACGTATGACACTACTGGTGTGAGATCTTTGTCACTGTGACTACACTGCATATGAATAAGTATAAATTAAAAACATAGGCATTAGTCCCAGTTACATCAAGGAATGTGAGTACTTTCACCATGATTAATTATTTATAACACTAAATCAAGAAATATTTACGGCATAATTTCAAGTCACTAACCTCATCAGTTGTCATTAATAATGGTGTCGCTTTATGTATGTTAATACAGTAATCCATCAAAAAAGATTAATCCAAAAATGCCATAATTGCTCCCATCAAAATGTAAATACAGTACTATCAATGCAGGAAGCGACCCTCTATACAAATATACGTTGACGCAGTGAGATTATTGTGTGTTTTTGTTCTTTCCTATAAATAAAGTAATTCACCAATATTATGACACATACACGCCCTGAAAACGGGAATTTGTCTTTGCTATCATATTCACCCTACTACGTAATTTGTATGCATATTTTCCTTTAACTCCCCATTCTTATGTAATGGTGCAACATTTTGTAAATAACTTCGCAGTACATCTGACATGGTCAGAGTGACACGTAACCATTAATATTAACGTTTGGGCTATTCTCGCAATAACATGGCAGCTTGTGATGCATTAAATCTCTTATTGGAGGCAAAATTTAATTATGAGAGAGAGAGAGAGAGAGAGAGAGAGAGAGAGAGAGAGAGAGAGAGAGAGAGAGAGAGAGAGAGAGAGAGAGAGAGAATACGGCAACGTCGATCTATCATTTGGAAGAGGAAGAGACCGGAAGCACCAGGCAATGCCGACATTTCGGAAATTTAAGTTCGACCGGTCACATGATTATATGATGAAATTTGTTTTATCGCTCTAACAGTATGGTTTATTTTGCATACATTTTGTAATTCTTTTTCTAAGACAACGTGAACCATTCATATGCCATATTCAACACCATTTTGTTTATGCAAATGATTCAATTGTTATATAATAAATAAGAATGCTAGTGTTGTTCTATTCTACATACCTGCTCAGATCTATGTTATTCCATCCATTAATTTCATATTTTATTTTATTGTTCATCGATCCGGGCAATAACACTATGGTGGATCATTTTCTTGACAGCGATAACCAAAGCACCATAGGAAGTGGGATGTCACACGTCCCCAGCTCTGACATCTATATTTATTTCAGTCTAGGTGAAATCATTTTACGTCATTTGATTCGCTGAATGGAAGATATAATAGCAAACATTCGAACGTGAAAAATTGAGTTGAATAAAGCGCTCGCCTTTACCAATAATTGCCATTTTACCTCTGTCCCCTTGGGTTCCTGTCTCGGACGAGGCCAATGTGAGTATATCAGAAATCTTGCCAGGAGATTCATGTGGGTTGGTGGTTCTTATCGGGGTTTTCCAAATATACAGGTCATCATATAAATCCTATTATGCGCTTAAAAACAGCTTTAAATCCAAAAATACAGCAACCTACAAATAATAAGACTGGTAATTCCCTTAAATGTTCTACTCAACACATTTAAATATACTGACGAATTTGGCAATGTTTTCAGCATGCAAAAGTTTAATGGTCTATAAAAGGAAATATTCTTTCTTTAGACATATATCAAAAATAAAATAAAATAAGGTTAAGTGTAGCTTAAACTATTTACTCTATCACCTTTTTAACCTCTCGCAATTACTATTGTTGAATCAGCACGTACAAAGTACTTTATAACGTACATCAAAAACATGCCTTTTTATCAATGTACACATACATAAGGATTAGTAGATAATGTAGATGTATACAAGTAGATTTATAAAAAAAAGAAGTACCATTAAAACCAACAACATTCCCCCGCTATAATTAATTATTTAAGGTCAGTTGCTTTCCAAGATGCAAATTAAAAGCTTTTCAGCTACATTTAGTTACGGACCTAGAAACAGAACACGGGGATTTCGTTACATAAGCGTAAGAAATGTGTTCGAGCACATGTGCCGTTTTCAGTCTTTGAATATATTAGAATGTAAAGGAACATTAAGTGATTATTAGTGTTCATGGATTAAGTAAAATAAGCTTTGGTAGCAGTCCATATTAATATAACAACTATGATCATGCTCTTGTAATAGACTGATAATCATATCTACTTTAATAACATGAGTCACTACCAACTACATTATATGGGTCATCGATTGACCCTGCATTTGACCCATCTCGGTTTCTTGATATTTCCACACATGAACACATAAAACCATGATGAGATATAATATAAAGGCATAAATGAATGAAACTTAGAAACATAGCTCGACGAATTTTAGATCGAAATATTTGCATTTTGTTTTAAAATATCGATACTTTTAATCCTCTGATAGACAGAATCTCCAGTTATATATATATATATATATATATATATATATATATATATATATATATATATATATATATATATATATATATATATATATATATATATATATATATATATATATATATATATATATATATATATATATATATATATATATATATATATATATATATATATGCAAAGAGGCAATACTCGTAAAGTCTATACATCATACTGCCTAGATATTTTCACAAAGCATATCCATTTCAATTCCCGTTTGTTATGAGTGCATTAACTAGCGAATATGGTAAAAGGCGAACGTTCACGAACATAAGTCATCAAACAAAACAAAGTGTTACGTGCTTAGGCTCGAATAAGCAGCAACACAGAAAGAGTGAAAACTAACAAGCTTGTATAACTTTAACAATGATTTTATTAAGTACAATTATTTTCATAAAATAAATAAACTTACAGTTTTAGAGAATCAAATCCAACAAATATAGAATTCACAAAATAATCCACTAATGGAATTTCAAGTCCTGATAAATAAATGTTCTAATAGTTCCAGGTTCGAATCTTGACGATGTAATCCAAAATGGCTGACAATGTCACATGGTACAGTTCTTGTTTTTAAATCATCCAGATGAAATTATGAAACATATGTCCTTTTCCAGATAAATAGAATAATTCTTCTTTTCCAACGAATTGACACAGTCCAGAACAAGATATTAAACTCAAAACAGAAAATACACAACTTCTTTAAAATAAGCCCAATTTATATTCTACTAAAGTTAGCTTCTAAAACACAGCTATATATATTGTTTTTCTGAAGTAAACAAGTAATCACGCGCTTTTCTAGAAATTGATAGAAGTTCATGGAAGGTCACTGCCTTCCCTAAAAATCACATACTCTAGATTTTCTTACCCCTAAGAACTAAAAATAGAATGTTGTCCCTAAAATTAACCAATGAAATTGAAGACCTGTTGACAATGTCTAAAGCAAGGTCAGAAACTAGACCACTGTAAGCCAAGGTCAGCCTGTTTATCAGTAAAGTCCAGGTCAACTGAATTTTCTAGAAAAATTTCCCATTTAATGAATAATAAATCCTAAATGACAATTTTGGACTTAATAATTAAAAATAAATAAAATTAAATCCAATAGCCGTAACAAAAGTTATTAAATTAAGTTGTTATTACCTACGTTTAGTATAGGGATATTATTGATTATACCATATTTTATGTATAAATTACATTTTGAACTTGGATTAAAAGATCATTCTTTAGTTTAGTTACATCTATGGTATTTGTTACATGAGAAAACTGAACCCCACCCCCTAAAATGTTATTGTATCATTCTTACTGGCAATTTACAAACGTAAAACAGTAGCAAGACACTAAAGAATGGTCACATGGGTTCATTGACCAATCATTTGACGGGCTACTAAAACACCTAAATAACATAATAATTCTGAAATTTATGTAGCCCCACAAGGAGGTCACATGGGTTCATTGACTAATCATTTGGCGGGGCTACACAATTAAAACAACCAAAACAGAATTAGAAGAAGCATCAGGGATAACAAAAGATATAGAAATAAACATTGAAGCTTTAAGAAAATAACATCAAGTACAACAACAAAAGGGTGGACAATGGATACTATCATCTAGGAATTAACACTCCTCTCTATCTATTTCTAACTTTTCTCCATATATATAGTACACCAAGACCATCCGACCCAGCGGCACAATGCTGCATCTAAATACCAATTTGTAAGTATTCTCCTAAAAACTAAATCAGAAATACAAGGTGGTATCGAACCTCGAACAACATGAATGCGGGACTAGTACATCCGCATTAATAGGCTGTCACATGGGACTGTATACACTTTTGTAACAACAGCACAGAGTATTTCCAAATTGATAGGGACAATTTTAGATCTAGATACCCAGAAGAGAGGAGGACACCGGTTCTGACAATCAAGATGAAGAGAGGCCCAAGGAACAAGAGATGACAGGAGGACACTGGAGCAAACAAACCAGAATGAGGGAAGAATGGTTACCATTACGTAACCCTCCATCAAAAGGCCCTTCTAAGGGCTACTGCCATTTAGCCATTATAGAGCTCGCATTTGGTACGAAAGCTCTATTTGACAAGCTCTTTTCAGAAACTTAACTTGATCAATTTCTAACACCGCCAATCAAAATTCACAATCCATCTAACCTAACAGTGACCAACCTACATATGTCGCACAGACATTCAATAATTAAAATTGTTAAGGACTTACAATACGTACACTGGGTACTAGAAACATTGGTATGTTAGGAGTTAGAAAGAATCTTCAACTACACAAAATTTGATTTAATTACACAGGTGGTTTACACATTAGTGTTATATTATCCGTCCATTAGTGAAACTGGACCTGATTTGAAATAAGTATGGCTAGGGCGTTTCAAGGCTGTCGACATACATGGGCTGGCTTATCGGACCTTTACCTCCTTTCTCGCTACCAGAAACCCTCATCATGACGAGACGTAAAAACCATTTTTCACCTGTCATTATTTGGTGACATTGCACCTCTAGTACACTCCTTCCGATTAGTCAATAGGGTTGAGTGTGTTTTTTTTCTATTCCCACTCACCCAGGTCCTACATTCATGTCGATAATCCCTCAATAGGGGCGCGGCATGACGACCAAATTAAAAAGCACACTATATGTGCATGAACGCCCGTGGGGATGTGGCACCATTTCTTACCCCACGGGAAATATTAAATAACTTTCATTTGAAAGATAAAACAGTGAATAATGACCCTTCGTGGCCGGTTCACTTTAATTTAACATTCATTCACTAAAGAATGGCCTCCTTGAACACTTTAAACGAGACTCGTCTGGTGGTCTTATTTAGTTGACGTGACTACGAAAGTTTTGTGCTTTAAGCACACATAATTAAAGCACGAATTTCTCATTCTTAAATTTTGTCCGAAAATGGTAGAAACAGAATTTCACTTCGGTCTAGTTAATATTAAACCTCATACCAAATTTGGTCTCAATTCATAATCGCTACAAAAGTAGTTTAAAATTCGCTACAGACCCTGGAGTGACGGGATTCGGACCGACTATATGGATTATATTGAATGCCACTCCATATATATATATATAGAGGGAGCAAAGAAAGTTCTAAAATCCAACTCAACATCATCTTCGCTAGCCAAAGTTCCTGTAACCATGTATATACCTTGTCGAATATTATAGATATGTTGGTTCTTTGTCCTAGCGACATCTATTGGATTTCATGTGCTGACTTCCTTAGTATATAATGGCAACTAAACAATATCGTGCTGCATTTTACAGCCGCCCAAAATGGTGGTTGCCATTGACCTAAAAAGAATACTTTGTAAGTTTAACATCGAAATTATCACTATGTAGTAGAGGAAAGCCATTACAGGTGTATTTGAGTGAAAGGTATTTGTGCAAACAAGGACGGACACTGGAAATGTGCTTATTTATCAGTCCATTCAAGTTTTGTGCTCCCTTAGTCTCGATCACGTAGGAACAGTATTCAGATTTGATCAACTTGATCTCTGCGGTAGCTTGCCGCCTCATCCAATGAAATTCACAGACCCGAAATTCAGAAATATATATCAAGGTGTAGACAGGGATATCGGAACCTTGGCTAGCGAAGATAACTCAACACGAACAGGAAGAACAAACCTTAGTTTACACAGACATGCATGGTAACATGTGGAAATAGACTAGTATGGGCACAATGGACGTAGTGGAATACACTCCCTCTGCTACACTACGCCGAATCTTGAAATCTCGGGTTCTTTAGAACAGGTCTTGTATTTGGAGCGAAACCCCGCTGTATCTGTCTGAAGACTGGCGCTCCATAGTACGACAGATTTCTACCTCAGCGGGATACGGTCTTATTCCTGGCTTCATTTCGCCTATTGGATCGCCGATTGACTCATTGCCTTGCTAGTCGTCTACTGGGTGTTCTCTAGTAGCCGACTATGTCGTCGAATGAGTCGCTGTGTCGTCAATTAGATCGTCCTTTGGGTCGTCGATGTGCCGAATTGGTTTTACTTCTGTCGTCGACTTAGTAGCAGAGCCGTACACTGTGTCGCTGACTTGGTCGCAGAGTCGCCAGATTGATATTCGCCGACATTGTCGTCGTTTGGTCGCCAACTTAATCGCAGAGTGTCCGACTGTGTCTCAGAGTGGGCGACTGTGTCGCAGACTGTGTCTTGATCCGGTCGCCGACATGGTCGCAGAGTGGCGTCGTTATCTGATCGAGATGGATAGAGAGAGAGGTGACAGTGCGAAATGATGAAAGAAGAATTATCCTCAGTCAAAACAGTTGCTGTCGTAAGACCTCTGCGTTCCTTGGATGAGCCTTGTAGCGCCGGTCTTTTGTCGACGCTAGACATTGTCCCAACTTTTTTCCGATTCCCTGGCCTCGCTATCTCTTGTTCGGCGAAATACGACCAAATGTGCATGCTCTGGCGGGATGGCTATACTGCTTCATTTGTTATTTATTGGTGTGGTCCGTCTCAGATAAACAACATTGACGGACCCCCTAGTATCGAAAGTTAATACGTTTCATGTTTCTCTGTTCTTCCCATATTATGTATGTTTGTTTGTTATGTATGTTTGTTTTTAGTTTAATAGAATTGAATGTATTTAAATAATTTTGATTTAGGGGTTTTTACTCCTCTCTAACTAGTGTACCGCTACTCCTCAACCCTGGGTGGTCGTGGAGTTATTTACATAAGTGATCCAGTTCAGTGGATCTATTGTGTCCAGTGAATGCTTTTGTGTATGTTGTTATATTGGATTGTACGTTACCCTTTGTATTTTCGTTTGGACTGTCTTTGTATTAGTCAAATTCATTTAAGTTTTTATTAAATTATAAATATTTTTTTTTATAAAAGCAGTTTAGTGTATATAAATATTAGCTTTGTAGAGTAAGGTTTCATAGTGTAATCAAGTATATCTTATTTCGATAATTGTATGGAAGTGTGTATAAGATACCATTTATACAAGTATTACAACAAATAAGCATAGAATATTCATTAATTCAGAAGGTTCGAATTTCACATTTGTAGTATGTAGTTTTGTATATCATAATTCAAGATTCTATATTTCAGTTAAAGATATAGAACTGGTAATAGTGGTTTTGGGTAGTATTACGTTCAAATAAAAAATCAAATGGTAAATGCAAATGCAGTATTTGCACCCGGTACACACCAGTAGGCGTTGCTCATGGTGTCTCCTGCTGCATGATGTTTGTATGATAAGCTCAGCTCAGTGTATAGTAGAATTTCGTAAATGTAATTTTAAGTCTTGTAATCAATTTACTAAAAATAAATATATAATATTCCATGTTAAGATTGTCCATTAATAATTATGTTCAGGTCATTTTTATGTTCACATTACATTTGCAAGTCATTCCAAGCCACAATCAGAGGGAAATTTGCTCCACTCCTTGTAATGGATGTTGATGTTAATGTGATGAGAGACACTTTCAACACAGTCATGACAACAGCTGATAAGGACACCACTGACTTCCATCGCCCAAAGAAATAACCCTGGTTTACAAAAGAGATTCTGAATCTGTGTGATGCCCGAAGAGACCTTTACCAAAAAAATGACACACAACAGGGGCAATGGAGTATCGAGAAATAAACAAGAATATCAGAAGAAAACTTGAAGAAAGCAAAAGAAGATTGGATAGGACAAAGTGCAAAGAAATAGAGAGCAGTCTGATATAAAAACGATAACAGCAAAGAGGCATTCCAAATTGTGAAAGACCTCACCAGACAGAAGCAATCAAGAGTCAGAACCATTCGAGACGCAAAATGGAAAATGCCTCACAGAGACAAGTGACATTGCAGAAAGAACGACTGAGTATTGTAAAAAAAAAGACTCAAAACCATCCGTCAACAGGACATCCAGAGGTGCTTGAAGTTCTTAACTCCACAAATAATGATGATTTCCACATTCTCAAATAAGAGATAGAGACAGCAATAAGAGCACTGAAGAATGGGAAGACAGCTGGAGTAGACAACATCCCAGCTAAACTTATCAAGAATGGGGGAGATAGGAATCAGTGATAGAGCTCCTAACAAATATCTGCAACAAGATATGGCAGACAGGTGAATGGCCAAGACATTGGAGCCAGTCTCTAATTAAAACTGTCCCCAAAAGCGGTAGTCTCTGGCTGTGCCAAAATTACAGAACTATCAGTTTTATCAGTCATGCTAGTAAGGTGATGGTGAAGATCATCTTGAACAGACCTAAACCATAAGCAGAAGAAATAATCGCTGAAAAACAGGCGGGGTTCTGGGGTGGAAGAAGCACAACAGAATAAATATTCAATATCAGGGTTCTGTGTGAAAATTACACACAACATCAACAAGACATCTATCATGTTTTCATAGATTATTTCAAAACGGCTTTTGACAGAGTGTGTTACGAAGCATTATGGACCACAATTATGAAGTACAAAATGGGTCAAACGTTGACCAATATCATCAAGCAGCTGTACGCAAGGCTAGCAGTGCAGTAAAAGCTGAAGGTTATGTGGGGGAATGGTTCAATACAACAGTTGGAGTAGGTCAAGACTGTCTCCTGTCCCCCACGCTTTTCAACATCTACTTAGAGTGCATCATGAGTGAAGCGTTGAATTACCACTGTGGGACAGTCAGCATTGGAGGGCGTAACATCACCAACCTCAGCTTTGCAAATGACATTGATGGGCTGGCAGGAAGTGAAGACGAGCTTGCCACCTTAGTGAAGAACTTTGATGAAACATCTTCCAGGTTTGACATGGAAAAATCGCCGACAAGACAAAGCTGATGACAAATATTGGCAAACAAATCTCAACCAAGATTAAAGTCAGAGGACAGGAACTGGAAACAGTGCGCCAGTTCAAATATATTGGTTCCATAATCACCAAAGAGGGATCAAGAGCATACAATGTGTCACGAGCTGCACAAAAAACGGCAGCTGTGTCAAAGCTAAGATCTATCTGAAGAGAGACAAGAATATCTGTCTGAAAACTAAAATCAAACTATTGAGAGCTCTAGTCATCTCAATATTTTTGTATTCATGTAAGGTCTTGACCCTAGCAAAATTACAACGAAAAATACAGGCACTTGCAATGAGATGCGACAGAACCATCCTTGGTATCTCTTACATGGACCACATCACAAATAAAGAAGTGTGTAACACCATCAGGCACAAAGTATGAAGACCTCCTCAACACTGTCAAAAAGAGAAAGCTGAAATGGTATAGCCATGTCACTAGAGCCATCAGTCTATCCACAACAGTCCTGCACGGCACTGTCCAGGGTGGCAGAAGGAGAGGTAGACAGAGAAAAAAGTGGAGTGGCACATCACATAATGGATTAGGAAATGTTTTGCGGAGACACATGATCGATACAAGTGGAGGGAACTGGTCCAATATTCAGCAGCACAGTGCCTCAACGACCACACTAGGTCAATAGACTAATGATGATGATGAAGTTCTATTATTGTCCATAGACACGTCCGACAGAGATATCGCAGATTCTAGAATAGTCACATATTCATTCAAGTTCCACATGCAATTTGTTCCTGATCCATAGAGATTTCAGACTTAGTGCAAGCGAAAGGTCTGGATCACTCTCATATTAATTTATTTTACACCGTTTTCAAAACTTCCGTTCCTCAAGACATGGTCGCGAATTGCCACTAAATATATAGGTTTCATTTTACCAGTTCTATATTGGAGAATAGTTGTATGTTCATCCTTCTTTCCTCATGATATTTGTTCCAGATCTTTAGGGATTTCAGTCGTACTGCTAGCAATAGGTCTGGATCACTCCCTTATCCATCCCTATTTCCCCGTAGTCAAATTTTCCAGGTCCTCAAGATTTCAAACGAAAATACTCACAATAATATGTTTATTTCATTGTGCAGGTCCAAGTGGTTTTCAGATAATTTTAAAATTAGTTTCACTTCGTTGGTAGTTCCATTTAGAATAATCTTTATCTTTTCATCTCCATGTCTGTGAAGTGACAAAATTCACTGTGAAGTGACAAAAGTGACTAATTAAACCGTGTTTATTTTGCAGCTGACTGACCACTGGCGACATTTTTAAGCTTCATTTCTCACGAAAAGTGTCAAAATTGAGAAAATGCAGATATTCGGTTACTTAAAACCAAGCATGTCATATTGAGCATGAAGTAAGCGACTTTTAGAGAAAGCGGAAGAAAATACATTTGATTCTGATTGGTCACGGAAATAAGGGGTGTGTTTTCACACAAAGATCTTTAGAACATAATATCGCACTAGCTAAATTAGAAGCCAGTCTTGAAATTGCTCTGTAGAGAGCCAGAGGTAGAATTATTTAGTAAGGACTCCGGATGTTATTTGAGAGAAATACATTCGTAAGGAAGCGTGGTCGAAAACCGCCAAACCAATGGTTGAGTGACACACCAAAAACACAAAGGTACAGCAGCAGAGGGGGCGAATCCGACAACTTTTAGCAGGCGTCGATTTGGCAATCCAAGGCTTCCTCGTAAATTATAACAAACAGCGTCCATTTGGCAAACCGAGGCTTACTTAAAATCGCAAAAACAAATAGACGCCAAGTCGTTGTCGCACTCCCTCTGCTGCTATGGGGTTAACAATCCTTGTTTGTGAAGTCTTAAAGACTTTAATGCTAGCAATTTATATGATGAATTAGCGATATAATTTTTATATAAATGGCAAACGTCGGAGAAGCACAAATAACTAGAGAACGGTTGGCTGCGATCAAGAAATTTCTCCCGGTGAGATATTCTTTCAGAGATAATTTGCAAGCTCGACAACGAGCGAAGTTAGATTTTACCGCTGATACTGAACAATTATTTAAGCTGATAACTACGGCAACTGGAAAAGTTGTAACCGGGATAAAGGAATCTAAGCCAGAGGTAAAACCAGAGGTAGAACCAGAGGAAAAATCTCCAAAGAAAATTGATAGTAGAAATCAAGAGTTACGAGATAAATTTACTGAAGATTTTTAGCACGTATCGATGGAGAAACTGATCCAGAAAAATTGATAAATTTTACAGCTTCTGGTTTTGTTGATAGATATAATTATTTAAAACCAGAACAAAAGAAAAGTTTTATCGGTGATTTAAACAAATGGATTGATGTGGTTTATAAAATTTAATTTAATTTAAACCAAGTTAAAAAAAGTGATGAAAGGTATAATTCATTTGATGCTGCAGTTAGATTGCAAGACTTTAAAAATAAACAAATAGGAAAAGAACAATGAAAACTTGTACCACCAAAACCACGAGGACGACCACGAAGACAAAAAGATCCTCAACCCCAAGAAAAACGATGAAGAAGAAAAATTTGCTATTGGATATCACGGCGGTAATATACCCTGTTCAAGAAGTATCCTTGATGATATATCACAATTAGAAGTTCTCATCGGAGGAAAACGAGCTGGAAATAATTTTCCGGAGATAATTAACGAAGCGGCTGAAATCTGTCAGCGGTTATTTCAAGGTCGTGTAATGGATATTGGACTATATCGTAGTTTCATCGATGAACTTACCGATGATTATTACAGCGATTAATCATCGATTAGATAAATAGCATTTAAATAAAATGATAGTACATCGTAGTATGAGCAGAGCAAGACCTGTTTATGTCGTAAATTCACGATTGCCAGTGTACAAGGTGACATACGGAGATGGATTAGGTGTTGTCACTGGATTATTTACTCGAGTTGCTCCAAAACTGCTACCGATCGGTAAAGAAATAGCGTCAAAAGCTATTGGGGTTCTCGGTGATAAGATTGGTATAGAAGTTGGTAGCAGGGCTAGTAATCTTGCTATTGACGCGTTTGATTCCGCAAAAGAAAAGCTTATGTCGTTGGCAAGGGGGAAAAAAACAGTAAAATTACAAACTACGAATCAAATGCCACCTAAGGTAGGTAACGCAATTAATAAAATAGCAAAACAGCGATTGAGATTAATTGCTGGTTCCGGTCTAAAACGATTATAATTTAGATCAACGACTATATAATAAAATGTTTAAACATGAGATAGATGATTCTTGTGATGTTGATGCTCCTGTACGAAAAAATGATTCTATACGCGATTATCAGTATTTTTCGTATAATGCTCATAATCCAAATACAAGGTCACGAATTGAACTTAGATTTGATGACAAATCTAAATACTTCTTGCCGTGTGAAGCATGCATTAAGGTAGAGGGGAGACTAGTAAAAAATGATAATACTGGATTTGTTGATACTGATCACCTTGAAAATATTCCGATTGGGTTTGTCAACAATGGCATAATGGCGTTAATTAGCAGCGCGCAGTATATAATTAATTCTACTAGAATCGAATCCATCGATAACGATGTTGATGTTGCAACCACAATAATAGGTTTAGCTAGATACTCTGACGATTTTATTAAATCTGCGGGTCATTCAATGATGTTTGCGAAGGATACTACTAATAGCGCTGATCATATTGAATTAGATATAAAACGACCAAAAAAGGTTACTGCTGCAATGATGATGCTGATGTTGAAGCTATTGTTGTTAAAAAAAATGATACAACGCAGGATTTGCAGCGCGAAAAAAGAACATAGACAACCTTGGTAGATTTTCATGTGCGATTCCGTTGTCGCACATATTCGGATTTTGTAGAGATGTCAGAAGAGTTATCATTGGTGTTAGTCATAGTGTAGTGCTCACGCGAAGATCAACTGATGAGTATGCTCTTTGGCGTGGTGCTGCTCCTGCAGCTGATGGTAATGGAGAATTAACAAAATTAGCTTCATGGATGCCAATTATGACTCCATCGTTGACTGTAGACGCGGTTGCTATCTTTTATTGATCATGGAGGAAAATCATTGTGAGTTGGTCTGATATTTCAACAGCTACGTTAACTAATAACGTTGTTGGTGTTTTTTACTTGGCAGCTGGCGCTTACGAAAAATGTTTCCGCGCCGAGACATATCTTTGTTGCGCTACAAAATGTAGCGAGAACGCAAAAAATAGCGGGGTTCCAAATGATAGTTTACAATTGCGGTCCCATATGATATTTGATTAGTATAATGTCAGTGAGGTATCATTGCGAATAAGTAATCAGCAAGAACCCGCAGAACAACTTATTCTCGATTACGGTAGCAATCAAATAGGACGAGTATATCATCGGTTGTGGTCTTATATGGGTCGTGATCAAAATATTGATACTGGACTCCAAATATCACAATGGGATTTTAAAGAATTGTACCCGATTTATTACTTTTCGTTGCAGCATCTTGATTTATCTAAACACTCCACCGTTGATGTAAAATTTCAGGCTCGTATCGGCGATGCCCTTGGAGGATTTAGAGCAATTGCTGTTATTCTCAGTGATAAATCTATAACGCTCGAAGGTGGTGGTGGAAAAATGCGAGTCATTGACGCACCAATAGAAAATATGTAATGGGACAATTAGATTATCACTATCTAAATAAAATGTCGTACAATCATGTTAATGTTACCTTGACACCTGGTCAGGTAAAAAAACTACAATCAAAAAAATCTACTACGTGTGGCACAACGATAACGCTAAAAAAAGAACAAATGACAGGTGGATCAAATAAGTTATCGCTGACAAAAACTCAACTTAATCATTTCAATAAAGCGTTAAAAGCTGGTACAGGAGTTATGTTGACTTTTTCACAAGCCGCGGTCAACGATATGATTAAATCCGGTGAAATATTTCCTCTTGCTGCACTGGCTCCACTAGCTATTCCTGCTCTTAAAGCACTTTAACTAGGCGCTGCTGGTGCTGTTGGTAGCAATCTTATCGGTAAGATGTTTGGAAGCGGGTGAAAAAAAAGAAAGGGATTCAGACTACCGGGAAGCCGGTACACAAAGCACTATGGACGGTGTTTGGGAACTCAACAGGGCGGTTTCATAGGTCCGTTCTCGCTGGCAAAAATGTTACTGGGATAACGATTCCCATGTCTAATTTTGACCTCGCCGACGCAGTAAAGAAACTCCCAATAAAACATTTCAGAGGAGTATTCATGAAAGATCAGTTACCGAAACAACCACATATCGTAGAAACCGGTATAATTAATCTAGATGACCACACTGGACCTGAAACTCATTGGGTGTGTTACGCGATACATCCTCGTGGTGTTATTTATTTTGACTCGTATGGATTACCACCCCCGATGGAATTTCTCAGTTATGTGTCTAAGTTGTCTATGACAACCCCAATTTGGTATTCAACGTTGCCCACATAGACATTAACCGATCCTCCTATATGTGGACGAGAGGTTCTTAACGCGTTGACAGCTATCTTGACGAGTTCTAAATTACCTCACAAAGCCACCCACGAGTACACGATGATAAATCACTTAAAGAGAAATATGTAATATAACATGGCAGATATTTTTGGGAGATCAGTATCACGTCCTTCCGAAGAAGGAGTTACTGTCAGACAAGAAAAAAAATAATCATCAAAGCTATCACATCGATAGCAAATTTAGAGGAATTAAAAAAATTACAGGATCAAATAAATACTCTAACGGGTTTACAAAAAACCATCAATGATGTTAAAGTCTCCGCCAGTGACAACGTCACTGATATGAAAAAACTACGTGACGGGTATAATGACCATATAATTAAATTTAATCAGCTGCAGCAGGATATAATTGATTCCATCGAAACCCCGATAAATAATTTCTTTGGTGTTCCGCGTGCACACCCTGATTTACATATCGCACAAGTAAAAGCCACCGTCGACAATTTACAAAACTTACGAGCTGAGTTTGATTCTCATCTCGGTCAATTTAATAATTTGCATAGAAATTTTAGAAAACCTGGTGATGCTATCGACAAAATTTTGGGTAAGGATGTGAAACCAGAAGAAATTAAAACGACCTTTGAAAGTATTATTACAAAACTCGATGATATAACCGCGATTAATATCCGATTGGGTGTTATTCGCGAAGAGAGATCAATTTCAGATTCAATCGCGGTTATCAAAAAATCCATTGATGATCTCAAAACGGTCACCGATGCCATCAAAGAGGATGCAATAAAGATGATAGCAATTGTTGAAAAAACAAAAATTCCTCATGAGAAAACCAATAACGTAGTATACACGATTCAATACGGATCATTTGCGTGGACTCCACTAAATAACATATTAAGTATTACTGCGACCGTCAGAGGTATTTATCGATTAACACTAGTATCACCAACTGAATTTAATATATCATTTTCGAGTTCATCTGGGGTCAACAATACGATATCAACGATCATCGACAAGGATACAATTGAACAATTTACAATAATATCCACTGGTAATAATTTGGCTAGGGTTTCAGTAACATGGTATGTTGAATTCGTAGCGGATTTAAGTAAACAATTAAACTGAGCATCCATAGGTTTCAATTGAAATTGTTCACTGATGTAATAAATAAAATGTCATCACCGACGATACCTTCAGTATCTCAATACCGTTATGATACCGTCAAAGAGTTTCAAACTAGTCTAGGAATACTCGCTGATGAATACCACGTAAATATAAAAAAATACCGACGAAGAATCAACGTCATTGACGTAACCGTGTACTCGGTATCTGGTGTAATCACTGGTGCTGGAAGAATACTATCTTAGGTTACAATGGTTGCCCCGATCGTTGTTCCAATTTGTATATCTGCTGCGACAACCATCGCTGGGGTGTTATCAATAATAACAAAAAAAATATCGTGTTTTCAGCGAAAATTACACGATTACGTTATTAAACTCGCTACAGTATCCAATGCATACTCGCAATTATCCGTCATCACTCGATGATACAACAATATCCGATGATGAATTCTCAAAGATGGTTCGGTTGTATGATTCAACGATGTCAAAATTAGAGCAACACAATTACAATAACAATGTCATAAGAACTGCTTCAACGAATAGCAGAAAATACCACTCCGGGGAAAACAAAATTGATATCGCTGGTAACGAAAACACCAGAGTTCAGCGTTGAATTTAACCCTCCGTTGGTAGCATCCGAAATAGCGTTAACGCAATTAAGATGTTACTACAGTTGGTCTAATGTACGATCAGAACCATTTAATGGTAAACCGCCCAATAATAGTTTTACTTTCTCGTATAAAAAAAGTCAAACCAGATAGAACCCCAGGTGAACCAGAATGGCACACAATATATTTACCCACGGGGGTATATGACATCGAAGATATCAACGCGGAGATTATAAATTCCATTGAAGCAATCACAGGAAAAATATAATTGTCGTCGAAGATGGACCTGATAAATCTCCCATTGAAATACACGGACATGAGCCTCTGCTGTCAACGACCATCGAGATAAATTCGCCTAACTACGCCGTGGATATATATAATAGCTCAATCAGAACTTTGTTGGGGTATCCTGAGTATATTCCAGGCACCGTTGACATAAAAGATCTACCACGCGAGCCACTAAAATCTGATTATATTTCCACGAAGCAAGATTATCATGGTTTTGATCGTGGTGATGTTGGTAGTATAGTAGTAGAGATCTCATTGACGAATTTTTCCCACAAATTTACGCGTTATGATTTAAAATAAATCCCTCCCACGGAAATTCTACGGTGGAATAATTCAGTATTCAACAATAACAAACACAGATCACCCGGTAGCGTTGATATACACGTTATTTGTGATGCAGTGTTAGGGAGTTATGCCGTTGAGGCATCAAAATCAGATAACGCTGATCTCGGATACATCCTATACACGTTTTCCCCGAATGTTTCCCCGGGGAGTTTAATTGTGATGAATCCACCTCATTTAACAAACTTGGAAACCACCAACAATCTTATCACGAGGATGAAATTTAGAATAACCGACCAGGGTTTTTCCTTGATTGATCTTCGAGGGAAACAGTTACAGATGACGTTAGATGTGAAATCGTAAACGATTTTTGTCATAAAAGTTCATCGTAAATTGCAAAGCAATTTCAAAGGAATTTTCAAGATAGCTTTTCGTCGTGAAAATTCATAGGATTTTCAATGAAAAATCTTCAATTTTCAGATTTTCCATTGCAAAGCAATTTCAAAGAGATTTTCAAGTCGTAAATTGCTTTCCCTATGGATGATTTAGAAGCATGTAGACCTTTTCAATAATATGTATCATCATAAGCGAATAGTTATTTGCGAGAAATATAAACTCGAAAACGCAATCAGGGAAATTTTTCATGGAGGATTTTCACCTACGGATTTGAAAATCGAAGATTTTCACGTTAACTAACCATTGATAACCTCGGCGACGATGATAAATTTTCTACTTACTGAAGACCAAATGCAACAGCTGCAAGAGAATACTATAACAACGATTAGATGTAACTACGATCAAGTTATGCAATATGTCCATTCTTGCTTGCACGTTGAAGAGTTACTGAAAATACTAACCTGAATCTGAAAATCAAAGATTTTCAAGCATCCATAGGATTTTCAATCGAAGATTTTCCAGAGATTTTATTTCAATGACAAAAGAAATATTTCAATGTTAAAATCCGAAATATTTCCTATAACATTACAACTACTTGGTTGCCCATTCATTGATAGCGCAGCCAGTATAGAATTTCACCGCTATTATTTGACTAAAACTACCTTGTTGGTTGGATGGACACTCCTGTATTCTATACATGTCTGACAGTGAAGTATTTTACACACAGTTTATACAACAGGGGCTCTTAAAGGGCATTTTCATTCTGTTTAATTAGATTCTTTATATCCCTAACCTTCGAATTGATCATCCTTTTAGTTTCGTACTCCCCCTTAAATCTCTTCTTACTCGCTCCACGATAGTATATAACGGGACAAACACACGAACATCTTCACAACAACAAGAGAATTACGGATAGAGTTCTGAATTTGCTTTATCATTGCATACTTCTTTGAAAAGGTGTATTTATTGCTCAAAATAGCGTATTCAATGTCCTGATATTCTGACATAATTTGATCAGGGTTTAAACCATCTGATAATTGAATCCCCTGATTTTTCAGATTTGCTATTTCAGTTATAATCTGATTGATATTTTCATAATTCATATTATATATAATTATATATTTCTAATACAAAAAATAAAATAAAAAATATATTTTTAAAATATGAACTCTGTCCATGATTAGATGTTTGTTATCTTAGCACGTCCAGAGATATTATGCGATTATATATGATGATATTTGTAAACCCCGTTCGTGGTAAGTTATTTTTATCATCTTACTCACGCCTAGGGATATTATGCAATTATATACGATGAACCCCATTGTGCGCCTCAGGTGCCATCCACATAGGAGACCCATAGAGGTTACATATATACGACAATACAGGTACCACTAAACATAATCCCCACGAATATATCTAATTTGTCAAACAACGGGTTAGAAATCTAAGAGGTTATGCTTAGGGAATGGACGTCACACATTATATACATATATACATATATACATATTATTTACATTGGACTGAATGAATGGATTATAATACAATGAATGACGTCAATGGCGTGGTATTATATATATAATGAATGAATGGATGAATGATAATGACGGGGGCGGGTCTACATTCATACATGACAAATCATTACAACCCAGATAAAATCCCAGGTTGTATGAATACAAAAGAAGTACCCATTAAACCGTGGATAGTGCATGGGTTGTAATGATTTGACATATGATTTTCGACCGCTTAAAACCCCCAGTAATATAACAGACGATATGGTATATAAGCTGTTTCTGCATGAAAAACAAAACACAGAGGTGTGTGATTTTATTCTTTCATGTGTTTAATAATGATCATTGACAACGCTGAAGCAACACCGAATACTTGAAAAAAATACAAAAAAAGAATACAACTGTTTGTAAACACTACGTGTTTGATTTGTTTTCTTACAAAAAGCGAATAATTGATTTTATCTGCTGAGAATCATGACAGCGAAATCAACCAATCAGAAACTACCATCGAAATTAGGTGACAGTGTTTCAAAAACCCATCGAGATTACCTCTCTTTGTTAAGCAGTAATATACCTACACGAGTTATTCCCCTTAATGCTATAAAATACATATAGTTAGACATAAGTAAACTTAATTCTGTTTTTAAAAAGATTTTAAATCGCTTCTTGGATTATTCCCTCTGCAACAAATCGTACTGAGGGTATACAAATACTGAAATATCTACCGGCTTTTTTCAATGATTGAAATACTATTTCATCGTTATTTACAGTAATAAATGATTTTACAGGTCTCGCATTCTTTGAATATTTTCCAGTTCTTCCTCGTTTTTAATTCTCACTTTGTGTAACAGCTTGTAGATTTGATAAAGAATTGTTCTTAGGACTGGAATTAATGTGATCGATAACAAAACCATCCCTGATCAATCCATTGTTACATTCATATATTATTCTATGATTGAGATGTATTTTCCCTCCAGCGTTAAACACCAAATACCCCATACCATTGTCCCACCCTACTGACTTCTTCAGTCTACGATTTCTGACAATACCATCAGGGGATGCCTCATAATTTGCAATCACAGGATGCGGTCGGAATACTTGGTTCATTTATATACATAATACTATTGTTTGTCTAATTAATTGTTTGGTCTAATGATAACATTATTTGGAAATCTTTCAATGTAGTCTTGAGGAGTTCTTATGATCTTGTCGTTGACACAGTCAAGGTCAGAGCTAGAGTCATTGATGGAGTTCTTAGCTCGTTTATCATAATAGTGCTTCAACTCTCAATATAGTTTACCACCACAACCGAGACACAACTGTGATATTCCTCTAACCCCTACCCCGCATCTAAGGCATGGTAAGGGGCCATTACTTCCACGTCGAAAACTTTGCATATGATACCCACAGAATTCCTTTCTTACATGGGGTTACTGATCCAATCATGTGCCATTTGCAATGATTCATTATATAATAAATTCTCTATTTAAATACTTGTTTTAATTATAGCATGAAGGAGTTCGAGAGATTATCGAAAATTACGCCTTGGAAAAATGCTAAATTTAATCTCGATAGATTCTCTGATATACCAAAAAGACTAATAAGTGATAGAGCTATGTTGGTTAAAATTCGTGATTGTTTTAATGAATTCAAACGCGATGGAGCAGCTCATACGTGGTCAACATTTCGAATTGAACATGATGATGTCATCGTACCCACAATCGATGCTACCATGAACGACGAAAGAGCAACTGAGATAATTTCACATCTTGGGGGAAAAAAGTATTTCTTTAGAATGAAATTCAATATACAAGAGGAAGAAAATGGATTATTAGAGATAAATTTGAACCAATCTTGAAGGATAAAAGAACTGTCATTGTGAGTCGAGATTCCAAACCAGGAATTCTGACTGGAATTGACAAACCATACTACGAGAGATCTTATCCTGTAACAGCAGTTGTTTATGGGATGTATCCGTTAAAAAACTAGCACCTATGAAAACATCGTCAAGAATGAATTCTGTAGCAGAACGAATAATAGAACACTTCACGAATGCATCCCGGAGAAACATATTGACCGATCTAAGACGCAAAAAAATAACCGAATGGGGACTAACAGTGAAGGAGCACGGGGCAACAATTCAAGATATAATCAAATTAGAAACATCATTAAGATTTCCAATAACCGTAGCGACGATAACAGGAGAAATATTACACGAATCTAAATATAAATCAGAAGGAGCTCCAATCAAAATTATTGATCATAACGAACACGCGTGGACATTCGCAGTAACGATATTCACCCGGAATAGAACTATAAAATATATACCCGCCAAGAACTCCGCGGGGGATTTCTCTGAGGAGAAACTATTTGATTTTATTTATCAATTAAGTAAAAGCGATCATGTGTCAGTGTGGCTACTTCATAGTTTTGAAAACTCCGAGAGTAAATTCGATCAATTTGTAAGACCCAATGGAGAATTATATCGCACTGAAGCTTTGCGCAACGAGATGAAAAAAACTACCTAGTGGTTTTTCAACGGTGAACTCGAAGTGTTTGAACTCGAAGAGTTTCGACGACGAACAATTACTAACAAATTGTTTTACAATTCCGTCAGTTGCAGCTCATTTTGCAAGGAAGAACACGTGGAAACCAACACGAGCTGAATTTCTCACAGACATCAAATCAAGCTGCATCGAATATGGTCACGGTGGATTATGGAATACAAAATACGACCGCGAAAATACTATTTCCGTTGACATGGTTGAATGTTACCCCGGGAGTTTTCTAGGGTATGGAGAATGTGCTGAATACTTCAAGCGATTTGGACATCCCACACATGAGATGACCCGTGTTGCGATTAATGGGCCGTTACCCGATTTTGATTTAACTGGATTCACTCGTATGGTATCATTTGAATTGGCTACAGGACTTCATCCGTGTTGTTATGTTTGGATTGGTAGACACATGTCTGAAAAACACTGGATGCCAATAGTGCTATTACGGTATATGATTGATTGTGTTATGCTAATATCGCTGATTGTCAGTGAAGCAATTATATCATATCGAGCGCAGACTGAGGTTTGGTTACCACAACCTGATAACATAGATAGTATAATCAACGAAAACAGAAATCAATTTCCGTGTCTAGACGAAGAATATATCATTGATTGGTCTAAACGGATAATTAATGAAAGAAATAGACGAGCAAAAGATCTCGGTAGAAGAATAATTGGTAAGTTCACTCAGGGTGGCAAATACGACAATGCAAGATATTATACGCGGTTGATTATAGATAAAGTTGAATACGATTTTGTAATCAAAGATACAACATCTAGAGGTATATACGTCGATCATAAAAATGCTTTCTTGTCCGATGGAACTAAATTGGGTACAATTGTTACATACATCGACGGATACAGTGTTCAGTATACACATTTGAGGGCGTATATGCTGGCTTATGCTTCTATTAATCTATTTTCGATGATATATAGATTTCCTGACACTGCAGTTAGAGTAACCACTGATTCATTTTATATAGACGCGAAACACCGCGAAGCAGTGGCCAAATTCACAAATTCTGACGAGAGTTGGGGATGTTGGAGAATTAAGCGGGAAATACTACGTGATTATTCCAGATCAGCAGATGTTACGATTGAAAACAATTACTTGAAAATAATCAGATATCAGAACTATCTAACGCACCGCAGATATCTGATCCAATATGTAGATATAAAACCGTTTATTTAAACGGCTGTGGCGGGTCAGGAAAGACGACTCGTGCGATTGAGTTATTTCGAGGGAAATCAAACATGATTGTGCTAACACCGACCCATAGACTTGCCAGAGAGATTAAACATCGAGGGGTAAATGCCTGTACTTATCATAGTTTCTTTCAATGGAAAGGTGACGAATGGACTCCCGATCGAATGGGTGAGAAATATATTCCTGAAGTCATCATTTGGGATAAGATATGCACAGTGTCATTATTAGTATTGCAAAGATTTCTCGATTGGTAATTGTTAGCGAATACAAAAGTAATAATGTGCGGCGATCATGGCCAACCACTACCATTTATCGGTTTATCCCCACATGATTGGTTGAAGAATTTCGTAGATTATTACGAAGAAATTAATACTGATTATAGAGCACTTGATGAACAATTACGCGAGTTCAAGAAACTAATCAGATTACAACCGGATAGAATCCAATGTGAAATAGCGCGTGAAATAATCTCAGAGACTCCGTTGGATGAGTTTTGGAAAACGTGGAGACCAAACGATTTGATAGTAGCAAGTAGAAAAATAGTCAGAGACACTCTTCAGATGACTTTATTTGAATTACATAAAGAAAAATTTACAACACTTCAAGTACCGCTCTGTTATAGACCTTCGGATACACGAAAACAAAATATCGAAGTTGATATTCCTGGGCAGCGTGAAAAGCAGAATTTAGTGTTAAATGATATCGTGCTGGCTGATATCAGCGTCGTCGAAGATGCATTGCGTGCTGATAAATCCCCACGGACACTAGGTTACGCAGCGACGATACATTCTTCGCAGGGATTAACTATATCCGATACAGTTGTTTGGATCATAGATAATCACATCGAGTAGTCGAATTTAGTTTATCTAGCAGTGTCCAGAGTACGAAGAATAAATCAACTTCGAAGAGTTGTTTCAGATGATAATGACACTACAATAAGTGATATTGTCAGCGATGATATAATCAGAAATAAACTCTGGTTATAAACAACAGGATAAAAAAAATAACAGAGAATTTGATATTGATGATGAATTAATAATTACGCTGAAACAACAACAAAATAATCACTGGGCGAGTTGCAATTGTATAATGAGTTGGAGTTGGTCGTATAAAAATCCTCGCCAATTTACTGTAGATAGAAAGAATAGCAGTATTGGTCATACTAGGAATAACGTGATGCTAACTTGTCTTGAATGCAACAGACGAAGAGGTGCTAGTTAAGACCACGCGGTGGTAATTGAGTATCCTCGGGTATCACTTGTAGTTGTTGTCGAGTAAATCCTCGCTGAGGAGCAGTTGAATCCAATCTATAGATTGTTGGTCTACCCGTAGATCGTGTTATACTAGATATTTTATGTGCAGTAACACTCCACATAGGATCAGTAGCTCTTTTTTGCCACCTTCGAGCTCTCCTGGTTCATATAAATACCTAACGGTGACATTACCGAGTATTGGTTGTTTTGAAAAATCTTTTTGTGGTTTTTCAGGTATATACTTCTTTTTAACCGCGTTGTTAGGTTTCATGTTGATTGTTCGAGTAATCTCATTATTCAACGTGGCAATCACCGCTGTTAGTCTCTTGACCCATTTACGAGATCGTTTATCCTGGATGAATTCTTTCGCGTATTGATATCCAAATAACCGCTCAGCAAGTGTCCGATTAAACCGTTCAACAATTGCCTCATCGCGATGTAGTGCAGTATGCCCTCGTCTGATGGTGACATTATGATTCTTCATTGTTGATAGAACCACACCCTGAAATTCCTTACCAGGATCAACTTGTAATAGATTTGGCCAGCGCAGAGGACCGCGTCGATAAATCTTTTCAAACGCAGAAGCAACTTCAGTTGATGATTTTGTTTTTAGCGGTTCTGCTTGTTTGTATCGACTCGCAACATCAACTACAGTTAACGCGTATTTGTAACCACCATCATGCAGCAGAAATAATATATCAGCTTGATGAACTTCATTAGGAACGGTCACATCAAAATGCGAGTAGTTAATTTGTTTAGGCGGCGGCAGATAAATTTGCCATACCGCCTGTTTAGATAACCATTTAGCCGCTGTAGTATATTTCACCTTCCCGGCGCTAGCGAGTTTACCGATTGCTGCTTTACCCCTCCAGTATCCTTTTGGAGAATAATAAATAGATTCCATGCTGTTATTAATTACCGGCACCTAACATCAATTTACCTTTCATCGCCGATTTTATTAACCATGAAGCCAATATTTCTTTGAAGGATTTATCAGTGATAGAATTCAATGCATGAATCAATTTCACATCTGCGAGATGTCTGTGTTGTAAATCACCGCTCCGGTAAGCTATATCATGTACCCGACACGCCTCATCAATTGCATTTATCGGATTTTCTCCCGGGTTAGGATTATCTTGACTATCAAGTCTGATATCTAATCGTGTTCCCGGTCCACAATAACTATATTCTGGATGGTGTTTTTCACCTGGATAATTCGCCGTTGGTAAGTTTAGCTAACTTGGCGGCGATATCACCACCGCTTTTTTTTTTACAAATCGAAATTTTTTTATCCCACATACCTCACACTTACCAGCAACCGCTTCTCGGTTACTTTTTGTGGTAACATTTATCAGGTTAATAGCTGGTGTACGCTTCTTACATTTCACACAATATAGATCCATAATACTATTATGTTATATCTAATGGAAGTAATTGATTTCTCAGCGTTAAAGAAAAAAACAACAAGTAAAACATCACCCTATGTTACCAAACTCTATCAGGATGATTATCATCGGACCTTGAGGGAGTGGTAAAACTCAGTTGCTGCTTACGATGATAATGAAATATATGACCTGGGACAAATTGTATTTAGTTGCCCCGAGCGTGGATGATCAGCATTGTTATCACGTGTTGAAAGATTACAACGAAAATGCTTCAGAAATTGCCGGTGAAAACGTTGTCGAGGAAATCACAGATATCGACGAAGCGCCATCCGTGGAAGACCTCAATGGAAGAGTTAACAATCTTGTTGTGTACGACGATGTAATGCAATTTATATGATATCAGTATAATATATATATATATAGCGTCTTTTTGATACTTGCAATTGACAGACTTCACAATTTTCCCACATTATAATTTAAAACATTCAATGACAGAACATAAATACTTTTGCAGATGTCAACATGCTTTTCCATCGCTGCTTTATCCGGTGTATTTCATGTGGAATTGGCACAGATAAATCCAGTTCATAATCACGACATTCCGTAGAATCGACACAAATACCAAAATCCATTCATTCTAAATCAAAAGTAAAAGTTGTTGCAATTCGCATATATTCACAATATGATTCCAAATTTCAATTTTAAGTTGATCAAACCATATTTTTCTCAAAAGTTATGTCTAACGCGCGACTAAGTTCGAATTTATCTAGACGGAATTGTGTTCATTTATAATGTTGTTCTTGTGTAATCATGAATCTGCTCTTCTATATTTAGTTTGGACGACGGCATATAGTTAGTTACTTTGTTTCTTGTCGTGTAGTTATGTTATATTAAGTCAAATATATATATATATGTGTGTGTGTGTGTGTGTGTGTGTGTGTGTGTGTGTGCATGCGTGTTGTCCTTCTTGCGTATATACACATAAAGTAATGCAACGTAGATGGTCATTGGGAGAATTACAAGTTTTACATATAATGTAATGTAATTTGGGTGGTCATCCGGAGAATTACAACACATACATATAATATAATGAAATTAGATGGTCATTGTGCGAATAAGAACATATACATATAACGTAACTTTCGTGGGCTTTGAGATATGATGATGTGATCTTTATGTGTTGTGTAACATTCACGATATATTGTAGCTATTACCAACATTTCCCATACCATAACTTATTGACTTGGATGACAGAGATGTACAAAACGCATTGATAATTTAACAAACTTTATTTCTTCCTGTACATGCATTCAGATAGAAAGTTCTATAATATATGTGTTATTACTAACACAAGTGACCCATACTATGCACAAAATAACTTTACGTTTATTATCCAGATATTTTGTATCTAAACCTCTGCACAAAATATGATAGAAAAAGTATACCTCGCACACATGTAGTGGAATAAATACTAACAATGAATTATATAAAATATATATTGTCTTTTACAATAAATGGTCATATATATATATATATATATATATATATATATATATATATATATATATATATATATATATATATATATATATATATATATATATTACAATACATTGTAGAAAATATTTTAATATAAATAAAGGTTTAAAATGCGGTGTGTGTGTGTGTGTGTGTGTGTGTGTGTGTGTGTGTGTGTGAACCCTCGCAGGATATTCCTAGTTTGACTAAAAGGGTCATTGTGAGTTTTAATTGTAGAAATACTAGTAGCGTCCGATGTATTTTGTATGGAGTTATTCAATATAACTCACACCACTTAGCTTGTTTACTATTTATTGTATCTGTTTTAAGTTACACATCTATGACTAATTCTGGTTTCTCTTGTCGGACTTTATCTAAAACGAATGAAACACGTTGCCTTCTGTCAAGCATGGTAATTTTATGGTAGGGAATAAGATTCAATCTTAGCTCGTCCTCCAAGAGCTGTGTGAAACGTGCCTGTTCCTGGGAATCGGGTGGAACCCTCACTCCGTCATCAACTGCACACTCTGGATGAGGAAATACCAAGAAAACAATGGCGTGTCGCATCCTAAAGAACATCAGTAAAGGCATTTAGTTAGTGCAAAATGAATATGCAAAGAATTAGAAAGAAGAAAGAAAGGAAATAGTGAAGTAGATACGAGCAAAACTAAAATATACCAGAAAGAGTTGTATATCACTTCCAATAGCAATCCTGCAATTTCGAATATTTCCTGTCTAAATTGTGTAGCGACACAACAAATGCAGAGCGACTACAAATAAATGCAGCAATAGTGTCAGATTAATAATTTAAAATTGGTTCCCAGACGCTTACTTGTTATTTTTCCATCATAAACAGATACGTTCAGGTGATCAACACCGATCCAAGTAGATGCATTTTCATTCCATCATGTCTGCATTTTTGCAGATATATCGTGGTAGATCATATCCGTCAGTCCGACTGACAGTATTTTCATGTGTCCATCTGACTGTTATCATTGTCACCTGAATTTTATGCACTCTGATTATATTTATATAGATTTTAAAGGTAGCTATGTACATAACAAAAAAGTTACGAATCTTTGAAACCGATCTGGGGGAAAAAGGGTTTGAGGCTGGAGTGGGGTGGGAGTGGTTGGGGTGTCCAAAAGCACATGAAGTCACATTTTTCATAAATAGTATAGATTTTCCTTTGTACAACTCCGTTTACACTAATGTAGCGACGGTGTTTAGCTCAAGGGGGGGGGAGGGGTCGCCAAAATTTCAAAAAGGCCCTGACATTCCTGGAAAGTGCACCAAAGAAAAAATCCACGCGTCTGTTTACTCAGAGCGTGCATAATACCCAATAAACGTGCTCATGATTAAAATAATAATAATCGGTTACTATACGTTTGTGTATAGGTCTTTTTGCCGAAAGGGGAGGGGGTCAAAATCCGGTCCTGGTGTTCATATTTGAGAAGATGTTTTACTAGCATCAGTAGATGATACCGGAAGTTTCAAATACTACGAGCAGTCATTACAAGAGGTAGCGGTGCTTTACATTTTAATAAATAATGTAGACTCATGCTTGTAACCCGTTCTCCATCTACACCGATTTAGGGAGGTTGATCATATTTAGTATGATGTTTTACTCGAATGATTAGATGAAAGCGACAATTACAAATCCTGAATACAGTCCAATGATTAGGGTAACGTGAGGGATGGGAGAATGAATGGTGGAAGAAAGAAACAACACTAAAATAAAACCAAAAGCAAACCGCTGATATTTGTGATGATTTTGTATTATCAGCAACTAAGATTATATTATATTATATTATATTATATTATATTATATATATATATATATATATATATATATATATATATATATATATATATATATATATATATATATATATATATATATATATGATGTTATCGGACTCTATCAAATAGTATATAGGTAGGTATATTTTTCCTGGCTCTGTTAGACAGTATATATATGTAGGTATGTTTTTTTCGGGCTATATCAAACAGTATATCGACATGCACTGTATATAAATAGGTATATTATTATCGAACTCTAAACATTACTTCGGCATATTATTATCCGAGATTATTAAACAGTACATGGGCAGACTATTATCGGACTCAATTAAACAGTATATATGTATATTATAATCGGCTTCATACACATATTAGCGCTTAGAGCTTCTAAAGATTAGGCGCTATACAAAGTTCTCAGTAGTAGTAGTAGTAGTAGTAGTAGTAGTAGTAGTAGTAGTAGTAGTAGTAGTAGTAGTAGTATCTGGCTCTTTCAAACTGTATGTTTAGGTATGTCATTATCGGGCTCTATTAAATGTTAATTCATCATATTGTACATTTACCGTTGAATCCATTTGTCAAGTCCAGGCGTATCATACAGTTTACTCTTGATAGTTGGTCCTATGTACAGTTCCACATATACTAAAGGGTCCAGGCACCGTTCAAATATTGTATCTGAGAGATATAAATTTATATTGAAGTCTGCATGTCAGTGAATATTACAATTAAATTTGAAACAACAACTTAAGTAACGTTTTTACTTTTTAATTACAGATAAATCTTTAAAGCGCGAAATGGCTGTAAGCCTTTGAGTAATATATTGCACTAAAAGGAAGAAGAAAAATAAACAAAACGAAAATACCCGAAGAAGTTAAACACATTTTGACCAAACTGTAGTTTGACAGAACTGAACTATGAAGGATAATGGGACGATCCAAAATAGTTGATTCGTTTGCATTTAATTATACGCTCTACACCCCTCAAGTCAAAATGAAGTCTGTTTTTGTGTGGCCTTCAGAAAGGGATATAAATGCATGCAATAAGATTGCGACTATATATGACAGATAGATGTAAGAAGGCAACATAATAGATAACGGGCAGAGGACGCTAAATTTTTTGACCTTTTACCGTTATTATTAAGGCCGAATATATCTTAATATGAGGCCTTTCGACAGCCTCTTTGGTATGGTTTCCGGTCAATCACACGGGTTATAAATCATTTAACCTCATCAGCTTTAGATGCGAGAGGTCGCGGGTTTGAACCCCGACCGAGTCATATCAAAGGCTTATTACAAAATGATATTAACGCTAGTCGCTCAGCATTATGAGGGTATTGTTAGGACTGATTATACTGTTGTCAAGATAATGTGAATGGGTGGGGCATGGTGATATATGTCTACGGCATGATGCTCCAGTGCTAGACATCACTATAAACTGCTACATTGCACACATCGTAGCAATTGACTGAAATGTTTGTATAGCTTCGTTAAAAATCTAAATCATGCAGATTCATACACACCTCGGCTGAACTTTGTGACTAGGCTGAAGAACAGACATATCGATTTAGAAATCAAAGTTTGTTAAGAACAAGATCAATGTGACTCAACTAAATAAATGATTTTCGCACAACTTTATTTCTTGACGATGATAACTTGACCAAACTATGAGGATGGCCTGCATTTTTTGTACCCAAAACAACGGATTAAAGCGAAGAACTCAAACAGCAAGATCAGAGGGAGCCATTAAAGATATCGGTCTCAAAACAGAAACTATATTTGTAGATTATTAATATTTCAACAATATTTTGTAAATGACTTGCAATTGAGCTAGGAAAGACAACAGTTTATTTTCTTCTTAACGTTCAAAGGTCAAGGCCATTACAGTCAGATAATGAAAACGTGATTTTCGTTCTATATGGTTATTTTGATACATTGCACCCTGAACGAAGGTGGTGGATAAGTTGCACTTTGTGCATGAAATAAAATATAAAGGGGGGGGGGGTGTCAAAACTTCAAAGACCAGGTTAGTATGAAGAAAGGAGAAAGTGTCTATAAAACAAGTACGCCACATAATAGTACCAAACTTGAAGGTATGAGTAGGACACTCACCTATGTGTAGGGTGTCGTATTCCTCACTCAGTAGTATTTGTTTCTGTAATACTTCTGCATTCAGAATTCCAAAGTTGTGTGGGTTTATATTTGGGGCAAAGTCCTTTCTGCTCCAGCCGTGCTCTCGAATTATCTCCCTTGCAACCTCTTCAACAAACTTAACTCGGAGATGCGACTTCAGGTCGTGCATCAGCGTTGTTTTGCCTGTGCTGTGGGCACCGCAGATATATATATGTGTCATTGTGTCGACGTATATGTTCTGGACTTCTTCTTAGCAGAAATGACCAAATTCTGTAAATCAGAGGAATTTTTACAGACTGTGTTTATATGAAACAAATACTGTGCACACCTTATTTAAAATATGTAATCATTCAATTTGGTGAGATATTAATTTTGCTTTTTTGATTAAATGAAAAATCTGTATGATTCCATAGCATATGTGTTATGCTGATAAATCAGCTCTTCTCTCGTGATGATTTTGATTTTCGATTTAGGGCTGATGTTACCTATTCATTAAAAGTTGCAAAAATATGCATAAAATCTGGTGATTGGTAAATCCACGTGGAATAGCACCTCGATCTGTCTTGTGGCCATTTTAAATTTCAAGCTAGGTATGGATGTTACTAAATACCGGTATGTGTCTACTAAAGTGTTTGTTCCAGAAATGATCTGCATCCAGCGAAATTGCACATTTTAATAAACAGGTGACATCAGACCTACATAGCGTCCATCAGTATCAACGCAGATTTCGGATTTATCGGACTACATATGTATTTTCTATGTGTATTACCTTTGCACGTCCATCTCTCTCTGTCTCTCTCTCTCTCTGTCTCTCTCTCTCTCTCTCTCTCTCTCTGTCTCTCTCTCTCTCTCTCTCTCTCTCTCTCTCTCTCTCTCTCTCTCTCCTAATTATTTAACTTATACTTACTTTTTGATACAGATCAATTTAATCGGCGCTTTGACTGAGCATATTTGTATATCCAATTAGTTTATAATCCATGGCGATGAGAACGAGAGGTTCTGATACCCTTTAAAATCCGGGAAGTCAACTTTAATTGCATATAAAAATCATGAGTTGTGTAAAATAATATACCTACCCTCTTTAGCCAAACCAACCAGTGAAGGAACTAAAGCTTTACGTTGAGTCTTTTCAGAGCAAATTTACTAGTGTCAAAAAGAGAATATGTCGATAAAATCAATACGAATTTTCCGAAGGGAAAGGAATCGTAACTAAGTCTCTGAGTGCGTATATTTTCCTCTGTCATTACACCGACAAAAGCACCTATTGATCCACCAATATATAGTCTCGTGTATCTATTTTCTCAGAATCAAACAATTCGATTTTGTTTTGTTTATACAGAAGCTTTTAACGCAGTGTACAGATTCTATTTTTTGGGGGGGTTTTCGAGAAAAGACAAACTCTACTTTCATTTTATTTTCCTTACCTGCCAAGTTTCAAGTCCTTAGCTGGCGTTGAATTGTATACATATTCTTATGTTAAAATTGATCGATAATATATTACTATAGACGTTTTCATTGCTACCACTACAATTCCCCGGTAAGTTTGGTTGCTTTATTCGGCAACACTCCTTTACTCTTTGCGAAGGCATATATATATATATATATATATATATATATATATATATATATATATATATATATATATATAAGTTATGTATTTAGTCATATACATATTTATAAGTAATGTATTTAGTTATATATGTACTTATAAGTAATGTAATTAGTTATATATGTACTTATAAGTAATGTATTTAGTTATATACGTATTTGTAAGTAATGTATTTAGTTATATATGTACTTATAAGTAATGTATTTAGTTATATACATATTTATAAGTAATGTATTTAGTTATATACATATTTATAAGTAATGTATTTAGTTATATATGTATTTATAAGTAATGTATTTAGTTATATACATATTTATAAGTAATGTATTTAGTTATATACATATTTATAAATAATGTATACAGCTCTTGAAAACTTATTAAAAGAAGGGTGCATATTCATTATATAATTCACTTGTATGCAAAATATGGTCTTTATAATGAACTACCGCCCGGTTTCTAATCTCTCAGTCATATAAAAAAAAATCTTTAACAAAGTTGCTCTAACCTAACTTTGTATCTCATCTGAATTCAAACAGTCTTTTTAGCAATGTACAGTCTGCATATCGCCCTTGCTACAGTAATGAAACTACTCTTCTAAAAGTATTTATTAACATTCAGTCTGCTTTGGATAGTGGAAAGAGTATAGTCCTCACCCTCCTTGATTTGTCTACAGCATTTGACACAATAGACCATTATATATTGCTTCACCATCTCCAGCATGTATTTGACATTTACAATATAGCCTTACTGTGGCTCAAGTCCTACTTAGTCAACAGGATACAACATTTATCTGCAAATGATATACCGTTTAGCGCAGTTGATCTATGTTGTGGTGTTCCATTGGAATCTGTTCTTGGACCCGTTCTCTTCATTCTATACACTCAGCCGCACTCGAGTGTCATAGATCACCATCCACCACCACTTGTGCGCTGATGACATCCAAATACATGTATGCAAATCTAGCCAACCGACTGAAGTTGATGCTACCATCGAAGGAGTAGTGAGATGCATTTCTGATGTGAAATCATGGATGTCATGTAACAAACTGAAGATGAATGAAGATAAAATTGAGAGCATTTTGATCACAACACAAAGACTTTCTTATTCACATTCTATACCTCAAACAATAAAAATCAGCATCACCAACATTAAATTTGCACAGTCAGTACAAAACATGTGTAAATCTGGACTGTATTCTCACATTGCACCAATATGTCATGAACATATGCAAGGCTCTGCACCTGCATATCTTGAGCTGCGACACATCAGTGCCATTCGTAAATATCTTTCAGCTGGTGCCACTAAAACGATTGTGTGTTCATTAGTACTTTAAAGACGACTATTGTAACTCAATTCTCTCTGGTTCGTCTCAATATATACCCCAGAAACTTCACAAAGTTCACAGCACAGCTGCTCGGATCATCCTTAGAGTACCACGATCAGTATACACGTCCCCGCTATTCTGTATCTACACTGGCTATCCATTCGATACAGAATCAAACACAACATTCTCTGTGCTACGTTTCGCTGACGGTCTCCAGTCCAACATACCTATTTGGACTCACCCATGTGTACACACCAGCAATATACTTACTTTCCCCTTCTGATAATCGTATGCTCATTATTCCCACGTGAAAACGAAGTCATATGGAAAACATTATTTTGCATACCAGGACCCAGCAAAGTAGAACGAATCGCCCGTTGAAATTCGACACACATTGATCCCTTTCAAGAGTGCTCTTGAAACTCTAATTGTTCCACTGTAATAATAAACTTCTAAGACCTAATAATGTTTCCTGCCTAAATATTTTCAGCATGTTTTTATGTTTTCTTATTTAATTGTGTTTTGTATTGTTTTTGTTTTTTGAGGTCATATCATTATATCATTATGTTGTAAAGCGCTTAGAACTTTATTATTATTAATAATAGAAATGTCAAAAAGAAACTGACTAATTAAGTAATAATTTTGATGAAATGACTGTGATTGGGACAGCCTTTTGTGGGAAGCTCTTTGTACATTTAGCTGTCGGGGCGGGATCGTCATTATAGTTTGCCTTGTTCGAGCCAACAAGTTGGGTGAGTTACATTCTTTTTAGTTCAAATTAATGTTCAGTTTTGCAAAACACGTTTAATGTTATAATATAGGCTTTATTCTTTTTTCTTTTTTTCATCTTCTTTTTGTTCTTTTTTGTGTGGAAAGATCACATGTTAATCTGTTGTTTCTAGTAGTAACCTTATAATTCCAGTTCCAATTCCCCAAGATTCTTCCCCACTGAAAACGTCTTCACACGCGTGCATCTGTGATTGTAACCTTCGTGAACCCTCAAGTTCTCACGAAGTGCCCCAGTCAGTCAATACAGCCGCTATGAGCTCTCATGCAGACTGCTTTACTCAGTAAAAGTCACTTACCAACTAGGGTCACAAGCCCCCCCCCCCTCCGGCTTTGTATCTGCTCACTGAGTACTGTACTACGATCCTGAACTCATCCATGCTTATTGTTTCATTTTCGATGACCACCGAATGTACATTACAGATTGTATTGCGCCTACACTGAGCCGCTGCGAGAAGTTCTGATAAGACTAGTATTCGTGAATCCACCCATAAAGAATTTTATTTTTCGGGCGCCACCCGCTAGACCGGTTACTGTCATTAAAGCTCCAACAGAAATCGAACTGCAACCACATGAGATTTTCAATTATCCAAGATGCCTGAAACCCTTATATCGTGTTTGATCTGACTTTTAACCTTACACCACTCTGGCTGCATAAGACCTATTTATCATAAAAACATTTCGCAGACAACATATTTCATCGCTAAATCCATGTTCGGTTTTATCCGTAATGAAAACAAATTTCAAAAAGGTATGACACGACAAGTTTGAAATGTCGATCAAACATAGCTTGCTGAATGACTTTTTTTAATTTATGATCATTTGAAAACTCTTCAAGTGAATGAAATTTCCATTTTTGATATCATATTATTGTAATTGTAGACATATAATGAGAACAAAACAGATAAAATGTTGTGGTAATAATACAGATTCATTTTATTTTGTCTGTCTGTCTATATGCATGCATGCATGCCTGTATATGTGTATGTCTATGAACTATTCAACCGACGAGAACTGCTGTGAACTCCAAGAGAAAAACTGGGTATCCTTAAGAGACTTTACCTACTCAGTTGAATCCCATTACACGTAACCATGACGATAGCTCTTACGAGAAAGATGTTAACATATTGAATCAGAAAATGAGCTACAAATGATATGTTTAGAAGATCACCAAAGAAGGTAACCTTCAACAGCATCCAGAGAAATGTCCATTGCAAACCTAGTTTCAAGATTCAATGCTGTGTGTGTGTGTGTGTGTGTGTGTGTGTGTGTGTGTGTGTTTATGTGATGTGTAAGCTACAAATGATATGTTTAGAAGATCACCAAAGAAGGTAACCTTCAACAGCATCCAGAGAAATGTCCATTGCAAACCTAGTTTCAAGATTCAATGCTGTGTGTGTGTGTGTGTGTGTGTGTGTGTGTGTGTGTTTATGTGATGTGTAAGTGGTGCTTGCGTGCGTGAGTTGTGTGTGTCTGTGTGTGTGTGTGTGACGTCACTTCCATGACCGGGTAACCAAGCTTAAGTGTTTTGTGAAATCATTAAGATCAAAAATAAGCCATGACTGTTCTTAATACCAAATTTACAAAGATATTCATCTTCTTGGTCTTTCTGCCAAAGGCCAAAGACAATTTGAAATCATTCGAGCTATTTAATAAAAGGGGTGTACGGGCACTCATTTCTTTCTTGGTGTACGTTTACCTCGAATAGTTTTTGTTTCTTAAATTAAGTATGTATGTAAGTAAATACATACGTGTGTGCTTGATAGCTCACCATACAGTGCAATTTTTGGCAGGCGATGATCCTCCATCCTGGACACATGCCCTGATAGAGGGGCACCTCGAAAGAGATATAAAGACTCCTTGAAAAAGACCCTTACCTCCTGTGGCATTGATCACCGCCAATGGGCATCACTAGCTGTTGACCGTACAAGCTGGCGACGTACAATTCACCAGGCCGCTGACACTTTTGAACAAAACAGACGGGCCATCTTGGAGGAAAAACGTTGGCAAAGAAAAAACCGGGAGCCATTGTCAGCACCCACCAAAACCCAGACATTCCCCTGCAGCCTCTGTGGACGGACGTGCCTATCATGTATTGGGTTCGTCAGCCACCAGCGCAAGTGCAATAGACATAGAAATCTTCCTTCTTAATCTTCGTGTGCGAAGTCAAGCCAACAACAACAACGTGTGTGCTTGTATGTAGTATGTATGTACAATATACATTAACCGGTATATTTCATTAATAAAAATTGAGTACTTCGTAGCATCCCCATTTGAAACACAGGCATGAGTTTTCTGAGGAGCGTGTCTAATAGCACGAAAGCAATATTGCTTTAAATGTCATTCCTAATAATTCAATGGATAATTATAAAATAAATCGCATGTAAAATTCACCCGATATATGTTGGCGGGGATAACGCTTTCCCAAATTATTAGTAAAACAAAACTGAAACAACTGATAGCTTTTACTTTTTAATTAAAAAACCGATACATCTATGACGGATAATAAATTAATTGATGTTTATTAAATCATTTAGGATACAAACGACTTCATTCTTGTATATATTTTTTCAATGTACATGCTTTTCTAGAGATTCTTTACATCATAACTACGTGCGATTAATCAGATGATAATTTTATATTAAACAAAATGTAACGCCACGGTTAAAGAACAATATAAGCTGTTTATTGACAGAAAGCTATATGAAGACACACAACACATTTACTCTCCAACGCATGTCAGTATATGGTAAGTATTGGACCATGATCACAGAGATAGAGCATTGACAAAGTTTTTGCAAATAATTTAAAGAATATCTATGTTTATACATGGGTACATTAATAAACTTGCAAGCATGATATAATGTCCAGACACGTCTGCAAGTTTTGCTACACAATTTACAGTAAAAGTATTTGTATAAAACACGATAGTTCTGTGACTTTAATATCAAACCCAACCAAAAAGCAAGACAACGAAAAGAGGATATATGTCTTTGAATATCTTTCTAAATAAAATTAAAATTTCAAGCCACGAGATAAACTCAATCTTTCCATCATTTTGAAGATGAAATAAAATAAACTTAAAAAATGTAATGTTCTCTAATGAAATTAAAATATATACACATTACTGCAATTTCCATCGTTCAGTGCTTTCCCTTCTGACAGTGGATATTTAGGAGTAAAAATGTCATATGAATAAACATGGTATTTAAACATTAAGGAAGCTGCATCTTTATAAGAAAAACGTGGGATTGTTAATTCATGATTAAGAAATGTATATATTTATCTCACGAACCTGTTACTCGTGAATGGTGAAAAAATTAGGAATACCTCAATAGTTAATAACTTAATGCAAAAATCTTATATTTTACATTTTTTAACTTAAACAAGCAATGCTATTGGCCTCGTTTTATTACACATTTGATGCGTAAAATCTTCTCCGATCTTGGACAACACCTCATAACTGTATCCATTAAGTTTAGTCATAATTTCAAAGCATTTGGTTAATAGCGTAGTCCTTCTCATTTACGTCACATGATCACTGTTATTGTTACCATTTTTAATGTATGTCCTTTACAAATGGCACTGCAAACCACTCCACGCAGATGGACGGGGTTGATTGTATTTTCCTTTTCCTTTTCTCTTGTAACTCTTGACGCAATATTGCCCTGTCAATCTACATAAGGATCAATTTTAGTCCTCCTTGATTACGTCAAGATTGTGCTTGGAAATCTTTCTCCTTATCTCTTTTAATTCATCGTAGATGATGTGAAATGAATCATGTCCTTTCTGTCGTATAAATGGTCCTTCTGTAAACAGAGGAAAGTGGGAAACTAAACTCGTACGCCTTTTTACTTGCCGCCGACAGCTCCAGGCGTTACGAAATAAGTGGAACTCCTTAATTGTTTTATATCTTATGTTATTTTGAACAAGCAAGGAGTCGTACTACTCAACCAGTCCACCTAGTTTCCCCGAGAAATCCAAATTAGAATACCTGAATCATTTAGTCATTGTCTTCTTCCATTAATGTGGCCATTGGAGGTGATTTAGGAATATGGAGAGACAGACCAAATGGGACACTGCTATTGGCCGTCGAGACAGAACCTGTGTTTTTCTGTAGAGCACATATCCAGGATTGGGACTCCTGTTTCGTTCTACATTCAAATGTAAGCGCATTTCCCTCATAATTGTTGGAAGTCAAACTAAATTTATTTTCCGTATTTTCGTATTTGCACACGCTACAGTTTTTAAGGCTGATATACCCTGTTTGAAAAAAGAAGTTTGGATCTTTGTAGATTACAGCATAGTGTTCAAAAGAGCTTCTGTACACTCGGACAAACACTGGAGTCTTTCTGTGTTTTCCTCCGCAAAACTGAACCATGTATAAGAGTCCAGATTTCTCCTCCAACCCTACCCTTAAATCTGTACACAAATCGCTCTCATTCGATATCTCCGTAGTAATGGTGCAAGTCCTCATTTCATCCGCTCTTCTTTTCTGGAGAGAAATGTTTGCTAACGGCCCAAAGATTATTTGGTGAGATCCCTGAACTGGTCTGATATTTGTTGCTATCTTTAAAATGTCTTTTAATTCTGTACGAAAACGAATAGAAGCATTTGAATACATGGTACCTGAGCCGGAACACTCAGCAACAAACTTCTGCAATGCAGTCTGAAGCTAACCGTAGCGGTTGAAATTATGTGGGTTACTCAGAAGATATTATGCTGATTCGATAGCTAGTGCCTGGAGATAATTGTGAATGGGGACTGTATGTACTCAGTATATATATGTATATACAGATAGGTGATGGAAGAGCACGGTACGATACATCAGCCGCGGGCTAGGTCAGCCCACTCGCTCAGAGTAAATACACGCAATTTGATTGGTAACTGTATGAAAGCTACATTTAGTAAAAACAATGAAAATATAATTGTTTTCTATCTGTCTATTCAATCAATGGCGTGTGAAATGCAATACATGAACGATTATTAATGCGTCTCGTTTTGACCTATCCTGTTACAAATTGTGAAGAAAATGTATACTGCCTGCTTATTAATGCGTCTCGTTTTGACCTATCCTGTTACAAATTGTGAAGAAAATATATACTGCCTAGGCATAACGTGTTGTAAGTACAATACACAAGGCAAAAAGTGTTTATTAGTACAAAACACCAGGCATAACGTGTTTAGTAGAACAAAACACTAGGCATAACGTGTTTATTAGAATAAAACACCATATATAAAGTGTTTATTAGAATAAAACACTAGGTATAATGTGTTTATTAGAATAAAACACTAGGCATAATGTGTTTATTAGAATAAAACACTAGGTATAATGTGTTTATTAGAATAAAACACTAGGTATAATGTGTTTATTAGAATAAAACACTAGGTATAATGTGTTTATTAGAATAAAACACTAGGTATAATGTGTTTATTAGAATAAAACACTAGGTATAATGTGTTTATTAGAATAAAACACTAGGTATAATGTGTTTATTAGAATAAAACACTAGGTATAATGTGTTTATTAGAATAAAACACTAGGTATAATGTGTTTATTAGAATAAAACACTAGGTATAATGTGTTTATTAGAATAAAACACTAGGTATAATGTGTTTATTAGAATAAAACACTAGGTATAATGTGTTTATTAGAACAAAACACTAGGCATAAAGTGTTTATTAGAACAAAACACTAGGCATAATGTGTTTATTAGAACAAAACACTAGGCATAATGTGTTTATTAGAACAAAACACTAGGCATAAAGTGTTTATTAGAATAAAAAACTAGGTATAATGTGTTTATTAGAAAAAAACCACTAGGTATAATGTGTTAATTAGAATTGGCATAATGTGTTAGTGCAATACAATAGGCATAAGGCGATTGTTAGTAACTTCACTAGGCATAAGGCGATTGTTAGTAACTTCACTAGGCATAATGTGTTTATTAGCACAATACTCATGGAATACGGTGTTTATTAGTAGAATATATTAGGCATAATATGTTTGTTAGTAGAATACACTAGGCATACTATGTTTATTAGTACAATAATCATGGAATACGGTGTTTATTAATACAAAACACTAGGCATAAGGTGTTTATTAGAACAAAACACAATACAATAGGCATAAGGCGATTGTTAGTAACTGTAATGTGTTTATTATGTACAATACTCATGGCATAAGGTGTTTGTTAGTAGAATACACTAGACATAATATGTTTATTAGTACAATACTCATGGTATAAGGTGTTTGTTAGTAGAATATATTAGGCATAATGTGTTTATTATTACAAAAATCATGGCAAAAGGTGTTTGTTGGTACAATAATCATGGTATAAGGTGTTTGCTAGTAGAATAAACTAGGCATAAGTTTGTTTGTACAATACATGTTTGTAAGTACAGTACACGTGGCATAAAGTCTTCATTAATACAATCAAGTGGCTCATATTCCTTTTGTTCCCTTTACTAACGTTCCTAATTAGGCTTTATAACAAGAACTTGTGACATCATTCTCCTTAAAACTGAGTGCGGACTTGATATATAGATAGATTGATCAATAAATACGTAGGTGGATACAGTGACGTAAAGATGTGTGCTTGTTTGGGTTGTTAACGTAGCTTTATTAAGTTTAGTCCTATCACAACAATGAATGCAGTGTGACACTTTTTAGTGATGTCTAGCAAGGGGCATCATGTCCTACACGGTCACATTATTCTGACACAGGCCAACCAGCCATGTATAGTAACCTCTTAAATTAATGATGAGTGCCAAGCAAGGCAGTTGTTAGTACCATTTTTAAGTCTTTGGTATTACTCAACCTCTTGCATCCGAGGCGAATGCTCTAACCATTTAGGCCACCGGAGCGGTTGTTGGAAAGACAGAGAAATATAAATATACATGGATAAATATATAATTTATGTTTGTATGTGTCTTAGACTCCTAATTTTGAAATATTTTTGCTTCTTAGCGTTTCTGTTAGGCCTTTACAATAGTTGTGCATTAAATCCAGTTGTAAATGTCAACGACCAGTCGAGAATTGCACATCGTGCATATTCTATGTCCAATTTAAAAAGTAGAGTCTTGTCGGGAAACTTTCATTCAAAATGTAGTAGTGCCGATTTATAATAAACCTTTCTAACTGCAAATAGGTGATTCTTTTGCTATATATCATGTGTACACATTTGTATGATTAAATCAATTTTTTCCGCGGATCTTTGATTTATTTTTTATCATCAATCTTCACCATTGTATGTGTTGTTTTAACGTCATTTTTATGATATCGCCGTAGTTTTATCACTCTTGAAAGACAATGCAATGTAGCCAATGGAATAGGGAACTAAGTACTTTCGATTTTTAGTCATTTACTTTATGTGCATGATATTTCCGTCTTCGTCCTCTTATAAAATCTTCGAAAAAATACATCTCCCTGCAACTAAGTTACTAACATATTACGTTATTTCTTGAATTATACAATATGTATAGACATTCACCCAGTTTTAATATTTTGTTACAATTAGTCCATGAAGTTTAGAATACCATTGTTTACAATTAGTCTTAAAGGTTAAAATACATACTCTTTGTCCTAGATTACTCACATACAGTTTAAAATACTAGTATACTGAATTAGTCAAAAATGTTAAGCATTTTTTATGTATACTAGTAGAAAAATAACATGTTCTTTATTGTATTAGGAGTGTGACATGAATTCTAAAGCTCAGTTATTAATGACAGAGAAAACTGAAACATGCACAACTGATTTGAGGACGTATGTTAATAATTACTTTTTAAAAACTGCAAACGAATCATCTTTACAAGGTTCAAGATAATACAAGCTTAAGATTTGTCTTTATGTCTCTCAAGAAAAATATCATTTAATTTTATTGCTTGAAGGATTAGTGCTTTTAATATTTAATGTTCATTGGACAAAATGAAAAGATTTTTTTCAATAACTTGGTCATTGTTTACAGGGCTCTGGTTTTATCATGACCACATATTTCTCGACAATCTGATCTTTCCAAAGCTGTCTATAAAGACACACACACACACACACACACACACACACACACACACACACACAACAATACCGTAACAAACCTATTTACCAAAAAACCACAGTATATACATGAACTTATCTAGCCATCGAATCGTGGTCAAATGTTGCCACACGTGGAAAGATAGTAAAAGATACAAAGCATAGATAATACAAGAACAATTCAGCCAGAAATACATTTTTTTTTAACATTTAGAGACATGTACCCTAAATATTGGTGATTTAGAAAAATGTACGCTAAATATTGGCGATTTAGAAAAATGTACGCTAAATATTGGCGATTTAGACAAATGTACGCTAAATATTGGCGATTTAGACAAATGTACGCTGAATATTGGTGATTAAGATAAGTGTACGCTAAATATTGGCGATTAAGATAAGTGTACGCTAAATATTGGTGATTAAGATAGTGTACGCTAAATATTGGTGATTAAGATAAGTGTACGCTAAATATTGGTGATTAAGATAAGTGTACGCTAAATATTGGTGATTAAGATAAGTGTACGCTAAATATTGGTGATTAAGATAAGTGTACGCTAAATATTGGCGAGATAGTTAAATTTAAGCTAAATATTGGCGAGATAGTTAAATTTACGCTAAATATTGGCGATTAAGATAAGTGTACGCTAAATATTGGTGATTAAGATAAGTGTACGCTAAATATTGGCGAGATAGTTAAATTTACGCTAAATATTGGCGAGATAGTTAAATTTACGCTAAATATTGGCGATTAAGATAAGTGTACGCTAAATATTGGTGATTAAGATAAGTGTACGCTAAATATTGGTGATTAAGATAAGTGTACGCTAAATATTGGCGATTAAGATAAGTGTACGCTAAATATTGGTGATTAAGATTAAGTGTACGCTAAATATTGGTGATTAAGATAAGTGTACGCTAAATATTGGTGATTAAGATAAGTGTACGCTAAATATTGGCGAGATAGTTAAATTTACGCTAAATATTGGCGAGATAGTTAAATTTACGCTGAATATTGGTGATTAAGATAAGTGTACGCTAAATATTGGCGATTAAGATAAGTGTACGCTAAATATTGGTGATTAAGATAAGTGTACGCTAAATATTGGTGATTAAGATAAGTGTACGCTAAATATTGGTGATTAAGATAAGTGTACGCTAAATATTGGTGATTAAGATAAGTGTACGCTAAATATTGGCGAGATAGTTAAATTTACGCTAAATATTGGCGAGATAGTTAAATTTACGCTAAATATTGGCGATTAAGATAAGTGTACGCTAAATATTGGTGATTAAGATAAGTGTACGCTAAATATTGGTGATTAAGATGAGTGTACGCTAAATATTTGTGATTAAGATAATTGTACGCTAAATATTGGTGATTAAGATAAGTGTACGCTAAATATTGGTGATTAAGATAAGTGTACGCTAAATATTGGTGATTAAGATAAGTGTACGCTAAATATTGGTGATTAAGATAAGTGTACGCTAAATATTGGCGATTAAGATAAGTGTACGCTAAATATTGGTGATTAAGATAAGTGTACGCTAAATATTGGTGATTAAGATAAGTGTACGCTAAATATTGGTGATTAAGATAAGTGTACGCTAAATATTGGTGATTAAGATAAGTGTACGCTAAATATTGGCGAGATAGTTAAATTTACGCTAAATATTGGCAATTAAGATAAGTGTACGCTAAATATTGATGACCGTTCTTTAAACTATTGATATGACTTCCCGGTGGAGTAAGTTATCCTATTCGATGTAATATTAACATGCGAGATTCACAATACAATTTGGTCAAACTTGATGACGATTTTAACTGTAATAACGAAGACGTGCAGGAGAAAGAAAGGACGTAGTCTCTTTCATTCCTAAAGGTTTGCTCAGCTGGGGAAGGTCCGGCAATCTGGTCATATAATTCCTCGGTGTTTGACAAGCTCGCCTTCTGAGGTAAAGCTATTCTTAAAACGCACCGGTAAACGCGCAAAAAAGTATCATTGAGTTTACACTTTGAAGCTTGATCATTATGTACTGATATGCTTTTCTATGTCTTCTGTGCTGATTGTTCGTGTACCTTCTTGTCCGAATGGTAGAAGTTTTATTTCAATTTTATCTCTCAAAATTAAAACGGTGATCATTTTTCGTCTCATGCCTACTGTGACCATATTTTTGTTTCCATTTTGCACGTATTTCAAACTTTCTATGTTTCCTGTCTATCCTTAAACAATACACACTCTGGAATACTGTATGTACCTGCAGGATATATCGATTTTTTTCAACTTGTTTGATTTAAAAATGAATTGCCTGACTCATTTTTGAAGACTGAAATTCCTCTGTTTGTACTCATAACTGTACGTTTTTGACCCTTCGGGCTGTTTCATTAGCTTCATAAGGACATTATATTGGGATAACAGGTCAAGTTTAAACTTTCATCTTAGCTTAATAAATATGGTATTTTTGAGAAGGTCAAAGCGTCAGAAATCACAACTTAACAAATAATGTATACTTCTTTTCATTGATTTTTTCTCATAACAAGTGCAAACAACTTATTTTATTGCCTGCACAAAAAAAAAACGAATTCTCCAAAAAGTGAGTATTTTAGTGTACACATTGAAAAGAAATCCAGTAATGGAATTTTTGTTGGGGTTAATTAATGAGGCAGTCACTATGGAATACAACCAGACTGTTTTTGAGGCATAATTTACAAATGTATATGGTATATAAAAAGACAATTTTGAGGCTATGTGCCTCGGCCAATCAAGAATTTGCAGCCCTAATTATTCAGAATTTAAAATTTTTAGTGTATATCCAATCCAAAAGCCAAATTATATGTAAAACTTGATTTATTCATGTGAAAGTGAAAAACAAAAGGGATTGGTAACATCTGCCTCCTTACTTTTCAAAAGAAATATATAAGAACAGTTTAGCAAGAAAATCCAGGTATGTATTCCCTTTAAATGCCTACCTGTATTAGAATTTGTTTAGACTAATTCATGTAAAAAAAAAATTATTCCTTTTATGACTGAAAGCTGACATAATTTTTTTCTCTATTATTTCCTGTGAAAAGTTAAAAACAGTACTGTATATACTCTTTATTTATTTATCTATCCATTTATTTATTTATTTATTTTACAGTTGCTTTATTGCGCGGTTATATTGTGCTGGCATATTTTGTCATAACAATATTAATTTATTATTTAAAAAATGTGTAAACTAATGATAAAATCAGAAACAAATGAAGATGTTCGTGCAGGGGAAATTGACGCTACAGCAGCCTGAGCTGTGAGTAACCTTAACACTTCAAACGTGTCTTTTAAATTATTACATAGTGGAGTAGAGGGTCTTAGTCTTACAACAGTAAACAATCACATCTCATCTGTGAAGATACAAGTATAAATCTGCATTAATCTTTGTTTTACTACTACATTAATACCATATCCAAAGGTATCAAGCATGTTTTATAATATTTTGTAGCAGTAAGAACAACCTGCTGGTTACAGGTAGTGGTAGCAAGGATATTTATATGCATTGAGTATATGTGTGTGTGTGTGTGTGTGTGTGTGTGTTTTACTAATGATAAAACGTCAGACTCTATGGTTGCTACCTCTACCAGCTGCTCAAGGAAGAGAAATGACACATATTTCCGGTTAAAGATGAGACGGAAGGTACATTATAATACAACCCTATTCCCATGAAACGAAGTATCACAATATTCTTGACACATTCTATATTTATATACATAAAAAACATCTCCCCCGGGAAATAATAATAATAATAATAATAATAATAATAATAATAATAATAATGATAATAATAATAATAATAATAAAGACTTTGCATAGCGCTTAATCTTTAGAAGCTCTAAGCGTATTACTAGATCTATAATAATATGACTACACTACAGAAAAAAAAAATCATGGAATTGGAGAACAAACAAACATGCTGAAAACATATATGATACAAAACATTATTAGGTCTTTAAGTTTGTTCCTGCAGTCGAAAAATGTGAGTTTTAAGAGCACTCTTAAAAGGGACCACTGTGTCTTTGTTTCTAATTTCAATGTGCAATTCGTCATACATCGCCGGGTCCTGGTATGCAAAAGAACGTTGTCATATGACTTTGTTTTCATAGTGGGAACAATGAGTATACGATTGTCAGAAGAGGAGCGTAAGTATCTTGCAAGTGTATACACATTGGTGAGGCCGGATAGGTATGTTGGACTGGAGTCTGTCAGTGAAACGTAGCACAGAGAATAAATTTTGTTTTTGATTCTGTATCGAATGGATAACCAGTGTAGGGTACAGAGCAGTGGTGAGGTGTGCTCTGATCGAAGTACTCTAAAGATGATCCGAGCAGCTGGGTTTTGAACTTACTGGAGTTTCTGCAGTAGATATTGTGACGAACCAGGCATAATTGAGTTACAATAGACCAGTCTTGAAAGTACTAATGAACACACAAGTGTTTTATAGGCATCAACTGAAAGATATTTGCGAATGGAACTGATGCGTCTCAGCTCAAGATATGTAGCCTTGCATATGTTCATGACATGTTGGTGCAATTTGAGAGTACTGTCTGGAGTAACACCTAGGTTTCGTACCGACTGTGAATTTAATGTTGGTGTTGCTGATATTTATTGTCTGAGGTAAAGGATGTGAATGAGAAAGTCTTTGTGTTGTGATCAGAATGGCCTCAGTTTTACATGTTTTGTGGATTTTTCATGCAACTTGTCTCTGAGCAGTATCACATTATTACTAAAAGTGTATAGTTTAAAAGAAAAGACAAGTTATAAGAATTAGTGGGGTACACTCTCTGAAGCGCCCTCAAGTTACGTTGCTCTCGCTACATTATAGCTTTGTTGTTTATGTTTAGGCATTTTGAAGAAATATCACAAACATTCAAGCATTCGGTAGACTTAGGTGTTCGTGTCTTTTGAGATACAGTCGAGAGATGTAAAAACGTCACATAGGCATATATTTATAACAGTATGTGTTGATTACGTAAAGCAATGAAACCAGCAAAACATAGGTAGTCGTCTAGATGCTAGGTGTAGCATCTCATCACACTATGACGATAAGAATAATATGTTCGATGATAACCAGATACTTTCTTTCAGCTGCTGGTGCTACTAAATAACAATATTAAAGTAACTGAAACAATATAAGAACATGTCAGTTGCTCGTCATCAACGATCTTTTTTCTCCTCCATGTACCACCAGTTCTTCTGCTACTTCGGCTACGGTATTTTTTAGTCTATCAACTAAATAAAAACAATGTTAAATATAATAGATATATAACATGGAAAACATGCAAATGGTGTAAGCAGTGAATATGCAATCGTTAAATTCATCATATATATTCGGTGGATCTTTACAACATGCTAAAAGTCATGGATGATGAATAGTTGCAATGTATATGTCGTAGACTGATACAAATTGTTATCGATTGCCAAACATTGAAAATAAAACTATGCTAAAGTTGTGTAAGAACATTTGGAAACTATATCCAAGAAAACTGAGAATCATTAAAAAAAATTATACGGAGAGAAAAACTTTCATTTAAATTTATGAAAATGATTGTAATCGGAAAGAAGAAGCAAATGAGAAACAAGAGTATGTGTTTGATATGTCAGGATTTACTAGGTATATGAGAATTTGTGTCAATTAATTGGTGGAAGTAACGTTTAAAAACTGACACGTAGTTAAACGTATCCTTGTCTTGCAATTCAGTTTAACGCTCCATTTAACATCGCATTAATATTTTTAGAAACGAGATTATATGGCACCGCAAAAACATTTTTACAAACATGCAATAAAGCATTATTGATTTCGCTATACAAGACAGTGAAGACTATCAGCAGATGAAAATTTTCCAAAATTATTTAAACTGGGCAGCATGCATGGGAATAGCTGGATGAGAAACACATTATTGGCATTTATTAGTTCAAAATTTACCATAATTAACTAAGTCGGCAAATAAGTTTTAGATACTAAAACATTCTTGTTTAGACATTCTAATCCTGTCACTAGCAATCAAGAGTTTAATTCTAATAGCATAATTTTTAAGAGGTATAAGATAAACTGTACTAACTACAACGGAAGTCCAAGTCATCATTCAAAATGCATGATGGGGAAAATAAATGTCTTATATAATAACATAACATTATAGGGCTCGATGACGCCAGAACTCGCTAATGATGATATAGACAAAACTGTTGGTAGAAGATTAGACCTAACTATGATGTTGGCTGTGATCGCCTCTTTTCATAGACAACATAAAAATGAACATATCTTGAGTATTTTCATAGACAACATAAAAATGAACATATCTTGAGTATTTTCATAGACAACATAAAAATGAACATATCTTGAGTATTTTCATAGACAACATAAAAATGAACATATCTTGAGTATTTTCATAGACAACATAAAAATGAACATATCTTGAGTATTTTCATAGACAACATAAAAATGAACATATCTTGAGTATTTTCATAGACAACATAAAAATGAACATATCTTGAGTATTTTCATGGACAACATAGCAATTAAGATAGCTTGTGTATTTTCATGGACAACATAGCAATTAAGATAGCTTGTGTATTTTCATGGACAACATAGCAATTAAGATAGCTTGTGTATTTGCATGGACAACATAATAAAGACAGATTGAGTATTTTCATGGACAACATAGCAATTAAGATAGCTTGAGTATTTTCATAAACAACATAACAATGCAGATAGCTTGGATAAACCTCGAGTAAACAAGAAAACAAGGTATGATGAGCTATTAACGTTGCTACCTGTACAGCAATCTCAAGACGTTGACATAAAACAAATTTACAACAAATTTTAAATTTTTTTTAACCAAACTGAGATTATAAGGTATAACATTTATGCAACAAGACTTTAAAAATAGAAGAACTCGAGAGGACATTTGTGAAGGGTTCAGCCGTAATGTAGCTTTGATCTTTGTTTGAGGGGACTGATTGTGATGCAGTCGTTTCTCAGCCCCGAAGTGCAAGTCTTGTATTGACGATTGATGTTAATGACAATAAAAGCCGACATTGAAAACTCATGCAATTTCAGATAAATGGACACGGCTCAAGATGTCTGCTCAAATGTATACAACAATCTATATTACAGGTTAAATCTATTGAAATAACCCTGTAGCAAAACAGCCAATACATGTTTTATTTCTGCTAGACCTCACATCAAATATCTTTCAAGCTGCTATTGTAGTATTCTTGAAGTATGCAATTTTGAGGCAAAGACGGTCAGATACACGGTCCTTGTTCTCGACGAAAACATATATATTTGAGTTATATTGGTTTCTCAACTGTTAAGTGTTCATACACAGGGACATAAACGTTATTAACTTGCAGCAAGTTTCTTTCGCTTGCATAAGATTTATGGAGAAGGTGATGACTATAGTATGCCAACATGTTTGTCCAATAACTGATCGTATCCTATTTGATAACTAGCATATCATTCTTTACAACGTATCAGAAGGATATCAACGATTTCAGTTTACACAAACTGTTATAATTTTCAGGCGTTGAATATGAAGAGAAACTCAGACATGTACAATTTAACTAACGAAACACATTGATATAGGCGACATTAAGATCGGATCAACAGAAAGTCAAAGAAAACGTAACGATCATGGACTTTGAAGCATATAAAAAGCGATGGACGAAAATTTGAAAGACTCAGGCAGATTGTAGGAATGTTGAAGATTGTTAATAATGCTAAACTATATCCTCGATTATTAAAGATAAAGGCAGATGCAGATCCTATTCAATCCCAATCAAGAATATACTTAACGCATTTATCAGTTTCAGAGGAACACGTGCTGCCCGGTGATATTAGGAAGATAGAGACAAATTCCTCCTTACCAGCTAGTGCGTTCTCATATGAATTCTCGATAATGTGCAAACAATTAAACAATCTGCAAATATACGAAATTGGAATCTTTAGGCAAAGCATTCATTTTTAAACATGATGCAAGACTGTACTAAGTTAGAAAACCTTAAGGAGGATAAAGTCTACACAGTCATTAACATAAACAAGATATTCTACAGTGGCTAAAAGAGATTTCAATCATTTGTTTCAAATTTCTTCTTTGAAAATGAAAACAAAATAGGACAGCGACAAGAATCGAGACAGAGATGAAGCAAACGAAAACGCTGACTTCAAAACGAAAACATGGACAGAGTCAGGTCCAAGTATAAACCTAAAGAGATATCTGAAAGCTATTCTTCAACAATGAGTTGTCATGCAAAAATCTTACCTAAATTTGTGTAATTTAAAATGTAAATGTCTGTCTCACTGACAGTCACCGAGGTATGTTGACATTAGTACGATGTTCCGTACAATGTCAACACTCTCAAGCCGTCATTAATACATTTCTTGTCATCTAATACTAAAGATTTCGTCATTACAGATAATATACAAATTTGTAGGTATGTTTGAACTAAATAACCTGTGTATTCAATGTAAAGACAATGACAACTGACATGGTTTCAACTGAGTATTATCAGGAATGCAATTCAGTTTTCAGTACATTCCTTAATGTAATGAATGTCCTTCTTTTTAACATTGTTTGGAATCTTGGCAAAAAGCTTAAAATCTTTTTATCTTGTTGATTCCTAAAACAGAGAGAATTATGCCTAAGGTCAATTCTCCTAATAATTTTAAAATTTATGTCTATGATCTACAAACAATAACCTGATTTGTGTTTGATTTTTCCACGATTGTTTTCTTCAATATCTCCGTCTAAATATTCGATTTAATTTCACTCTTCCCGTTCTAAGCCATGTAAATCTTCTATCTCTTCCTCTACAATTTGTTCCCGTCTACGAATGACATGTTTCTAAGCTTTCAATGCTGAAATCTCACTCTTCATTCTATCTATCTATCTATCTATCTATCTATCTATCTATCTATCTATCTATCTATCTGTCTGTCTGTCTGTCTGTCTCTCTCTCTCTCTCTCTCTACCTACCTACCTCTCTCTCTCTCTCTCTCTCTCTCTCTCTCTCTCTCTCTCTCTCTCTCTCTCTCTCTCTCTCTCTCTCTCCCTACCTACCTATCTATCTATCTATCTATCTATCTATCTATCTATCTATCTATCTATCTATCTATCTATCTATCTATCTACCTACCTACCTACCCTACCCTACCCTACTACCCTACCTACCTATCTATCTATCTATCTATCTATCTATCTGTCTGTCTGTCTGTCTGTCTGTCTATCTATCTATCTATCTATCTATCTATCTATCTATCTATCTATCTATCTATCTATCTATCTATCTATCTATCTATCTATCTATCTATCTATCTATCTATCTATCATTTATTGGAAATACTAGGTACTCATCATTACTATTCTTGGACTGGAACATTAATATGGAGATATAGTGAATTCAGACAAGAGTATTTCAAAATTATATTATTGTGATGCATCCTAAAGATTCTTAGCACATCACGGTATGAAAGGCCTATGACACATTATCATATTGAAGACTACATGCACATAAACGGATTGGAATTTAATTGGAATAACACTAGAATTAAGTCGGAACGTCAAGCATTTGACATGTGATGGAACTTTAAGACTACAAGGGATTTAATTCAAAATACTCGAAAAAACTAAGTTCTTTTAAAATGTTCACATTCTATTCCAGGGAAATACATTATATGTTGAATTTTACAAAACTTACTGGTTTTCGCTCTTTTCATTACTTTGTTTATGACCACATAACATTTCTATTTGATCCATGTGTATGAGCTTGCAGACAGGTGAGAAATCAACTATAATCCAGTTATTTTCAAGTTATGGGGAAGATCAGTGTTCACGGGCTAAAAACTTAATTTGCCAAAATTCCTGTTATCTATTTGTTGCAACATAACAGCTGTTTTACATCTTTGCATAGAGGGTGCATTAAATATACACGTTAGTTCATATGTTCCCATAGTACAAAGCAGTGGCGTTACTAGTGTTGGTGTCACCTAGTAGTGCGGTAGCTCGTGATGTCACCCCATGGACCTCCTTCCTGTACAAAAATTAAAAAATTGTATAGACAGTCATTTTTGGTGTTACCCACTCTGATGGTGTCACCCGGTACAGTCTGCACCCCTCCCTCCCCCCCCCCCCCCGCCCCCACATTGACGCCACTGGTGCAAAGGAGCCGCGTTAGGTCAGTTGACAGGCATGCAATGCAAGGGTCATAGTTTCTACACAAGGCCATGGCCAGACCGGATAGGCTGCCTGGGTGTGTCATTAGGAAACCAGCCAGCTCTCATGTCCTCAGCATGATATGCTAATGTCCTAAAAGTACCGTTATCCCCTTCCCCCGTCATAAAACATGACATAGTAGGATTGGTTCTTCTGATGAGAAGATCCTAAATCGGACACGCCTTATCAATACATGTAGTCATATATGATAAATACGTTATTATATCGCTTGAGTAAGCACAATTGGTTATTCACAATCTTTGCGCTAATTAAATATCCATTCAAAGCTGTAAATAAAGATCCTTTATTTGCTTAAGTAGTTGACAATGAATCAGTCATAGAGCTTCATTCACAAAATTACCTAGACCGACTAACTTTAACATATCAGCTAAAACATCGGCGCTATATTTCAAGTTATTTTCTAATTTAGTCTGCATTTTATGTGATATCTCTCTCTACCTACCTACCTACCTGCCTACCTACCTACCTACCTACCTACCTATATATATATATATATATATATATATATATATATATATATATATATATATATATATATATATATATATATATATATATATATATAAGCATTTCAAAGAATGGCTAATGTCCAGTATTAGTCATATTGTGATGATTCCGCTGGCTTGTAACGTCATCAGCTGATAGGTAACCTTCAAAAAGATATCATAAATGTTTATGCCCAAGATTAAGATATCAAACGAAATTTATTATAAATATGCGAAATTATCTTTTTACACGCTACCATATTTACAAACTGACTATATTGTTATCTAATAATGCAATGTATATATAAGACAGTCTGCATCGTGAATATATCTTCTGCAAATTGGATAAAAACGTTAATCTAAAATAAGACCAATGTCTTTCCTTAAAGTATAGTTAACCAATATTTCAAGGATTACTAGTCCCAAGGTCAATTGGTATGTGCTTAGTGTGGGAGGATATTTACATTTATCGGTTGTAAGGAGCGGAGACTTTCAATCAACTATCCCATTAACATTAGAGACCATAATATAACAAGTTTACTAACCTTATCATGCAGCCGTGAGTGAATGTTTACTTGAGTTCACGTGTTTGTGGTGATCAATCAATCAGAGGCGGCAGGTCGATTGCCTACATGTTAGGCTTTTTACTGTACAACCACAGGTGCTCGACGAGACCTTGATGCTGAGAAGAAACAAAATAATCTGAATGCATCAAATGGTTACAGAGGGACAAACAATACCTCAGAGTACCCCCATGACCCGTTCTGACATAGGATCCTATCTATCATAATGTATAAGATAGAAGATAAGGAACTTCAACCCATGGCCCTCGATTTCCTTCTGGTATATCCGTATTTTAAAGAAAAAACGGCCATGCTCGATGGCTTGTTTTACTCCGAAGATATTTTTCTATTCATCAAGCCATTGACATTTCTGCGTTGCACCAAACTGAAGTTACGGGCTTTGAAACGCGCTAATTTCGCGACTTTTGCCTTCCGGAACAACGTTGCGCTCATGTAACAACGGTGAAAAGAAATACGTATACCATGTTTGCGACTATACGATACATATCTTCTTTAATCACAGAACAGTAGTAGATGCAAAAGTATTTTTTTATACTTACCATGAACTCGTTTCAACTTTAAGAATCTTGTGCCATGGAAGAATTAGATAGTGTTTTCTTCACTACACATAAATTGCATACAAGTGACTTTCATTTTCAGAACATGTACACCATTGAGCGTGCACATCAAGGACGTCTGATTGGCTCAAAATATTATACTTCAAAGCTTCCATGCATCAGAGAACTGTTTCACGATGTAAATTATTAGTTACCATGCAACAATAGATACAAACATGATCGCAACATGTTAGTAATCATTTGAATGTGTTACATTTCAAACGAGCGCCTGCGAGTACAACAAATATAATCTGATAATTTTAGCAACTCTTTCATGAAATTTGCATTCCCGTCAATCATATACTTTCCAACCAAAGAACGTGGCAGAATATTCTCCACTTTTCCAAGACTTGTAAGGAAGGTAGAGTACTCATAAGTAATATGTCATGTGAAATTGGAATTATCTTGACAATAGTAGTACGATGAATATGTAATAATTCTGATTGTTTGTTTGTTTTATTGATTATGATTTTAACGTAACCTTAACAATTGTTGAGTCATATCGCTACGATGTCTGCAGTGAGGCAGTTTATAGTGATGTCTAGTACTGGGGCATCATGCCGCAGACATGAAGCATGATGTCCCACCTAGTCACATTATCCTGACACCAGGCCGACCAGTCCTACCACTCACCTCGTAATGCTGAGCGTCAAGCGAGACAGCTGTTAGTACCATTTTTGTAAGTCTTTGGTATGACTCAGTAGGGGATCGAACCCACGACCTCCAGCTTCCTCGGTGGACGCTCTAACCACTGGGCCACCGGAGCAGTTCTAATAATAATTCTGAGTGCATACCGAAAAATATCATGTAAAAGGTCGAAGCAAATGTTAGAACTATAACAATTTGAATTGGCAATTGAAATAAACTTATTCTAGAAGATGGCAACTCAACCTCAATGTCGGATAACCTTCATTTATTATTGTAATTATTCAACCTCAATGTCGGATAACCTTCATTTATTATTGTAATTACTCAACCTCAATGTCAGATAACCTTCATTTATTATTGTAATTATTCAACCTCAATGTCGGATAACCTTCATTTATTATTGTAATTATTCAACCTCAGTGTCGGATAACCTTCATTTATTATTGTAATTATTCAGTATCTTGCAATTTTACTTTTGTCCGATAATCCTAAAGTGTTATTGTGATTACGCGGTGGCTCACAAATTTGTTTTTGTCTTGGGTGCTTAGATTCTAGATTTAGCATGACGAAAAGGAAACAGTTTAATTTGTGCAAAAGTAACCGTAAACGCAAAATGCAACCAAATAGGGCATAATATACTATACGACTGAGAAAAAGGGTGGCGGGAGATGAAGGGCAGATATGTGTACATATAACTTTGTATGTTCTAGTTTATACGCCTATCGTTGTAAAATATTTGTTAGTTCTGTGATAATGGCAGCAAAAGTGTGATTTAGTGAAATAATCCGTGGCAAAATAAAACTCTTTATTCAATTTCATATCACGTAACTGAAACGACGAATTACAAATGCGAACATGCATGCAATCTATATAAATACTGGGGAAAACAACAAAGACATTTCGGAAGCTATGCCCCAGGGAACAGGTCGCCATTCTGAAGTTATTGTGCGTATGTAGTACTATCATAACAAGATACATTTTTGTGAGTGAAATGCATATCAAGGTATGTATTATTTGTGCATCACATTTGTACAAATGCATGAGCGCAATGATATTAAACCCATTGTACACAGCCTGAAAAATGCATTTAATTTCCTTTGCTTTTAAATTCAGTTCTATTAAAATTTTAGTTAAGAAAACATATACCCAACTCCATCTATTCTGTGATTAGAAAACTCAGTAAAGTTTAAATCTGGGGCTAATTAACTTAATAGGTTTTAACTTATGCCTGAGAAACTCAGCTCCATATATTTTGTGACTGCTAAACGTGAGTATCATTTTATGACTGAGAAACTCAGCTCCGTACTTTTTGTGACTGCGAAACGTGAGTTTCATTTTGTGACTGAGAAACTCAGTTAAGTTTTTGTTTGTCACAGAAACTCGAATATGACCAGCTCCTTCCATTTTGTGATTGAGAAACTTGATTAAGCTTCATTTCGTGAATGTCACAATAATAAAAGTTTCATTTTGTGACTGAAATTTGTTTAATTTTGTGGCTGAGAAACTCAATTAAGCTTAATTTTGCATTTGTAGTTAAAGTTTGAGCTGTCGCATATAAACCCGGTAATAACTTGTGTTAAATAAATAGTTAGATTTCGTGTGCTTACAAGCGAGTTTATGCTAAAAGGAACCAATTACATTTTTGTCAGACTTTATTTCAGGAGTTCAGAGTCGTCGGAAAATGTTAAAGTTTGACTTATTTATGGCTATATGCTGATTCCTTCCGTCGAGGTTCTAGTCTAATCGTTTTAAGTCTATAATAAACTAGCGCCAGAACGCATAGAACACGTAAACACCATTGCACTCGTCGTTATTGCAAAAAATAACAATGACCGGAATAACAGTAAATACGATTGTACAAAGCCTGTGTGAATTTAAACAACGGCAATTATTACTGAAAAAGGATGTGTTTTTTCTTCTTCTTTAATGATCCAAATAGTTAAAGAGTATTGCTTAGTAATGAAAGTAATAACAACCACAGTAAGAAACGCAGATTAACGTTTCTTGAACACGTTTTTGTGATACCTTTACTATACAGACTATCTCATATGATGGAATAGTCCGTAGACATTACCTATAATGTGTGCAGTTTCATATTGTTGATATTATAACATGTGAACATATCACTTTATGTGATTCTGATTGGTCCAAATAAAGCATATAATTTCTTTACCTATTTGCTGCGATCGTGAGGAAAACTGTTTTAACTCAGCCTTCTGGAATGTTTTGTTTTCAATGAACATTTTTGGCTGCCATTGTTTGAATCGACTCGCGAAAGGGAATTGGGGAAAAATGGTCACGTCTATTTCAGTATGGCTTCTTTAACCCCAAATGGGTTTGTTATGCCATGTTTAATATATATAATGAAAAACAGCTAAAACCAGAAGACATAAACAATAAAAACAGCAAGCAAAACTACGGGTATTGCTTGTATGGAGTGGGGGATGCATACGACGGTATACATGTAGCATGGAATACACCCTATATACAAGCGTGGTTTAACTGTTAACTTACAGAAGTAAATAAACTCACCTGCGTTTCTTACTGTGGTTGTTATTACTTTCATTACTAAGCAATACTCTTTAACTATTTGGATCATTAAAGAAGAAGAAAAAACACATCCTTTTTCAGTAATAATTGCCGTTGTTTAAATTCACACAGGCTTTGTACAATCGTATTTACTGTTATTCTGGTCATTGTTATGTTTTGCAATAACGACGAGTGCAATGGTGTTTACGTGTTCTATGCGTTCTGGCGCTAGTTTATTATAGAGTTAAAACGATTAGACTAGAACCTCGACGGAAGGAATCAGCATATAGCCATAAATAAGTCAAACTTTAACATTTTCCGACGACTCTTCACCGAAGAACATGGATATAAACTGGTCTCCAAACCGACAGAAATTTATCCAACCACTGCATATATACACTGTAAATAAATGATGCAATTCCAACTCAGAATGAAATTTGTTTAACTTGCATATTCTGTAGTCTGCTGTTCCAAGTCAAATACTGCAAATATCCGGTCACAAATATATTACAGTTAATATGGGAATATCTGCATCCAGGAAACCTTCTTTCATAAGAGTAATGCAACATATAATCCTAAGTTATAAAGTAACATGTTCGGTTACGTTAGCATGGGTAGTCTACAACATCCTAATGGAGTACTGCATCAATTAATGTGACAGTAATCACACTGGACTTTCTGTGTTTAACAAAAATATTTTGCCCGTGCAAATTGTTCTTTTTATTAAAAAGGATGCTTGTTCTTTGACTTATAGATTATAAAAAGGTGCAATCTACTTTTCAACATTAGTACTATTTCAACTTTGTTTAGGACTAATTTTACGACAATAAATGAAGGGTGCAACGTCTATCTAAATTAACGAATGTATTCGTTCTCCTTTCCATCTAAATAATTCCACTAAAATAAACACTATGTGATAAATAGAATCTTAAATGAGTAATGATTTAATATTAAATGTATGATACTTGTTAACTAATGTTCAACTATTGCTAGATATGTGTAATGATTTAATATTAAATGTATGACACTTGTTAAATAATGTTCAACTATTTCTAGATATGTGTAATGATTTAATATTAAATGTATGACACTTGTTAAATAATGTTCAACTATTGCTAGATATGTGTAATGATTTAATATTAAATGTATGACACTTGTTAAATAATGTTCAACTATTGCTAGATATGTGTAATGATTTAATATTAAATGTATGACACTTGTTAAATAATGTTCAACTATTTCTAGATATGTGTAATGATTTAATATTAAATGTATGACACTTGTTAAATAATGTTCAACTATTGCTAGATATGTGTAATGATTTAATATTAAATGTATGACACTTGTTAAATAATGTTCAACTATTGCTAGATATGTGTAATGATTTAATATTAAATGTATGACACTTGTTAAATAATGTTCAACTATTTCTAGATATGGCTAGCAAAAGCTGGACATAATTCATTCGTTTCATAAATTCAATATTAAATCATTATCCATTTGAGATTCTTTGTTAATGTAACTTTTCATAACACACTTCCTGAATTGTTACGCAAAAACATCAATTGTTTATTGTGTTTGTTTGTTTAAACATATGACTATCAGATAAATGTATTTATTGATGACGTTTAATTGGTTATCACAATTCATATTATCCTACTCTAGTAAAACAGTCACTCGTCGATAAACTGGCAACAAGTTGTTTATAAGTAACAAAGCATACTAAGATTTAAATAGAGAGCAGATCAAATAACCTATCAGTCTGGATGGAGTTTAAGATCAAATAACTTATCAGTATGAATGGAGTTTAAGATCAAATAACCTATCAGTCTGGATGGAGTTTATAATCAAATAACCTATCAGTATGAATGGAGTTTAAGATCAAATAACCTATCAGTCTGGATGGAGTTTATAATCAAATTACCTATCAGTCTGGATGGAGTTTATAATCAAATTACCTATCAGTCTGGATGGAGTTTATAATCAAATAACCTATCAGTCTGGATGGAGTTAATATCAAATAACCTATCAGTCTGGATGGAGTTAATATCAAATAACCTATTAGTCTGGATGGAGTTTGTAATCAAATAACCTATCAGTCTGGATGGAGTTTATAATCAAATAGCCTATCAGTCTGGATGGAGTTTAAGATCAAATAACCTATCAGTCTGGATGGAGTTTATAATCAAATAACCTATCAGTCTGGATGGAGTTTGTAATCAAATAGCCTATCAGTCTGGATGGAGTTTAAGATCAAATAACCTATCAGTCTGGATGGAGTTTATAATCAAATAGCCTATCAGTCTGGATGGAGTTTATAATCAAATAAACTATCAGTCTGGATGGAGTTTATAATCAAATAACCTATCAGTCTGGATGGAGTTTATAATCAAATAACCTATCAGTCTGGATGGAGTTTGTAATCAAATAGCCTATCAGTCTGGATGGAGTTTATAATCAAATAACCTATCAGTCTGGATGGAGTTTATAATCAAAAAACCTATCAGTCTGGATGGGGTTAATATCAAATAACCTATTAGTCTGGATGGAGTTTGTAATCAAATAACCTATCAGTCTGGATGGAGTTTATAATCAAATAGCCTATCAGTCTGGATGGAGTTTATAATCAAATAGCCTATCAGTCTGGATGGAGTTTAAGATCAAATGACCTATCAGTCTGGATGGAGTTTAAGATCAAATGACCTATCAGTCTGGATGGAGTTTAAGATCAAAAAACCTATCAGTCTGGATGGGGTTAATATCAAATAACCTATTAGTCTGGATGGAGTTTGTAATCAAATAACCTATCAGTCTGGATGGAGTTTATAATCAAATTACCTATCAGTCTGGATGGAGTTTATAATCAAATAACCTATCAGTCTGGATGGAGTTTATAATCAAATAGCCTATCAGTCTGGATGGAGTTTATAATCAAAAAACCTATCAGTCTGGATGGGGTTAATATCAAATAACCTATCAGTCTGGATGAGGTTAATATCAAATAACCTATCATTCTGGATGGAGTTTATAATCAAATAACCTATCAGTTTGGATGGAGTTTAAGATCAAATAACATATCAGTCTGGATGGAGTTTATAATCAAATAACCTATCAGTCTGGATGGAGTTTATAATCAAAAAACCTATCAGTATGAATGGAGTTTAAGATCAAATAACATATCAGTCTGGATGGGGTTAAGATCAAATAACCTATCTTTTTTATTTTGGATGGAGTTTAAGATCAAATAACCTATCATTCTGGATGGAGTTTATAATCAAATAACCTATCAGTCTGGATGGGGTTTAAGATCAAATAGCCTATCATTATGGATGGAGTTTAAGATCAAATGACCTATCAGTCTGGATGGAGTTGATTTACTTTCTTTCTTTGCGATTTTCAGATAGATTTAATAGTCGTTGATCAAAGCTAGCTTACGATAGAATATAGAATTTAGAAACGTTGTGCAGGGGTGGGCTTTATGCTTATACGCCGATATTAAGCGACGAAAACCCACTATTTTCCTAACAAAGGTAGGGCGATTGGTTGTTGATTGTCTGATATGTGTACTGTCAGGGTTACAGATTTACTGCCGATTTTAATTCAAGCTACATAGGAAAGAAACAAATTAACGTATGGAGAATCAAATGAAGGAAACATTCTATTTTAATGCATTTTTTCCCAGTAAAATATTGATGCATGGTCTGTTTAAGTTATATAATCAGACAAAAGTAATTTGAATTGTGCCTTTTACGTTTTTGAATGCTTGTTTACCAGGTGTTGAGTTGAAATAATGACCCGATATCCTCACCTATATACGGTATTATTGCTTTATTTGTTGACACATGTGAACTGATTAATTCCTTAATTTATAGGCAAATTTAAATTATAGTCCAGTTGTAATACGGTAGACCTAATTCAACATGAACTTCCGCAACCAGTGCCAATCTAAACTATTTTCTAAATTGAAGAGTAATTTTCTGCAATTAGAGTACAAATACGAAAGAGAGTAATGATGAGAGAAATCTGTACATCACATACCAGCATCTTTGGCACATTCCGCTTTTACTTTTTTGATGCATTGTTTCGGATTTGGCTAGCTATAGACGCCAGCCAGGGTCCTTACAAAAAATATGCAAGTGACAAGGCATAAACTGTCTTCTTTATCTGTTAATATGAATGGCAAAATATTTTACTGTTTTGCATCCTGAATTTCCTCAAAATGTACATTTTTAGTTCTTCAAGTCCGAATTACATGAGCCATTTCATGGGTTCTCAAGCTTGATTTCACATTTCGAAATTATACTGTAATTTAGACTATAATAAACATGAAATAAACATCATATTATATGGTGTCTTTTTGATAATTTAAAGTCTTGAAATTTTCCCCCACATTATTATTTCAAACATTTCAATGACAAAACAGAAATACATTTGCAGACGTCAACACGCTTCTCCCTCCCTGCTCAACCCGGTGTATTTAATGTAAACTTGGCACAGATAATACAGTCCATAATCACGACACATTTCGTAGAATCGACACAAATACCAAAATCTATTCATTCCAGACTAAATTTCAAAGCTGTTACAACGCGCATTCATTCATAATATGAATCCAAATTTCAATTTTAAGTAAACCAAACGCCATTTGCTTTAGAAAGTTATGTCTGGGCAGAGTTATGTGCACATTAATAATGTTGTTGGTATGTAATGAGGAATCTGCGCTTGTGTATTTAGTTTTGAATACGGCATACATTCAGTTATTTTGTTTCTTGTAGGGTATATTTGTTTGTATTATTAAGCCTTAGGTAGAATAAGAAAATGAGCATATAATCAAAAGGTTACTGTATTTGCATGGGAAAATGTGGACTAGTTATATTGGATGGATACACTGCAGGTCGTGCAGTAACCTATAATTATTTAATCCAAACATTATAAAAACTGTTTTATAGTCGTTGTGTCAATCGTAATCATTCATATGCTAGACTGGTTCTTTAAGTTATCTCAGATTAATCACCGCCTCATATGGAGCCTCATTGACTTCACCAAAATTAGTTGTTTTAGATTTTCATCTTGTTTTTGCAATGTTATCCTGAACTAGTGTAATCAACAACAAAAAATGAAAATTGAACAACACCAACAATCTAAGAGCAACAAAATACACTGAAAAATGTGTTAGGACATCTTAAAGTATAGACAACATGCTCCTAATTCACCTTTGAATCAAGGCAACTAGTCAGTGTTGAAGCAAGAAATTAAACACCTCACCCCGTCCACATTTAGGGTTATCGAAAATAATGTGCTGAATATAAATTGTCAACCTATCAGAAAGTATAATTAAGAGAGAGGCTATTACCGAAAAGTGTTTGAAATGTTTCTTGAAGAATCGTTTCTAACCACAAGGCCACCGGAGCGGTAAAATTAGTAAATCTGAGTAATTTATCATTGAAATTGGCTATATACGCTGAGCAATTATCAGCAGGAGTTACAAAAGCGTAGCTGAGTGTTGTAGGTGGCTATCTACGCTGTGAAATTATCTGTAGAAGTTACAAAAACGTTTGAACTGTATTTTGAGCACTCAGTATTAATACGTTCTTCATTGTTGCTGTTTTTAGTTTTTTCATCTGTTGTTTTTTTAAAATACATTCTAAGGTTATAGAGTCCATCTGAATTTTAAATAGTTTTTGTTTGATTCCTATCGTTATTGTGATAAAATATGTCGTTCTCTCTATTTTATATAACAAAAATTTATCTTTTGCGTTATCAGTTATCTTTCGTATTTGTTAAATAAATTTCGCTCTCAAATTGTACCTTATACGGTAAAGTTCATTTGAAAAGATTGTACACGTATTCTAGTATTCGTTCAATATGATGCCTAGATCTAGAGACCGCTCCGTTGGCCTAGTGGTATGAGCGTCCGCCTCGGATGCGGGAGGTCGTGGTTTCGATCCCCGGCCGAGTCATACCAAATACTTACACAAATGATACAAACAGCTGCCTCGCTTGGCGCTGAGCAATAGGAGGTTAGTGCTAGGATTGGTCGGCCTGATGCCAGGATTATATGACTTGGTGGGACATCGTGCTACATGTATGCGGCATCACTATAAACTATCACATTGCAGACATCGTAGCGATATGACTGAATCTTTTTTAAAGCTATGTTTTAAAAAGAATCAAAATCCTAACCTAGATCTAGACGACTGTGGGACTTTTTTCTTCTTAATTGTTACAAAAATTACCTTGTTTGTCTAAGGTCTCCTCAGACTGGTTGCTTATTTACTTGATTAATTCATCTGATAGTAAAACCTTTTGCTAAAACAAAATCAATCGTAGACTGACTTAACGAAGCTTGATAATTAACTCTAGGATCTCTTCAAAACTGTTGTATGATGGTGAAGCTACCAATATTTTTAAATTATACTGTAATCAACTGTAAGAGTAGTAATTGAAATAGTTTTACGTAGTGTCTCCATACTTGCCATCAATCTACTAAACATGTAAGAACTGAATTGCCTTGTTAGCAACGTCTCTGCAAATGGATTTATCTTCTGCTTATCTGTTTGCTCTAGAACTTGCGATTTCCTCGCTAGACCTTGTGCTCTGTTAATAAAAGTTCTAAAATAATTCTTTAAATAAATTTATAAATTATTCCAATATTAAAAATGACTATACCATTGCATCCAACATTTATTTTGTTCTTGGTTTGTGAAAAGTTGTTTTTATCTCTTGTTCTTAAACCTTTCCACTTTTGCTTGTTTAAATTATTGAGAACGTTTTCCATGTTGCCTTCCTTTTTCCGGTAAATTTACCGCGATTTTATGAGTTAAAATAAATATTTTGTAAGGTTAGTTATAAATATAAAATATTTCAAAATATGCATGAATTTACATAACGTGTTGCTTCTTTATCGCTTACAACTTGAACTCATCTATCTTTCTAAATATGTTTATATTAAATCGTTACTTGTTACCTCCTTATATGTTTAATTTATAATGTTTTTGTAAAATCCTCGTTGTATTCTTCGATAATATCAACGGATGTGTTCGAGAATTTCATCACGAATTTTTTAAAAGTAAGTCTTTTTCTTTGATTTATTTAGATCGTAAAAATTTTCTGACCAACAGAATTGAAAATGTTGCTTATGATGATGACGTTGCTAATCTTTGTGATGATGATGTTGATAAGCTTTTGCTGATGATGTTAGTATGCTCAATGATGATGATATTGATAAGCTTATGAAGATGATTTTGATAAGCTTTATGACGATGATCTTTATAAGCTTTATGATGATGATGTCGATAAGCAATTTGATGATCAAACGAGAGATGCGTTAATTACTGAGCCTTCAATTGATAATTTATCAGCTACTGGATATCTGACTCCCGAACAACAATCATCAAATGTAGATATCGTTGATCTATGGAAAGACATTATGTATATATAGATTAGATGTGAAAAGCAACTAGCTTAAACAACCAATTTTTTTCCGTAAAATTCAAAGTGAAAATGAAAAAGAAAACACTTAAGGTATTGTGGATTAAATCCCTACTAAAAAATCACTATATTCCTAGTGAATGTCTTTGTCCAAGAGTATTGTTTTTATGAGTACTCCGTATTTCCAGATAAACATCACTGAATTACATAATATAAAGAAGCAGATTTCAACACAAGCTAATTTCTGGACACAACAATAATACAAACTTCTTTTTCTTATACATTAAAGCTCTAATCAACATTTTTTCCAGCAACAAGATTATATAGTTTTGATTATGCTTGACCTCTGAGGTCACAATTTACAGTTTCAAAAAAAACATCCATTACCTAATGGAACATAACCTTTTGGATGTTGATAATGTTTACAAAATATAATCATAGTAACTATCAGAAGTATGTTTAGTAAACAACAGGTAATGAAACAAATAATGAAAGTTAAATGTACATAACAGTATGTACATCAACATTCATAAAAAGAACGAATGTAACAGATGAATTTTTAAAATAATTTTTTTTTCATAGCCTTCTAATCAATCTATTTTCGTCATAAAAATACAAATATTTCTTCAGCAAAATTGCATAGTTTAGTCTTAACATATAATATTAAAATCGTGCTGTACTTAATTCTGAATCATGTCCTTGATGACATAAACTTACATTAACTTGTTGCAGTATTTTGAACAGTGTATACAGACTGTAATGGTAGTTATATCTGTACCGTAAGACCTTATACTTTGATTCCTTCGTCTGTTAGACAATTACTCTCTTGAAGAAAGAATTAAATCCATCATATAATTTCATCACCAGTGAATAGTGAATTTACTTCTTCAGCAAAAATTTCATTGAGTATTCAAATATTTCACACACACACACACACACACACACACACACACACACACACACACACACACTCTATTCAAGACATAGGGTTCCCTGGGAAAAATTATATTGTGTCTTAGATCAAGTGAAATTAATGATTTAGGATTTGTTAAGCAATTACTATCATTCCTCTTATATGATCAGTCTGTGAAATCACTTATTGTTGTGATTATATATATATATATATATATATATATATATATATATATATATATATATATATATATATATATATATATATATATATATATATATATATATAGAGAGAGAGAGAGAGAGAGAGAGAGAGAGAGAGAGAGAGAGAGAGAGAGAGAATCTATGTTGGGGTTTGGACCGAGACAATGAAATCCAAGCCTAGGGGTTACATTATCTGTCTCCCCGCGAGGCTTGTCCGAGTGGGGAGAGATATAATGTAACCCCGCGGCTGAGATTTCATTGTCTCGGTTCAAACCCCAACGTAGATTATTTTTCTCACCCAATATTATCCTTTAAAGCGAAATTACTCTTTAAAAGTGTGCACGTCACAATGTTTACATGTGGCGCATGAAATAAAATAAGTTAATGAGGGCTGTGGTGTGACAGTTGTGTCCGAAGTACATAGTTCATACGCGTGAGCAAAGAAAAATAACAACAAAAAACGTAGCATAGTAATGAGGTATTATCATATTTAATATATGACTGTTATATGAAATTAACAACAAATAGTTATAATTTATTAGAAAGAAACTGATTCCTTTCATCATTTACAGTTTTGAGTACCCAACTCTTCCGTATAAAAGACCCTCGTCACCCACCAAATATGCGGAACCTAGAGGATAACCATGTGCTAAACGTTTAAGTTCACGGATTCTTTGAAAATTTAGATTTATGTTTTGGAAATATGGCAAGTGATGCAGTTAAATTTGCTTATGGATTAGTGTGGTGAGGGATAAATGATTCCTTCTGGCTGGTAAGTGTATTATTTGTCAATAAATATTGCAGGTATATTCAGCTGGAGCACAACGGAGACGCTTAACAAAATTATAATAGAGCATGTTTGACATAACACATTTCTGGCTATTGCTAAGTTTTCGTTGTTGTTTAGAGAGTTGGGATGCTATGAAGTGTATAGGTATATAGTCTTATGTGCATGGATCAGTGTTTTCTGACTTAGTTCATTTCAAACACCATTGAGAATTTTATCCTATCTGTAGCACGGTAAATGTTCAGGTCAGCTTCATTAAATGTAGCTAACAGTATATACAATGTTTCACGTGATGTATTTACAACTAGTTCAGTTGCTTTAGCTACATTTAATGATCTGAAAATGTACTGAGCTAGTCCTGCATATAGGATAAACTCACAGGCACTTGATTCTGAGTAAATTCATGTATACACTCACATATGGTGAGTGTATACTGTATACATGAATTTACTCAGACTCAAGTGCCTGTGGATAAACTTGATCATGCTAGTTAGAAGGAACTAACATAATATCAAAACCTCGAAATAGTATGCGTGTGTGTATGTGTCTCTATCAAAATGTTTTTGTTTGGTGTGTTGTCTAGGACAGATTGACCTTACAAAACTATGTTTTGGTTATATATTATTTGTTGTTGTTGTTGTTGCTGTTGTTGTTTTATTTGAGAACAACTATGGCACAGCAGAAGACAAGAAGGGTTTCTTTTGTTAAAAGTAGTTCTCAGCGCATGGACACCATGACTGAGACGATTGGTCTGAGATGACTAGACTGAGATAAGAAAAGTAAAGTTAGCAAAACAGCTAGATTTCTCTGTCGCTTGGGTGAGAAAATGTCAGAAGAATTTCTTTTAAAATTATTCATCGGAATTAAAAAGTGCTCATTGATCTTTTGCATTAAAACACTATTCAGGAGTTATTGAGAACTTATTCAATGACAGTGTGGATTATATCATTGTGGTACATATGTACATTCAAGACTCTTGGTACTTCAAAGACAAAGATTACTGGATTTCATTCGAAACATTCTATACTTTTGGACATCTTTTAGAGTTTTTTTATTGTTAGTCTTACAAAGCTTGTTGGTTTTGCTTCTTTCAGTTACATAGTTTAAAATAATACAATATATATATATATATATATATATATATATATATATATATATATATATATATATATATATATATATATATATATATATATATATATATATATATATATATATATATATATTGATACTTAACCTGAATTAGATCAAAATGTTCACCATACATTTAATATTTCATTATCAACTGTAATAATATCTTCCGACCATTTGACAAAAATACAAAATTACTTCACAGTTTTAAAATAGAGTCAAAAGACTTGTAATGTTGTTTTATCTTTTCGGACGCGACTTTTAAATGAACGAAACTATTTAAACGTTTATAAATATATAAACAGCAATCGTATATTCCAAAATACAGTTACAATATAATCCCAAATCTGCATTCAATCACTGAATATATATATATATATATATATATATATATATATATATATATATATATATATATATATATATATATATATATATATATATATATATATATATATATATATATATATATATATATATATATATATATATATATATATCTGCCTGTAAGATCCTGGAACACAAATGTTTATAACTAAATTTTATGGTACGAAGATAAATGCCTTGAAGCATATATTTGATTTATTTCTCTGAGCTATTTCTAATTTTTATGTGCACATATACAAACAAATGTGATAGATAGAAGATCGAATTTATAGCTATGAAATAAATAAGGATCAGATAAATTTGACTGAATTGCTAAGCTGAGCATATATTTTCTAAAGGAACACTTATCAAGTAATTGAGATATTCATTCAGTTTTCCCAACTGATAATCCTTCAGAAAGATGTTAAGGGCGTTGTTTTCACCCCGCAAGCAGTTAAGATGCACCAAGCCAAAAAAGATTCCCAAGGAGTCAACGTAGCGTTGAAATTTATAGAAACCAAACCCTAGACATTTTTCCAAGTTCCAGCATACTTGTAAAGTTTGAAAGAGATGAGAATTGTTGTTTTTATATACGCCAAAAGTGAGCGCCTGGTCTGAGCATTTAAATCGTAGACCAGACTCATCCGGAGAATGCGAGCACTGTCCCCTTTTAGCTGCGGGAAGATAAAACTTTGAAAAATGTATTTTTCTCAGTTTTTCAAAATCTTGCAACATCACTCCGGAGTTAATCATAGTGTATTTTTCTGATTTATTGGTGATCCGCATGGATATAGCCTGCTGGTCTTCAAGATTAGAAAACTCATCCCATAGGAAAGCCGGATCGGTTCCGAACACTGTATCGACATCAAGGACAATGCATTTCTTCACATTCCTAAATATTTCATGCATGTATGCCTTAGACATCCCCCATACTCCAGAATGGTGAGAAATTGCAATGTTGTTTTTCAAACTTTCACTGATAATATATGTACGATTCAAACGTACAAGGTCATACATAATTTTCACAGATGTGTCGGGAATTCTTTCCAGCATGTTCCTGATCTCTCCTTCAGAGTCATTTCCGGTCAGTATATGCAAAATTACATCTGTTCTTTTCGCATGCAGTACAAGAGATTTGAGTAAGGGTTGAAGTTCCTCTAAAATCCCCAATTCACCTGCTGCTATGCAAAAATGAATTGGCCCTGGTACTGTTGATTTTGTCCTTTTGGGGGGAATGTTATCCTTGCAGAACTCGTGTTTACAACACGCAACATCATTTTTTTGCTTTCTCCTTCCTGTCATTCCAGAGACAATGTTTTCGTGTCGTGGAGACAACAACTGAGTATGGCTCCCTTTGGTACCGACGCCTTTCAATCCCAGAACTCTGCTATCCATTTCTTTTACCAGTATTGTACCCCCAGGTCTGACTTTGCCAACTAACCTGTTATCAGCAACGGTAGCTTGGGAGGTTTTCACAACTATGATAGATGTTGCAGAACAAAGCATGAAAATCAGAACATATTTGAAATGTCGAACTATGATCCAAGTCATTTTCAGATGCATCTGAAATGAAATATGCGTCTTTTAAATCGTAGCATTTACACTTAATAGGAATATTTGTTGCCGGTCTAATTTTTTCAATCCAATGCATTCAATAAATTTAATGTAAACAGCGCAGTTTGTAAACCGATTTTCTTTTCATTTCAATTTTACATCATGCCGTTTCGCTTTAATTGTTACTCAATACATTTGGCTTTATTGTCACACACACACACACACACACACACACACACACACACACACACACAATTTCATTTATCTCAGAAAAAAAATTCAATTTACAATGTTATGCAATTTCCTTGATAAAATGACTAATGTTTATCTACCATATCGTGATGGTAAAAACCTGCTTAAAACAAATGTTATTATGAGATAGATATTACTAAAACCCTAGCTGTCGATACTGTGAACTTTGTACGATTATGGCAAAAGTTGAAACCAAAAATATTCTGATGTTCATCAAACTTTTATATCAAGAATTTCGCAGAAAATAGATACATGTATTTACCTTTTTTAAAATTCTTAGAATAAGGTCTCTGGTATTTTCACTTCTTCCCCAGCATTGCAGAATCTTGGACTTGTGCGAATTTACCAGCATGATAGACGTTCCAGATAACTTCTGACGACTACAAGGGTACATGTATACCACGTAGATAGATGACTCGAAAGGTTACTGTGTAACACACACGATCGACGGCACTAGTTCAGATGACACAAATGGAACCTGTCTGCTATGAAGATAGACAACACAAAGGGTACAATCCTGGCAAAACATTATCCATACAATCTTTATTTTATTGATTATGTTGATCGTTTGGTTGTCTGATCAGTTTGCTAATGAAATCTTATAAACATTTCTAGTTTTACGAGATATCATATGTTCCTGCGGGGCATGTCTGTAGTACATGAAACCCTACGGATGAAAAGGCAGGACGTAACCGGAATATTTGGACAGAAATGAGTCCTCCAAGCTTGTTTTATGTTACTTAACGAGAAACATGATTGTGAAACATTAATTTGATAAACGAAATATCTAATTTATCGGATATGTACTTGATATTTTACAAAATTATATATTTGGCAAATTAAATGATTGCGTACCTGAACTTTTTAGACGCAATCACCGAAGCAGGGTGATCCCGTTTAAATTGGTTTCTGTCATGCGCGTTAATGTAACTAGGAAAGATCCAGCAGTCGGAAGAAGCTGTGCTACAAACACAAACAATATCATAATTTATAAACAAAGCCCAGGCAAACACATACAGGGTACAGGGAAAAAATGGCACACTATTCCAATGAATCGGAAGTAATTATGTAACTTCGTATATATATATATATATATATATATATATATATATATATATATATATATATATATATATATATATATACCTATTTTTCTCATACAAATATCTTCCTTTTACACGTAAAAGAATGTAACTTCGTATATATCTCATACATGTATTTAGTATGCCGTGTGTTATATCAGCACAGAAAGCCTATTTTCCCCATACAAATAACTTCTTTCATACAAGTAAATGAATGTAGAAACTTCGTTATCAATTTAGATTTATTTTTAGTTAAATTTTACATTATGCTAAATTATAATTTTAAAGACACGACATATAATACACGTTAAAACTTAAACGTGCTTACAAAAAATTGTGTGTCATTTCTCTATCCCATTCGTACTTGAACATCCATACAGTAAATGCTACGCAACATCTTTACCTAGCCTACCGTTATCTGAGAACTGTGTGAATACTACGCATTATCTTTGCCTATCCTACCGTTATCTAAAAACTGTGTGAACATTATGCAGTAGTTCTGCCTAACCCATCGCTATCTAAAAATTGTTTAATTTTGTTTGTTTGCTTGATGAGGATTTTTAACGTAGCTTTAACAATTCATATCGCTATGATGTCGGCAGTGAGTCAGTTTATAGTGCTGTCTAGTACTGGGGCATCATGCCGCAGACATGTAACATTATGTCCCACCCAATCACATTATCCTGTAACCAGGCCGACCAGTCCTAACACTAACCTCTTAATGCTGAGCGCCAAGCGAGGCAGCTGTTAGTACCATTTTTGTAAGTCGTGATGACTCGGCCGGGGATCGAACCCACGACCTCCCGCTTCCGCGGCGGACGCTCTAACCACTAGACCACCGGAGTGGTTTTTAAGTGTTTGAACAGTACGCAGTAAATCTCAGAAAGGAAGTGAAATACAGACTGTAAGAAATCATATTGCAGTACAAACTATGGTACAGACTATAGGAACTGCAATATGGCACTACAGACTGTAAGAACTGCTATTCGGCACTTTCAACTTTAAGAACTGCTATTCTGTATCATAGACATTAAGAACTGCTATTCTGTATTATAGACTTTAAGAACTGCTATTCTGCAGTGGAAATATGAATGAGGCTGCTTTTCATCAGCGACGTAAGCTTTTAGAAATATGAAAATTTCTGCTCGTACAAAGATGCGTTATTATAAGATCCGTTATAAATTTTATTTCAGTGAAAAGAAACATCTGATAATATATACTTAACATCAAGCATGAAAATAAATTATAACCGAGAGTTAGTAGTTTGAATAATTAATAAACTGGACCACATTTCACTCTGGAAGTTGCCAGTTTGCCTAAAACTGCGCTATTTTCACGCCCAAAGACACCAGTTTTTTAACTTAAACATTTCTTACTGGAAAATTCCAATATTTTTTTTAATAGAATAATTCCCAACTCGTTCCTCAACTAACTCTAAGGTGGCTATAGGAATTCGCTTTATAATACCAGAAAGGAATTCACAGTAGGAGACCACTCTTTACATCTTATTGGTGAAGAAGCTCGGGTTGCTACAGGGTGGCGCCCAGCAGTTTTTATAGTAGCGTTTTTTAAAAACAAAATACGTCATTCACTAGCTTTGATAAATAATCAACCAATTCCCTATTTCATTTCAAACGTTTATTTTAAACGGTCCACAGTTAAAGACACTGTATGTGATATTAATGCAAGCTATTATCAAGCTCCTGCAACATAATAGTGTATGGCCTTTTCATATTTTGTACAGATGTGTCATAGGCTTGATTCAATGCTAACTTAATGATTTATGTATTGTTTCCTAAAATCTTTATAGTTGCTTCTGCAAATTAAGGTACCCGTCATTTGGCCAAGACCGTGAAAAGGGTGTATTGAGTGTAGTATTTTTACTGTATACTAAAACATTTTAATTTTGCATCCGAATTTCAAGGCTGGGTTATCTCTTTTGACATTGGCATCCGATTTCCAAGATTTGTTGATCTCAATCCACGTGAACTTTCTGTCGTGGACATTCCATAAGCAGATACCTCTAACGCTCTACTAATTTTACCAACGTCTGGTCTGTTTGTAAAATTGTAAAATATAAACCCATAATTGGCTTTTGCTATTATATGGAGGATATTTGCCTGTTTCGAGTGAATCATTTGATATGCATCTTCAAGTGGATGAAAATACATTGTTTTCGTTTTACCCTCGAGATGAAATATATCCATTATTCATTCATAACAATCAAATTTGCTTTATAGTGTATGCTCAAACGTTGTTGTTGTTGTTATTGTTGTTGTTGTTGTTTTAGGGTTTAACGCCATTTTTTCAGCACACGATAGGCTATACATGGTGGCCATTATTATTGGTGGAAGTAAACCCGGGAAAACCCCCGGAAAGAACCACCGACCCACGAGAATGCTCAAACGTATTGGCCTGCTAAAGCGTATAGAACAATAAGGTATGTGTGTGTATATATAGAGAAAGAGAGACAGAGAGAGAAGTACATTACCATCATCTCAGTCATTAGTCATTCACCACCTTTAATTTTGAACCATCATGTCATGCATCAGTGAGTGAATTTGTCTCATTTATCCCCATATATAAATGTGTCCTTGGGCAAGTGATCATAAACTACCTGCCTCGGCATGATGCGACTTTATAAATGTTGTTTCATTCGTCACCCCAAACTTAGCTTTTCGTTTAGAAGAAACCATGCATATTGTGAAAAGTAATTAATTAAGGTCTCATGGAAATCTAACTATCCATTTAGCTTGAGTAGCAACAGGTTTTCAAAATGGCCACTGACGAATATCGTGCAAGTCAGTTTGTTTGTTTGTTTGCTTTAATTTATACGGCGCACCAGCACTTTTAGGCTATTTAGCGCCATACAATAGGTTAGATGTTCAAAAATAAGAAAGGTTTAACATCGACCAGCGATATAAAAACCATAATAGTTAAATATAAAATGGTAAGATGTTGGTGACAGGAAAATATGAAGCTTCCAAATCAACGGGAGATGTAAATGGTGTATGTTGATGATAAGATGTTGTAAATAAAAGGTGATATTTGCATTAGATAAAAATATTCTAGGTGATCGCATACAAGTTATAGTTTAAAATAGAGATTTACTTCCTTTAGGAAATCTAAAATACAAGTGATTTGTATTGTATCAAAATGTTCCTTCACGTGCAAGTCAGAGAGAGGTGTCATTTTCATTTAGGACCAATTGCATATTGTACGAAGCGTATTGAAAGCCCCATGATGACGGATGGCAATAAGGTGCATCGCTATAATTTTGGTAAAACGTTTCTAATTTGAGTATGCATCCGGTTCATGTTTTTCTCTTCCCTTCTTTCTACCTTGAAAAAAATGTATCCGATACATCTTCGACGTAGTTTATGTACCTGTTGTTGTTGTAGGGTTTAACGTCATTTTTCAGCACAAGATAGGTGATACATGGCGGCCAGTATTATTGGTGGAGGAAGACCCAGGAAAGAACCACCTACCCACGAGAAGCTACCGGCAAGCTTTCTCACACATCCACATTAGCCGAGCCTAAGACTCGAACCCACGCAGACAGGTGAGATGGCAGTGATCCGTAACGGTGACCGCTTTAGACCACTCGGCCCCTTATGTACCTGTAGTGCATCATTGAAAATGTATTTTCTTGTAAAATTAGCATACGCTTTGTGGTTTGAACTGAATGTATCATTATTACATCGTCACTATCATCTTACTTGTAACCTGTATGATGCATCATGCCTTGGACTCCCGCTGTGATTGGACATTATTTCTGCTACATATCGAATTCTGAATTAATCTTAACGAGCTATAAGTAAAGTAAAAGAAACAAATAAGAGATTCCACTATTTGGGTGTTTGTGTTTTATGCCACAGCTACATTTTAGTTGTACCATGGCAGCTGACAGATGGAGCAGAAAGCATGTGACACATTGTAAACTAAACAGCAATCCCCAACATGTCTTAAATGGGATATAGCAGGCCATTTCGAAAAGCCAGTGATCTCGATAACTGTCATACAGTGACAAGTTTTTTTTGTTCCCTCTGCTTATCGGATAAAATGAATAAATCAACTTCAACCTGTACAAATATGAAGAATTTTAAAATACATACTAGGATATTATTTTACAGATAGTTGGTGACAGTGGTGTGGTGGCAGGTTTCAAGCAGGTTGAGCCATGTGCATTAGCAAGTAGGACTATGTGTATTAGCAACTAAGGTCATGTGCATTATCAAGTAGGGTCATGTACTTTAGCAGATAGGACTATGTGCATTAGCATGTAGGGTCATGTGCATTAGCAGATAGAAATATGCGTATTAGCAAGTAGGGTCATGTACATTAGCAGTTGGTGTCATGTACATTAGCAGGTCAGGCCATGTGCATTAGCAGATAGGAATATGTGCATTCACAGTTAGTGTATAGTGCATTAGCAGTTAGGGTCATGTGCATTAGCAAGTAGGGTCATATACATTAACAGATAGGAATATGTGCATTAACAATCATGTACATTAGCAGATAAGACTGTACATCAGCAGATAGGACTATGTGCATTAGCAAGTTAGGTCATGTACATTAGCAGATAGGATCATGTGCATTAGCAGATATGACTATTTTTGCATTTGCAGATAGAGACTTTTGCATTTTGGCACCCTCACAGCTTTTGGTGTGCCTCAAAGCCTTTGGCATTGCCATGGCCATGACCCCACAGCTCTCACCTGGCCAAGATGCCACTTATTAGTGACATGATTCTGTTTCAAGTATTTTTCTATAGTATGATACTTAGGGATACAATGATCATCCCTTAGCTTTAAAAAATCAACCAGTACTCACTCAATCTGGATAACCTTATTTGCCATATTAGTATATTTGATCATCCCAAAGCTTTCAAAACTCAACCAGTACTCACTCAATCTGGAAAAACCTGATCATCCCTAAGCTTTCAAAAATCAACCAGTACTCAATCGGAAAAACCTTATCATCCCTAAGCTTTCAAAAATCAACCTGTACTCACTCAATCTGGAAAAACTTATTTCCTATATTAGTATATTAGAGCAACAAACAGTGAAAATTAAATAAATTTTGTTCCCTTAGAAAAGATTTTCTTATGCAAATGAATTCAGGTGGAGCTTTAAGCAAGCCTTTCAACCAATCAATTGAATTATCAATCACTCTGTCATATTCACCTTTATTAACTCTAATAGATATCTAAAGGTTAAGCATGTACTCTTATTAAAATATAATCTCTCCATGAAAAATTTGTCTAGTTGTTGATATTTAACAAGACCTGGGCACTACAACTTGCAACAACTGTCCTAAAAAAAACAGCTTTGAAAGTTCATTGCCATATTTATAAATAAATTTGATAACTTTGGGGTATCAGACTGTTTATATTATTTTCATTAGACCAAATTAAAAGGCTAATATTTAATGAAACAAATCATTCAATGTTTATTCAACAACACTTCATTAGCACGGAAACATACAAATATAACTTTGAAAAACATTTCATGAAATAATATAAAACAGTCACCAAAAGCATACATTTAAGTTTTCCACACATCAGCAACTATAACAAATGTTTTGGTCATAAAACACATATGGGCTAAACATTTTATGCATTATAATACAGTATCTTTCCATGTACAAAAATTATACTGAATGATGAAAAGCATGGACCCTATCATCCCATTGTATGTCAAAACAAACATATGATGAATAAACAGTGCAAAAACCGATTTGGTTTCTAAAAACAGTCTCAGCCCAATAAGTCTACAAATAGTCTCAGTCCAAACAGTCCACAATTAGATTCAGCCCAATTAGTCCACAATTAGTTTCAGTCAAATTAGTCCACAATTAGTATCAGCCCAATTAGTTTCCAGTCTCAGCCCAATTTGTCTACAATTAATCTCAGTTCAATTAGTCTACAATTAGTCTCAACCCAATTTGTCTACAATTAGTCTCAGCCCAATTATTCTACCATTAGTCTCAGTTCAATTAGTCTACAATTAGTCTCAACCCAATTTGTCTACAATTAGTCTCAGTCCAATTATTCTACCATTAGTCTCAGTTCAATTAGTCTACAATTAGTCTCAACCCAATTTGTCTACAATTAGTCTCAGCCCAATTATTCTACCATTAATCTCAGTTCAATTAGTCTACAACTAATCTCAACCCAATTTGTCTACAATTAGTCTCAGCCCAATTAGTCCACAACTAGTCTCAGCCTGCCCAAACTGTTTATGCATCGAGAATCTGCTGATAATGGATGCTAGAAAAAAGAAAAGAAAGAAAAAAGAAAAAAAAAACAACCACCCAAAAATTACACTGTTTGGCAGTTTGTTTATATCACTGGGATACGTTTTGATCTCATCCTTTAAGAAAGTATTGACACCGTCATTATCATATCAAAATTTACATGACATCAAAAAGATGAATACAAAGAAAATGTTTCCGCAGCTATCTTCCCATCTTATATAAATTTTATTTTTCTTCATCTTAAAAGTATGAATCATCATGCTTTTCTTTATTATATTAATCTGCCTTAATATACATTTATGGCACGGTCTAGTACCTCAAATGTTTCACCTTGTCTTGGTTTGGCTATCCATGACATAGTGATGAAAAGTGGGCCAGGTGACCCAGGCTAGGTCAACAATGTTTGCAGTTAATATATTATACAGAAAATAATACTGTAATACAATAATCATTTGGTATGACTAACTTCACTCATGTAGATACCCTGTTATATCAATGGTCTCCATTTTAGAATCATATTAATAAATAAATTATATACATGTATTTAAAGTAAATACCTTCATTTAAAAAGATCATTTTCATCCAGTGAAACCTGTCTTAGCAGACTCATGCATATAAATTATCCATAAAGACAACACCATCTACAATTTACTCACTGACTGAGCTTCTATAAAACGGGCACTGGTCTAAAAAGAATAAACAGAAACTGTATTAACACAGAACAGTAAAATTCCATTTCTGAATTCTGCATCAGACTCAATTCTGTGCCAAGGTTTTGATGTAAAATTCCAAACTTAGGTCTGAATTCTGCATCAGACTCAATGCTGTGCGGAGTTTTGATGTAAAATTCCATTCTTGGGTCTGAATTTTGCATCAGACTCAATGTTGTGCCAAGTTTTTGATGTAAAATTCTAATACCATGGGTGAAATTTCCTATCCAATACGTCTTATGATGGGATATTTATGTCACATTCCTGATATATTATATGATAGAAAACAGAAATCTAGGTTGCCTTTCTGTGTGTGCTATAAGCTTGGTAAAGGGTTATGTGTTACTAAAACAGAAATCAAAAGGTAGTGATATTCCCCTTTGTTCTTAACATAAAAGCACAATTATATACATGTAGAAATGTGACATATTATTTTACTGATTTTTCAAGCATTTTCTATAGCCTGGTTTTATTTTCTTGTTTCTCAGGTGTCCTCTTCCAAATGTTTTCCCTTTATTTTTCATGCTTTCTTTATAGTCAGGTTTCACTGAATTAAAGATGAGATTGCACTTCTTTTTCAAGCTGGCTATAACAGAATAATTTGGATCCATGATACAGTGGACCATCATAATAATGCCCCTCAATACAACACACCTCACTATACCACTCTATCATATTATGCAGACATTATCATGCACTTTATTAACTAAACTGAGTTTGACCATTATTTCTAGGTGTATTTTACTTTATTTCTAGTTCTTAGCTGACAAAATTCATAAAGTATTTAAATACTCTTTTTAGTGATTCTGTATTTAAAACACCCCATTATAGCAAAAGTTTCACAATGTTCCAATATTAAGATGACTTCATTTATAATTCAATACACATATATGAATGACATAATTGTGATAGTTGTATATGAAAGTATGAAAGAGTGTTTTTCCGGGTGATGCTGCATGGTGTTAAGAGCGCAGTATTGTTTAAAACAATGATGCTACATTTTCCCATTCAAAGGTAGTAGCAATTATTATATATTAATTTTTTAATATCAAGAACTGATTCTAACATTAACAGATTTTGTTTTCCTTTACACTGCATGGGAACAAAGATCTTTCACAACAGGTAGCTCTTTCTGAGGCTCATGGGCGTCTCTAACCGTAACACTCACAATGACATAACATGCATTTGCATTTTCAATTACATTATCAGAAGCAGATAATTTATTGAGTAAAATAGATGCCTCTGGACTTAATAATAATTTAATTAAAAAAATAATGAAATGAAAACACCACTTGAAGACAAGAGGCCCAACTGGACATGAGCCTGCTGACCTGACCGATATCTGCTAACCAAATGCAAGGAGTGTGTCAAGGAATCTAGGTCTGTAGGATGCTTTGTCTCAAGTTTGAATCTAGGTCTGTAGGATGCTTTGTCTCAAGTTTGAATCTGTAGATTCCATAAGTTATGAAAACAAATGTTTTAAACTTTCTCTAGTTTTTGCATCTTAATCCATATTTGATTGTGCATCATCATTTGACAAATATCAAAAGGCATCTATTCCTGATGATCAAATTCTGTTCAGCATGCCATTTTTGATACTTTTTTAAAATAAAATCAGAAAAGCATTCAAAAACATTATGTTTTTTTCAAATGTGGTAGAATTTGTTTTAAGAACTTATTTAGAAGAAGTTATTACAGGTTTTTCTAATTTTAGTACAAGCAGTCATATATGGTGGCAGACTGGCATCATTTACACAACTGAAAAGTCTTCAACGCAGATCGTTTTGTCAGGTTTGCACAAGTTTGGTTTGGTTTTTATGGTACAGCAACACAAGCAGGTTATTAAGTGCCAAGGCAATCCAAGTAAAGTATCTCACCCAAGGACAACCATGGGTTGTTGTTGTGGTAGAGTTTAACGCCCTTTTTCAGCACAAGATACATGGCGGCCAGTATTACTGGTGGAGGAAGAACCCAAGAAAACCCCCAGAAAGAACCACCGACCCACAAGAAGCTACTGGCAAGTTTTCTCACATACCCACACTGGCTGAATCTGAGAATTGAGCTCACACAGACAGGTGAGGTGGCACTGATCCATAATCGAGAGCGCTTTTGACCACTCTGCCACTTGGGGGCCCCTTTCTATTATTAGTAACTGTGTCCATATTTGATGATGGCATGACATCATTTGTACTTATATACCGGTACAAGTTTTTATGTCAGGGTGCATTCTGTCAAGTTTGGTCAAATTCTTCTCAGTGATTCTGGAGAAGTCATCTAATGGCTTTTGACATGTTTAATGGTAGATCAGCACCATTTGCAGTCTGAAAGTTCTTCATGCCAGGACGCTTTTTGTCAAATTTCATCAAATTTGCCAGAAGTTTTGAAATGTTATTTAAAGGTGTTTCTATTTTTAGTAACAGTGGCCATATCTGATGATGGACCCAAAACCCAAAATCTTTTCTTGCTAGAATGTTTTCAAATTTTATTCCGTAGTTTTGGGATAGAAGACATTTAAATGCTGTTATATTTTATGCTAAGATGCTCTATATTAAATCTGGTTGAAATTATTTTGTCATTGTTTGATAAATTGAAAAGACCAATTGCTGACAGACACCCAATGGACAATTATGATGCAAGACATGCCATACCACACGCTCACTTGCCCTTTTGGCCAGCTGACTTAAAAACTGGTTTCATTTCTAATAATTCTGGAATACACAACTATATGCAAACAAGCATAAATATTCTTTATTTATAGAGTGAAGATGAAAGTGTTCTGGAAAAAATATTTCATCCCTTATTTTAAAAGGCTTTTATTTTGTCAAGCAGTTAAAGTGGGATGGAAACAAAATACTGAGTTGTGACCTTAACCTTGAAGATGGTAACCCCAATCTGGTACATAACATACATTCTAGTGATAATGTATAAATAAATAAAATGTTTTAATCTCAATGGTTTAAAGTTAAAGCGCTAAACAGGGATGTGTCACAGACAGATGGGCATCCAAGTTGATGGAAGGAGCATGAATCGGAATAAAAATCCAATTCCAAAAATACAAATGCATTTTACATGTGAAACATAAATTTCATAGAATTCTGTACACATGTAATGCAGTATAATTAAAAGTATGGAGAAATACTGCACAGTTCTGACAATGCTAAATTTAAAACATAAGAGTTTATAAGAAAGCAACTTAAAAGTGGTAGTCTACCGTGTTTTTAAAGCCTCTTTTTAAAGAAAACAACAAATACAAATTCCCGTTAATGCATGAAATGATAAAGCTTTTTTCTCTATGCCAAGGAAAATATATTATTCAAACTTAGGCAAAAAATAAAATAACAGTTATCATGTGAAAAAAACAAACGGTTGAATATAAATTATCCTTGACTTCTTTATCTTTGGCAAGTATGTCAAAACAGAGACCCATGATGGCTGTTTTTACCTACCTACAGGAAAACATGCTTGCTAGTTTTAAGCTCATCTGAGATATAGACTATGAAGAAAAAAAGGGAAATGGGCATTCATAACTGTCAGATTAGGCTCATGACTGTCATTTCTGAATGCCACTGACTAAAAAAAACATACTGTAATTGAAAATTCTCCAACAAAAAAGTGATGGAATGTCAAAGCTAAAAGCTTCCACCATATCAGCCTTGATTATGTGCTGTGAAGTAGCAAATTATGAACAATATTACCCGTTTTCAAACAAACAAAACACTAAATACATACATACATACATACATACATACATACATACATATAAAAATTAACATAAAATCTGGTTAAAAATATAACAGGCATCACTGCAACAGTATTATTTCAGAAACTCCAAAGAGAAAAAGTTATGAACTCTTCATTAAAAAGGGCACGAATTGTGTTATTTATGCACAACATCGTCAATTTCTGTTGATATTTATCACTGAACCAGATTTTACATCATCTAATATATTAAGCCAACTTTGAAGATATAAAAATCAATTGTGTAAATGAATACATATAAATAGTTTTAAAAAATTTATGAGATATAGATTTTGTAGCTGTATCCAAATTTGTAAACATTCTGATTGCAAATGTTACAGCTAGAAAGTGTACAATTTTCATTTATTAGGGAATACAACTCCTTCTCTACTGATCCCATTATTTATTTAAAAAAATAATATGCATAACATTTTCTTGGATTTAGCAGGTAAGTTGAAATTATCTTTTTCTTTTTCAAATGTTAATGACTGTAAATACCAAAACTATACAATGAATTTGTGAAAATTGCATGGGACAAAATATACTGCACATACATTTGCCAAATCTGGATAACATGGAAGTATTAGTATACTGTATAAAATTCTATTAAACATACATGCTGGCATCTTAAGGTATCTCATTATTATATCCTATATCTGAAGTCTGATCTACAACAGATTAATATAAAAAAAAACTAGCTCAGCCAATCAGATACAACATCACCTCATCAATATGCGTGGATCCTGTTCACTTTCAGTAGTGTCTATGACCTTGATGATATTAGCCCTTGTTCAAAGTTTGATCCAAAATTAAGACTTCTAGAGTGGTAATAAGTTCTATCAATTAAATATTAGATCACCTAATTAATATGCATGGATCATGCTCATTACTGAAAATGTCCAAGCTTTAGATAATACCAATGCAGTCAAAATTTAATTTTTTCAAAAATCAGAAAACAACTTTTAGATAAAGCAAACTAATTTCAAGATTTCAATATTTACTGAGTGTATCTGAATCATTGATGCAAGCTGAGTATTCAGTTAAAACTTGGTTTATTGCAAACCTCAAATAAGAAGAAGCTCTGAGTACATTAGTAAAATATGGGAAAGTTCTGGCACATTGTACAAGAATAAACTGTTTGGAAGAAGAAAAAACAGATTCTTTGAAAAATTTCCTCAAAACAATTTAATACACACATTCAAAAACAGCTTCACTGACTAGTTTGCCTTAAAAAAACCGGAGTTATTTTCATTTCTATATAAGGGTTGATCCAAACGTTCATGCACACAGTATATAATAATAATTAAACCAAGCTATATAACTGAAACTTGAGCATATTAGACATGTATATAAACACATACCATTTTGAAAATGTCGGAAAAAGTTTCATAAATTTCATATACTTCATTTATTAAGCAATCCAATTTTTTCATGACCTGTAAAAGGTTGCGCTGGTGTTTAATAACACATTAACACTTGGAAGATTACATCATGCCATGGCAAGTAAAATGAATTGGCCCAAGTATAGACAATCCAGACTGATGTAAGGACTCAATAGTCCTATCACTTAACTACTACACCATCATTTCTGCCATGTAGAATTGGAAAAGCTATCAACATAATGAGTTATTCAAAATAACCATGTGCTATAAAATTGTCCAAAAGTCAATAGATCATTGTTCCACTCAACTTATTTTCATTTTCTTTTCTAGGTTCTCTGGACTGCTTCACATTCAAGGTCAACATTTTCCAAACCATGCACATTCAGTAATGTAAAGGAATTCTTCTTCACTTCATCTGATATACTGCTTTGACCCTCATGATATTGCCCGAGTCATTTCCTCCATGATCTAACACAATTCAAATATTCCTTGCTGATACAATTTTAAACATCTCTGCTTTTATTGGTAATTTCCCATACTGAATTTTTAAAAAATTGCACAGTGATTGTGATATCACCTTTTCATGCATGCATTATTCATACATTGCATTAGGTGTTATTAGAATGTTCTGTCAGGTCAAATTACAGCATTTTGTAACAGAATGGTGTCATAATTTCAGTATATCATTCTATTATGCAATATTGCAATTTTTGCAGCAATTTCATCTCCGAAATCATAAGAATAATCTTACAATGAAAAATTTTAATTTACCCTGTACTGTGTCTCCCTATGTTACCTGAAACAAGTTAATAAAATAAGACCAAACATTATTTAGTTCTTTTAAAACTGATGTGTTTACACATAGCAAAGTTTGATATTTATTCCACATGTCCATGTACTGTCAGATCAACCCACATACATTTAAGTCCGGTCTTAACAATAATGTATTGAATCATGTTGCATCTCTGATACGAAACATCTCGACATCTACTTTTAAAATGTTTCATGCATCCCAACAATTGTTAAACAATGTATCAATCAGGTTTTAGAACCATTAAAAATGGCATCTTAGGTTAATGAAAATTAATATTAGCAGATCACAGAAATTATATATATATATATAGATATAATACTTTGTACAGAGTATTTTCAAATTAAAATAGATTTACAAATTCAGTTTTTCTTCACCTATTTTAAAACTCCATTTAAATTAAAACAAGAAATGAACCAGTCAGAAGACACCAAAACCTTCCAGCCAATATACTGACCTAAATATAAATGTGTACATCTGCTAACACTGTCAGAGCCAACAATGATGACTTTAAAAATGGGACAAGCTAGAAATGATCTGACTTGTGACAGCTGGATTAACAGATTGATAATATAGGTTATCTGTCTTGTATACAGCTGTACATGACATTGAGGAAGTAAATGTTGTTTTGCTGACCATGCATCATTCAGTGATGACTGTAAGAAATTTGCGATGATATAGAAACTTCATCAAAATTCTCAAAAACTGAAAAGAATGCTTGCCCAATTCAACAAACACTTAAAGATGTTTTTGAAAATGCAGTTTTCTATTGCTGCATTAAACCAAAATGGATCTTTGTACCACAAGGTGTCAAATTTTCTGTGTTTCCAACTGTTGCAATTCATGATGCTCTATTCATCAACAGGCCTGAAACAATGACAGCCACATTAGAATACTAAATTGCAACACAAAGGAACATGCACGGTGGGTGTTACTGCTCCAATGTCATCTCTGATTTGCTTCAATCAAGTAGACCTGAAACAAAATAGCAAAAATGTTGCATCAATAACTAAAAAATGCCAGAAAATATAACCATTACTTAGCACAAGATGTTATCAAGTAAGCTGTTAATATTAATATGGAAGTCTACCATTGAACAAACACATTTATTCCAACTGGTCAAAAAGAGTAATCAGTGTATTCTAGAATGTATATAACATTGAAAATTCTGTGTCATCAAGAGCTAAATACAAATACTTATGTCAATAAAGTAGAAAAAGTAGTTCCCAGTAATCTTTAATGTTTGTAGATCTAACATAAGCATCCATTTTCAAGTTTCTTGAGTCTAACATTAACAGTACCTCATAAATTAATTATTAAAAGATTCCACAAATTCACTAAAGAATGAAATATTGGCCACAGTGACCAATTCCCAATAAGGATGTAGCTGTGATCAATATGCATCTTCTCACCATATTTCATGATTCAAGCTAGGATACTATCTGCATATTAAGCCAAAAGATGCATTGGGCATATGAACTCAACACAAAATCAAAGCAAAGAAACTAAAATATGTCACGATGAATTTCTTGGACTATAAAGATGCAACTCATCATTAGTTTAAATGATTCTAGAATGAAAAGTGTCGGAGAAAAGAGCATCAAATATAATTGTAACCCATCTCAGTGAAATATGGGCTTACTACAGTAAACCATATCAAGGTAATGATTACTCTAGATATCACACTATATACATAACAATTCACAATTGCATTAGCGTACAATCCTGAACTTTAGGTTGCTTGCAAGCATTTTCCCAAAAAATGATATGAAACAAACAAATTATGAAATAAAATCGCTGAAAGGCTTATATATGTGTAAAAGACAGAATTCACATAAAATACATAAAAACAGAATATGTATGATATAATCAATTCCACAGAATGCTGTAAAACCTGTTTATCAGCTAAAGTAGTCACTTGTGCAAGAAAAGTAGATCACAATGACCTACTTTTAAAGAATGTGAATATTACTCTTCAAAATGAGGACACCTATCAAGTTTGATCACTGCATGCATTGTAAAATGGAATTTGTTTTGCATTACTTAATGGCATAAAATGCCTAAATGGGATTGTTTTGTATTATGGCTCACAATGCCTGAAGCATCATACTGCAACAAAGCACATGGGGGAAAAGTGCATCATACTGCAACAAAGCACATGGGGGAAAAGTGCATCATACTGCAACAAAGCACATGGGGGAAAAGTGCATCATACTGCAACAAAGCACATGGGGGAAAAGTGCATCATACTGCAACAAAGCACATGGGGGAAAAGTGCATCATACTGCAACAAAGCACATGGGGGAAAAGTGCATCATACTGCAACAAAGCACATGGGGGAAAAGTGCATCATACTGCAACAAAGCACATGGGGGAAAAGTGCATCATAGCAGTATATCCAGTCTTGTCACAGTACAATTTGAACTCACGGTTTCTGACAGACATTGTGCCTGTTAAACACGGTGCAATGCTGACTCTCAATGCAAATGCAGCTTTGATACATCTATTCATAATAAGGAGCAAAATGTAAAATTTAAATCTGATGCATATATGAAAACAATATAAAAATAATGTAATCAAAAGTGACACCTTAGCATGGCCTATGTTTCAGAGTGGTAAAAACGTTAAACCAAAATCACATAACCTACCTCATTAAGAAGAACCCAACTCGGACTATTCTGGAGAACTCTTAATCGAATGCTCTGAATTTTGCCATACACGGGAGCTATATCACCTTTGGCAACACCAGCTTTGTTAAACTCTCCAACAACTACATAGGTTGCTTTCTTATTGGTCACAGTTTCATCTGTATCACTAATAACAAACTCTGGCAGAATCTCAACTGTTGTGTTAAAAAATTTATCATCTGGATGCTGCATACTTCCACTTCTGAATAGAAACCTGAGAATAATAATAGGAATAAGTAGTGTAAACCTGTCTATAATGGACAATGAAAAACCAATGCAAATTTGCCCGTTTAGAGAGGTTTAACATGCAAAATAAATCAGAAGAGGTTCATGAATATTAAAAACAATCCAAATTTGCCCGTTTTGAGAGGTTTAACGTGCAAAATAAATCAGAAGAGGTTCATGAATATTAAAAACAATGCAAATTTGACCATTTTGAGAGGTTTAACATGCAAAATTAATCATATGAGGTTCATGAATAATGCAACATTTTCTTAACAGGTATCCTTTCTATGGATCACCTTGCAGATATGGAATGCTGACTTGCTATACTGTACCCTGCTACAAGTCTTAGGATTAAACTCGGGTAGCCTTTTGGTACTGGGATGCATCCTGTCAAGATATTCCAATCATAAAGGTCTTAAGGTTCAACTAACTTGTGTAACCTATTGGCACTGAGATGTAATAATGTTACAATCATAAAGGTCTTAATGTTCAACTAACTAAGGTAACCTATTGGCACTGAGATGTAATAATGTTACAATCATAAAGGTCTTAAGGTTTAACTAACTCAGGTAACCTATTGGCACTAAGATGAAATAATGTTACAATCATAAAGGTCTTAAGGTTTAACTAACTCAGGTAACCTATTGGCACTGAGATGTAATAATGTTACAATCATAAAGGTCTTAAGGTTCAACTAAGTTAAACTCAGGTAACCTATTGGTACTGAGATGTAATAATGCTATGACCATAAAAGTCTTAAGGTTCAACTAACTCAGGTAACCTATTGGCACTGAGATGAAATAATGTTACAACGATAAAGTTCTTAAGGTTCAACTAACTAAGGTAACCTATTGGCACTAAGGTTCAACTAACTCAGGTAACCTATTGGCACTAAGATGAAATAATGTTACACTCAGGTAATCTATTGGCACTGAGATGAAATAATGTTACAATCATAAAGGTCTTAAGGTTCAACTAACTCAGGTAATCTATTGGTACTGAGATGTAATAATGTTACAACCATAAAGGTCTTAAAGATCAACTAACCCAAGTAAGCTAATGGCACTAAGATATAATTATTACAATCATAAAAGTCTTAAGGGTCAACTAACTCAGGTAACCTATTGGTACTGAGATGTAATAATGTTACACCCATAAAGGTCTAAAGGATCAACTAACTCAGGTAACCTATTGGCACTTAGATGTAATTATTCCAATCATAAAGTCTTAAGATTCAACTAACTCAGGTAACCTATTGGTACTGAGATGTAATAATGTTACAACCATAAAGGTCTTAAGGTTCAACTAACTCAGGTAACCTATTAGCACTGAGATGTAATAATGTTACAATCATACAAGATCTTAAGGTTCAACTAACTCAGGTAATCGTTTGTCATTGGGATGTATCCTGTATGATGTTCCAACCATAAAGATTTTGGACTATGGTTTATAATAAAATCTATGAATGTGTATTTTACAGACCTTTTTTGTACCCAACTTTTGTCTCTATTTTGTACGTTATTTGGGAGTTTTTGCAACATCAGACTTTTTTCTCTATTTTGTACGTCTTTTGTGAGTTTTTGCAATATCTAACTTTTGTCTCTATTTTGTATGTGTTTTGGGAGTTTTTGCAGCATCTGACTGTTGTCTTTATTCTTTTTATGTGTTTTGGGAATTTTGCAACATCTGACTTTTGTCTCTATTTTGTATGTCTTCGTGAGTTTTTCCAACATCTGACACACATACATACATTCATGCACACCCACACACACACACACACACACACACACACACACACACACACACACACCCATGCATGCATACATACATACATACATACATACATACATACATACATACATACATACATACATACATAGATACATACATACATACATACATAAGTGTCTGCTAAGACAGATTTAGCTATAATTGCATGTTAAACTAACAATGACTGCATAGCAATGTACAAACTATCAACTTTTCTGGTATTGAATTTTAACACTTTTGCTTTTTTCTTTGCTTGATATGTTTTTCTGAGATTTCCAATCTTGCACAACACTATATAGTCACCATGGTATGCATGTGCCATTAAAACACACACACACGACTATATATATATATATATATATATATATATATATATATATATATATATATATATATATATATATATATATATATATATATATATATATATATATATAAGCAAATTGTATTGATACAAAAGCTGATACAGATGATTCTCATGTATATCAATAGATGGTTGTTACTGTTATTATTGGGTTTAACAACATTTTTCAGCACAAAGATAGGCTATATATACATGGCGGACAGTATTATTGGTGAAGGAAGAACCTAATACCGGAAAGAACCACCGAACCATGACTAGCTATCGACAAGCTTTTTCACATACCCACATTGGCTGAGCCTGATACTCAAACTTAAATAGAGGTGAGATGGCAGTGATCCATAATGGTGAGCACTTTAGACCACTTGGCCACTCGGAACCCCATCAATAGATGGACAACCACAATATTGTTATTGCAAATAAATTTGAGCAATTGAAAAATTTATTCATAGTTGTGAAGTACTTAAGGATATTCTATAAATAATTCCATATTATCATACAATGTAACTCCATGGCTATTAACATTACAATTTGTTTTGCTTATCCTTCTAATGGCTTGGGATTGATCTCCCAATGATAGTACACCCCTGATTGCAAGTCAAAGTCTTTAGACAAATGGAAAAGAACATGAAGCCAAACAGATTCAATTATACAAACAACTATGATTTTCCTAACACAAGGTATCAATGAATTATTTTCTGAGTTATCTTTTAACTCTTTATGATGTCCAAGATTGGGTATGACTCAGGTGCCATATTTAGACAGGCCAAATTACAAAACATACATGCTTAAGACTTAATGAACTCTTCTACATTTCTTAGGTCTAAAATGTTAGCCACATGAATAATTTATGAAGCATTTAAGGTGTTATAATTGAATAACAGACACTTTATGCCCCTTTACAAGAACTCAAATGAGATAGGGAAACACATTAAGCAATCAAAATCAATCTTAACATTTATATTGGCAGCATGACTCTACAGCTACTTATGTGTATCTAGAGACAACAAGACTGTATCCAAATGGGCACACCCAATATGTATCAAGACAACCAGACTGTATCCAGATAAACAGGCGCACCCAATATGTATCAAGACAACCAGACTGTATGCAGATAAACAGGCACACCCAATATGTATCAAGATAACCAGACTGTATCCAGATAAACAGGCACACCCAATATGTATCAAGACAACCAGAATGTATCCAGACAGGAAGGCACACCCAATGTATCAAGACAACCAGACTGTATCCCAACAAAATGGCACACCAAATATGTATGAAGACAACCAGAATGTATCCAGACAAACAGGCACACCCAATATGTATCAAGACAACCAGACTGTATACTGACAAACAGGCACACCTATATATGTATCAAGATAACCAGACCGTATCCAGATAAACTGGCACACCCAATACGTATTAAGACAACCAGACTGTATCCAGACAAACAAGCACACCCAATATGTATCAAGACAACCAGAATGTATCCAGACAAACAGGCACACCCAATATGTATCAAGACAACCAGACTGTATCCAAACAGGCACACCCAATATGTATCAAGACAACCAGATTGTATCCAGACAGACAGGCACACCCAATATGTATCAAGACAACCAGACTGTATCCAAACAGGCACACCCAATATGTACCAAGACAACCAGAATGTATCCAGACAAACAGACACACCCAATATGTATCAAGACAACCAGAATGTATCCAGACAAACAGGCACACCTATATATGTATCAAGACATTCTGTATCCAGATGAACAGGCACACCTAATATGCATCAAGACAACCAGACTGTATCCAGAAAACAGGAAAACCCAGTATGTATCAAGATACTAGACTGTATCCAGACAAACATGCACACCCAATATGTATCAAGACAACAAGACTGTATCCAGACAAACAGGCACACCCAAAATGTATAAAAACAACCAGACTGCATCCAGACAAAAAGGCACACACAGTATGTATCTAAAGATAACTAGATTGTATCCAGACAAACAGACACACCCAATATGTATCTGGAGATAACTAGACTGTATCCAGACAAACAGGCACACCCAAAATGTATAACAACAACCAGACTGTATCCAGACAAACAGGCAGACACAGTATGTATCTCAAGATAACTAGACTGTATCCAGACAAACAGGCACACACAATGTGTATCAAGACAGCCTGTATCCAGATAAAAGTACACACCCATATATGTATCAAGACACCCAGACTGTATCCAGGAAACAGGAAGACCCAAGTACATCCATCATGTGTCTGTGTAACTGTTGCTTTGATAGGATTCATTCAAAAGTGTTTTCATTTGTGATATGTGTTTATCCACATCGGCTTTATACAGAAAAAAAAAGTAGCAAATAGCACCAATGGTTGGCATTAAATCAATCTAACAGGAAATTAATAAACTCCCCACACACAAACATTAAAAAAATTCCTCCTAAACCAGTAAAACAAAAATAAGAAAATAATAAAGTTATATTTTCTCTTTATATTAGAACCCAAGGGAAGTAAATCTTGCTGGAATACACTTAGAAGAAATTCCTTATGAAAGCTAATATGGCATGGCCATAATAATTGTATTCTTTATAACAGAGAGAGATATGTATAGGCTGAGGGACATTAATCTTATCTTAGTGAAGGGTCTATTTGAATTTCCATTTCATCTTATCAAATATTCAAGCAAACAGGATTTTGTACACCATGTGCTGATGAATATAGAGAGGATGTGTCTAAAAATGACTAGATCAAAATAGGCTCTTCAAAGTTTTTTGACTGGCTGACAAATACTACACAAAGTTTATTTCAGTCACTTTTTAATAATGACTTACCCCTGTAACTGAATATATGGATTGAATACAATCTCAACTGTGTCACCAGCAACTGGGGATATACCCCAGAAAATATCTTCTCCTATGTATGCCTTCTGTAGGGTAAACTTCTGGTATGTTTTTATTGATGTCCGCACGCTTGCCGGTGGGTTGATGTGAGCACGATGTATGGCTTGCTTCCCAAAGTCCTTGTCCTTCAAACAAAAAGCAAAACCCTACTTTATTTTACTTACAAATTTAAACACTTTCAAAAAGCAACACCCTAAATTATTTTACTTACAAATTTAAACACTTTCAAAAAGCAACACATTATTTCATTTTACTTACAAATTTAAACACTTTCAAAAAGTAACACTCTACTTTATTTTACTTACAAATTTAAACACTTTCAAAAAGCAGCACCCTACTTTATTTTACTAACAAATTTAAACACTTTCAAAAAGCAACACCCTACTTTATTTTACTTACAAATTTAAACTTTCAAAAAGTAACTACTTTATTTTACTTACAAATTTAAACACTTTCAAAAAGCAACACCCTACGTTATTTTACTAACAAATTTAAACACTTTCAAAAAGCAACACCCTACTTTATTTTACTTACAAATTTAAACTTTCAAAAAGTAACACTCTACTTTATTTTACTTACAAATTTAAACACTTTCAAAAAGCAACACATTTCATTTTACTAACAAATTTAAAAACTTTCAAAAAGCAACACCCTACTTTATTTTACTTACAAATTTAAACACTTTCAAAAGGTAACACTCTACTTTATTTTACTTACAAATTTAAACACTTTCAAAAAACAACACCCTAAATTATTTTACTTACAAATTTAAACACTTTCAAAAAGTAACACCCTACTTTATTTTACTTACAAATTTAAACACTTTCAAAAAGTAACATTCTTCTTTATTTTACTTACAAATTTAAACACTTTCAAAAGGTAACACTCTACTTTATTTTACTTACAAATTTAAACACTTTCAAAAAACAACACCCTAAATTATTTTACTTACAAATTTAAACTTTCAAAAAGTAACACCCTACTTTATTTTACTTACAAATTTAAACACTTTCAAAAAGTAACATTCTTCTTTATTTTACTTACAAATTTAAACACTTTCAAAAAGCAACACCCTACTTTATTTTACTTACAAATTTAAACTTTCAAAAAGTAACTACTTTATTTTACTTACAAATTTAAACACTTTCAAAAAGCAACACCCTACGTTATTTTACTAACAAATTTAAACACTTTCAAAAAGCAACACCCTACTTTATTTTACTTACAAATTTAAACTTTCAAAAAGTAACACTCTACTTTATTTTACTTACAAATTTAAACACTTTCAAAAAGCAACACATTATTTCATTTTACTAACAAATTTAAAAACTTTCAAAAAGCAACACCCTACTTTATTTTACTTACAAATTTAAACACTTTCAAAAGGTAACACTCTACTTTATTTTACTTACAAATTTAAACACTTTCAAAAAACAACACCCTAAATTATTTTACTTACAAATTTAAACTTTCAAAAAGTAACACCCTACTTTATTTTACTTACAAATTTAAACACTTTCAAAAAGTAACATTCTTCTTTATTTTACTTACAAATTTAAACACTTTCAAAAGGTAACACTCTACTTTATTTTACTTACAAATTTAAACACTTTCAAAAAACAACACCCTAAATTATTTTACTTACAAATTTAAACTTTCAAAAAGTAACACCCTACTTTATTTTACTTACAAATTTAAACACTTTCAAAAAGTAACATTCTTCTTTATTTTACTTACAAATTTAAACACTTTCAAAAAGCAACACTCTAAATTATTTTACTTACAAATTTAAACTTTCAAAAAGTAACACCCTACTTTATTTTACTTACAAATTTAAACACTTTCAAAAAGTAACACCCTACTTTATTTTACTTACAAATTTAAACACTTTCAAAAAGCAACACCCTACTTTATTTTACTTACAAATTTAAACACTTTCAAAAAGCAACACCCTACTTTATTTTACTAACAAATTTAAACACTTTCAAAAAGCAACACCCTACTTTATTTTACTTACAAATTTAAACTTTCAAAAAGTAAGAAGTTTTAAAACTTGTTTGAATAACACTAGAAATACAGAACCTCCAGGATTTTCCAAATTTTAGCCCAATAATGCAATTATGCATATTTCCACTTTTCATAAACTATACCTTGAATTAGTCTCATATTTTTGGGTTTCTATCTGTAACTATTTTTCAAGAGTAATGAGTCATTATGCATGCACTCTGGTATACATACAAAGTCACAAAGTTTTATTTGATAAGTGTAGGACAATAATCTCAGTGAGAAACCAGTTTTTTCCAGTAAAATATGTTTCTTTGAAAATACTTACCCAACCATATGTTATGCAAACTAATACCAGCTCACAGAGTCCTCCCAATCCAAAACTAGTTTGAGTAATTATCCCCTTGATAACCAGGATTGGTGCTGAATCCTATGAAATTACCCGTCACCATTGGAGCCAAAGACACGCTCTCTATATGGATGTAACGTTAGGGAGGTTGGGAGGGAGAACATATATTATGATTGGGCAAGCATTATCAAAGAAACATTTTAACTGAAAAAAATTGGTATCTTCTTCAAATACTTTACCCAATGATAATACCTTTGGAGAATAGGTAAGGTAGAGGGAGATACATTCACTTACCTCAGAGAGACAATCTACAGTCCTCTAAAGTAAGTGAAATAGCTTCTACATAACCCTACTAGACAAAAGATTCCATATGTTGGAGAGTGGTTTCAAAATGGGACAAAATATTCCTTATTCAAATCCAGCAGGTGTGAAGCAGCATCTTTATGACCAAGAAAGGTAAAGGTTAAAGGTTAGAACAGATAAAAAATGAACCTTTAAGTATGAAAGATAAAAGGTGGAGAAGTATACTCAGATCTACATCTCACAGAATGGATAATTTAAAGTTAGAAAACAGTTTTACTCATAAGGAGTCTTTGTTGTGATAGTCCTACATTTGTGAGCCAATATGTTAAGCAAAGTTATTGTGTGGGTTAAATCCAATATATGGAACAGATAGCCTACTTTATTTAGGATAAAACAGATAGCCTATTTTATTTAGGATAAAACAGATAGCCTACTTTATTTAGGATAAAACAGATAGCCTACTTTATTTAGGATAAAACAGATAGCCTACTTTATTTAGGATAAAGTATCCATGCTAATGTATCATCCTTTCCATTCTTTTGAAGTTAAAATGAGGCATGATCTTCATTGATGGAACAGATCTGCATTCCTGAACTACCACTTCGGAGCTTGCACGGAGTCCTGTAGATGATCCTGTGTTGAACTTATATTTGAATTTATCATTAAGGACACAACTTTAGAAAATAACAAACAAAACTACAAAGATATATGTATATGGATCCACATTGCTGTTTGAGATAATCCACAAGTTGTCAGACAAAATGAGAACTCCATTCTTATGAAGATCAAACCGCCAATGAAAAGATTTCAAAATGGTTTTCATCAAAACATTATTGACAAGTAACTAATGATCCCAAGGGGGCTACACTCTATGGCATTTTGAAATGGTAGGAGACTTGCTCTCCCTGTCATCTGCATTGGTATCAATACTAATCATAATTGCTAGTGGTTGTAATTACACGAGTCCACAGAGTTAGTTTATTGCAAAGAGATACAACCTCATATTGTACAGATTGAGAAATTTAGTTAAATGGTCAAAGGTTCAGCCCACAGCTGGAATGCAGAATCAAATGATCAATGATCAAAATGTTTGCCGCCAAAATGAGCAAAATTTGGCAGGTGAAGGAATTTTCTTGCAGATGAATTGCACTGCATAGACATATAATCTATCACTGCATAGACATATAATCTATCACTGCATAGACATATAATCTATCACTGCATAGACATATAATCTATCACTGCATAGACATATAATCTATCACTGCATAGACATATAATCTATCACTGCATAGACATATAATCTATCACTGCATAGACATATAATCTATCACTGCATAGACATATAATCTATCACTGCATTAATTATATTCTTGCTCCTGTATTATTTTTATCTGGATATCGCTTCCAGACTAGACTGAACTCTTCAAAGGGCATGAGGTCGGAACTGTCCTTGTTGACAGAGATTAAAATTAAGGAGGGTAACACATGAAATAATATTTTGCTTCAATATATAACTAGCTTGCTGTTTTGGGGCTGTTGTTGGTCTCCATCTTCCTCCCCAGTAAATGATATAGTTTCAAACCTTTGTATACAAGTTGATATTTTTGTCCCTAAAGCAATGCTTCTACACCTTCCTCTTAGTACCCAAAGAATTGCCACCAATTGACTTCTGTCCATAACATGCAAGTCTGACTTGTGTTCAAGGAAAGACAACCAGAGAAAACTATACATAATGAGTGGTTGTCAGACTGGTCTCACTCATGGTATAAATCTCAGAGACACAAAAAGGACAATGATCGAATTACATTAAGGTTCTCTCTGGTATTTATATACGTCATACGTTCAGACTGAGCTGTGTGCGATGAACCAGGAAGCTGATGTTTATTAGCTTTATCGTGCTCTTGTATTTCATGGGCGCCTCCATGCCCAATAGCATTCACATTACACAATTTGCAAAACGTCATGTTTTCTTCTTTACAATATGGTTTCACAAATCTACACAAGATGGCACTGATGTTCTTCCAGTTCTTTCTCTCTCTTTTTCTTGGAGAAAATTCTGAATATTCTGCTTTCCAATTTAACATGATTAGAGCTGAATATTACGAAGATGGGATAAAGCGACAGCGGTAGCTATTTGCGAAATCCAATATGGTAGATAACAACAGGCATGGTAGCCTCGATTTTGAATGAACCAAACGTATTGTAGAGCTGTATTCCTATAAAGTGCCAGCACTAAATTCAAAAGAGATTTTTTAATTATTTGTTTAAATTAAAAAACATATTTTTGGCAAAAATAAATGTACACCTGTATTCAGGTCCAAAATACGGGACAAATACTTTTCCGTATAGGATGGGACAGTTTGCAGCTATGCACTAGTCATCTCAATCTTTTTGTATTCATGTGAGGTCTAGACCCTGACAGCAGAATTACAACGAAGAATCCAGGCACCTGAAATAGATGCTACTGAACCAGCCTTGGCATCTCTTACATGGACCACATCACAAATTAAGAAGTGCATAACACCATCAGGCACAAAGTATTCAAATATGAAGACCTCCTCACCACTGTCATAAACAGAAAGCTGAAATGGTATGGCCATGTCACTAGAGCCAACAGTCTATCCACAAAAGTACTGCAGGGTAGCAGTGTCCAGGGAGGAAGAAGGAGAGGTAGACAGAGAAAAATGTGAACTGACAACATCACAGAATGGAACAGGAAAATGTTTGCAGAGACACAGGCATTGGCACATGATCAAGACAAGTGGAGGGAACTGGTCAGATGTTCAGAAGCAGAGTCTCGATGACCACTCTAGGTCAAGAAACTGATAATAATGATGAGTCCACCGTGGATACAAATTTAGAACTTTGCATCATTTCATATGAACTCTCTGAGTAACATGAGTACCCTGGCATATATTTGTATAAAAAAGTGCCTTCCCTGGATACTATGTATGTTTAAATGGAACAGCCCAAAGTAAAATCACAACCTCATTGTAAGCTTTATTTCCCCTCATGTCCAGACAGCAATAGTATAGCAATGTATTCTCAACGAATGCAAGAACTGACCTTTAGTTTCTGTATTTTTCCTTTCAAAGATGACTGCATTCCTACATGCTGGAATAAAGATGGCCGAAATCTCTTCCTAGCTTCTGCTTTCATCCTGGCACAGTGTTTCTGAAGTTGGAAATGCATATCTTTCACAAATGTATTCAAGGTAAAATTAATGATTATATTATCCACCAAGTCTACCCCCCCCCCCATTGAAATATCATATATTTAATCTCTATAATGAAGTTACCACATACAATTTTCTGAAGTGAGATTTTTTGTAATATAACTAAGATTTGGTTTAAAATGAACACTGTCTCTGGTTGGTTGAGAGTCAAATAAATAAACTTTCAGTACCATATCAAAACAACCCAAACAATTTAACAACATGGCATGGCCTGCATTTTGAGCCACATCAACATATCACTGATGTACCACAATCTTAAGGCTTAGGATGATAATGATGCCACAACCAAAAAAGTGATTGCTAAGTATTGCTTTCCAATCCTGCAAACTCAACAATAGTAACTTGAGGTCCACAACACTTTGAGTTTTCAAAGTCCTACTGGTTTAACAAATATCATTAATTTTAATATTATGAATTTAGATACCTTGTTCAATGTTAAAATAATAATACTTACATCATCCTTTTCTGGACTGCACACTTTGACCCACAATAGATGGTCCAATAACCAGTCTATTGGTTTGTCTTTATAAAACATGAGGAAAAATTCTACAACAATAGGAAGATCTGAAGACTTGAAGAGTTTGCCTGAAACAAAAAGCATTAATATGTAAAAATCTCAAACATGAAGTATTCTTTTGAATTAATCATTAAAACATTTTCACATGACCCACTGTCTGATAAAAATGTTAACAGCATTATGCAGATCTACAAATTGTGCCTCCAATTATATTAAATTGTTGATAAATGATTTGTGAAATGTTAGGTACAAACACATACAAGCAAAATAAGCGTCAAAAGTTTTGTTAATTTATGATACCTTGTTGCCAAAAGAATTGGATATGACTTCCAAAGAACTAACAAGATTCTATCGAGAATAAAGTACAATGACACTGTATGTAAACAAACTAGAAATACTGGAAAAGATACTGAAATACTGGAGTGGCATAATTAAGTAATGGCTTTCATACAGTTCTCACATTCTCTTTCAAAAGCATCTTTCTCAGGATGAAACTCACTGGATATCTTGAAGATACAAGTCTATATAAGTCTAGATAAGTACAGTAAAACCTGAATATACTTTGAATGATACAAGTCTATATATGTACAGTAAAACTTGAATATACTTTGAATGATACAAGCCTATATAAAGTACAGTAAAATTTGAATATACTTTGAATGATACAAGTCTATATATGTACAGTAAAACTTTAATATACTTTGAATGATACAAGTCTATATATGTACAGTAAAATTTGAATATACTTTGAATGATACAAGTCTATATATGTACAGTAAAACTTTAATATACTTTGAATGATACAAGTCTATATATGTACAGTAAAACTTTAATATACTTTGAATGATACTTGTTTGTTTGTTTGAATTTTAACAGCGCACCAGCACTTTTAGGCTATTAAGCGCCATACAATAGGTTAGATGTTTAAAAATAAGGAAGGTTTAACATCGACCAGCGATATAAAAAACCATAATAGTTAAATATAAAATGGTAAGATGTTGGTAACAGGAAAATATGAAGCTTCCCAATTAACGGGAGATGTAAATGGTGTATGTTGATGATAAGATGTTGTAAATAAGAGGTGCTATTTGCATTAGATAAAAATATTCTTGGTGAATGATACAAGTCTATATATGTACAGTAAAACTTGAATATACTTTGAATGATACAAGTCTATTTATGCATTATGAAACTGTAACACACTTTGGTGATATAATCTATACTGAAGCCCTAATAAACTTGGATAGTATAAGTCTATATATTTACAGTGAAATCCTACTACACTTTGTTAAAACATTAATTCAGACACAGCATGATTTAAAGCCAGAACATTTCAGAGAAACAAAAATAACTTCTTGCTTATTTTTGAATGATTTAAGCTCTTTAAAAATCTTGTAATTGTCAATCGAATAAATATTCAACCATTAGCAATATAAAGACATCAATTCTTTGTGGTTAACATCAATGTACCAAGCATACAATGGTTGCTCAGTCCAGTGTACACAAATGCAAGCAGATGTATGCAGTTTAAGTCATTGCTACAAATAGATAAAGAACAAATTACTGAATGAAATCAGTGGCCACAGAAGGTGAAATCACTCGGGTGTCAATGTGAACCAATTGTAGTGAACAATATAAATGACATCAGAAATTACAAACATGACCTTCCTGGTCTACAATATCATACAATGACCAAAATACATCACATAAACTTGCAAAGATGTCTGTAGACATTATCTGCACAATGATATAATCCAGTTAATGGCTGCAAATCTATAATAATTAACTGATTGTGGTTTTTGGGGTTAAACATAATTTTAAAATGAATGGCCAAATATGGTGGAGTGAAAAAAAACCAGGAAGACCTTTTGTGCCTTAGAAAGCTACTGGCATATTTTCTCACCAATCCATAATGTTCAAGCTAAGAAAATAACCCACATGGAAAGAGGTGAGATGTGAGTGATCTGTAACAATAAGTGCCTCTGACCACTCAGCCACTTGGTTGTCCAATTAGGTAAGTAGACACTGAACAAAGATACTTGCAACCCTAACAGGTACTTTTCTTTCTTTTTTAGAGTTTAACGCCATTTTTTAGCACACGATAGGCTGTACATGGCAGCCAGTTTTATTGGTAGAGGAAGAACCCGGGAAAATCCCCGGAAAGAACAACCTACCCACAAAAAGCTACTGGCAAGCTTTCTCACATAACTAAATTAGCCAAATCTTAGACTCGAACCCACATAGACAGAGGTGAGACGGCAGTGATCCGTAACGGATAGCGCTTTAGACCATTCGGGGCCACCCTGACAGGTACAAAAAGGCAGCTAACACGTATATCTTATTACAACATTGTTATTGTATATTTTATGACAACATTGTTATTGTATATCATATGACAACATTGTTATTGTATATCTTCTGACAACATTGTTATTGTATATCTTATGACAACATTGTTAATGTATATTTTATGACAATACTGCTGTTTTAAAAAAGTGAAGAAATTTGGTCTCAAAACAGAATGCACAATAGTTTTATTAACAATATTTTCTTGATCATAATACCTAGCAAATCCCAGTAAAAATTAATTGCTCTGGGACCAAAATGCAGCTGTCAGATTTATCTGCTCTTGATACAAGGACTGATGTCAAATCCAGTGTGTTCTTACTGGAGCAAAATGCACCCTTACCTAGTGGAATGAAATTGCAGGGAGGGTACGAAGGAATATCCTATTACAATCTGGTAAGAATTGTCAAAGGAACATATTTTGTCAGAACAATTGGTTTCTTCTTCAAATACAATACATGGTTATAATACCTTAAAAAGATAGGTAAGAGATGGAGAGAGTTACATTCCTTTACCATGATATGCCACCTCTATTCCCCAAAGGTATGTTTTGCAGCTTCTACAGCGAGGACATAACTGGAGTTTAGATTCCACATGCTCAGCAATGTTACATTGTAACAATAGGTCCAACCAGGTCTAATAGTCGTCTGAGATACGATGTCTACAGTATAGCAGTTTGAGTGATGTCTAGCACTGGGGAATCATGGCACAGACATGTAGCATTATATCCAACCCAGTCACATTATCCTGACACCAGGCCAACCAGTCTTAACACTAACCTCTTAATGCTGAGCGCAAACCAAGGCAGCAAGTAATATCTCAAAGTTCTTATCAGGTACTGTAGATGACCTTAAGTTGATGGGTCCAGCATAAAAAAAGGTTTCACTAAAAAAACGACTGAATGCCCATAAGCTGAAAACTGCTCTTGGCAACTCAGCAAGAGTGACACTGACCCATCCCATCAGAACTGTTAGTAGTATGGATCAATCAACGCAGCATGTATTTTGCTGAATCCTGCTGCTGTAGCTCATCAGAGTAAGTTGGTCTTATACAGGAGGTGACATTTCCAACAGTGCATTATTCAACCAAGTTAAAACCCATGAGTCCTCTTTGGGCACATGAAATTTGAAGATTGTAAAGGTCCTTCTCTTGCATTATGTTACAGCATGTCAGAGATTGTGACATTCTTTTATGATTGGAGTTAACTCTTTTTCTTCATAGAGCAAAAGTAGGTTGTTAACTATGAGATATTAATGCCTTCAGCATAAAAATTTGCTCATGCTCATACTATTGTGAAAAAATTCTCTACTTCCCATCACAGCTTTCGATGTGGAGGATCTTATCTGAGTGATTCACTTCACCACAGGTTGTGAGAACTGTTCATTTTTGAAAGCTTGCTTAATATGATCCAAATGTGCAGGAACAAACAGGTGATGGGCCTGCTATCATAGTTGCTTGGACTGATAAGGAACTATCTTCATTTCTTTGGGATTTCAATGGAGTTATTGGATAAAATAAGAATGTCTTTGCATACAGCTTCTCTTGACATCAATGAAATACTTTCAGTATGGCTTTTGTCTTGAAGACATTGATCTGCAACAGACTAGATGATCATGGATGAGTCATCACTTCCCACTAGTGTTCTGAAATGATGGCACCCCAACAGATTGTGCTCACATCTTTACAAACTAGCAACATCAAGGGTTGTACCTGCAAGGGAATAACCAACTGAGGTACTTTCACTCCTGAGAAGGAACCTTATTTGTTCCAAGCAACCAAGTTTGGGCTTCCATTGAAACAACAGCATCTTTTGTAATCATAAACAAATTACCTAGGAAAATTAGGTGAACTACCACACTGAGTAACCCCAGTAGTCAAAGAAAACCTCTGGCTAAAAGCCACTTCCGTCAGTGAGCCACCAGAGAACTGAATTTTAATTTGTGTTCCTGTGGAAGACATACTCTGTCCAATTGTGATTTTGGACTCCATATCCAACTGAGTAAAATGCTGAGTTGGTATGACATCGGATTTCTCCTTGTTGACAAGGAATCCAGGATGAACATGGTGTAAAAACGGATTTCGTCTTTTAAATATGACAGCTCTGTCTATAATACATGTAGAGACCCATGGATGGATATGGAATCCAAATGAAAGTGCGGAATTGGTCATGTGTCTACCTGAAGGTGAACCGCTGGAACTTTTTGAAGATTTGTAACTTGGAACATGTAGATCTGTATTATGCAGATCTGCCATGAAAGCAATGTAAACCTCTAGAATGGCATTTAAAACTCAACTTGGTGTTTCCATTTTGAATCATGGTCCATGGATGAAACAAATGCGAGTACTTTGGTTGAAGAGCAAGGAACCAGGAACAGTCTTGAATAAAATTTGGTGATTTATTTTTGTGAATGATCTCTTCCACATTTGTCTTGAAATTGTTGATTTCTCACTAAAGAACATCTAGTTTAAACAGATATTTTGTAAAGTCTGTAGCTGAAGGGATCAAGGAGAAATGGTTAGAGGCATTGAATGTGATATGGAACACCACTGAAACCACTTACCTAATCCATTCATGGGCCAAGCAAATTCTGTGCCATTCAATCTCAAAAAGTAGGAGCTCCCCCCTCCCCTGGTTGTCATTTCTTCTTGAAAGGAGGCTAATGAAGAAAACTTGGGTAAGAATAATCCCCTTTTCTCAAGTTTCTTGCTTGTTTGTTCTTGAGAAATGTGTATAGGATTAGTAACTGCTTCCCTGTCCACTAAATCATAGGGATATTATATTATCCTTTTCATTATTTTCTTCAAAATATCTCCTTGGTTTCAGAGACTGTGTCTGTGGGAGATCCGTTTTCTTTGTGGTTTGCTCACAAGTTTTCTCTACCTGGCCATTGAAAGGAACTTAGAAAAGAATGGCTGTGATCTGAGCCTGCCTTTATGGTAGTCCTTTGAAAAGGTGAAGTGAAGAGAACCGTATCTCTTATTGCCAGCTGAAGAGCTCTCACTGCTGTTATGGCAACAGTCAGTGTCTCTAGAAGATTGTGACAATGCTGATATCTCTGACAGTCTGACTATTCTCCCTTGAGACCCTCTTATGAAGAGTATAACAATGCAAATTATATGAAGATAACTCTAATTAGTGCATATTTTAGCATGTTTAGTATTAAAATACTAAATTCCATTATCCATTAGAAACACATCCCAAATGGGATATGGTAACTTCCTGATGATCACTAAGCATGGTGATATTATTTCTGAGTTGATCTACCCATCACACTCCTGTGGAACCAAGCCTATATGTTCAGCCAAGAATGATTTGTCAGGTTGAAGTGATAAAGGTGGAGATTGGGTTGTTGCTATCCCCCAAAGTGTTTTCCTGGATCGGTTCTTGACCAATGAATCCTCTGAACTGTGCCATTCATCCAACAGGAAATCCTTGATCATGGTGGCATCTGCATAAATACTAATGCATCATCATCCTTCTGACTGCACGTCAACATCTTTTCTTTCTATTTTGACGTGTTCCAACTACAATTTCCCACTGACTGTCTGTCCAGCCATGCATATATTACATATGTTCCCAAAGTGGCAAGCCACTGCACAACACAATCAAGTTATAAATTACATGAATGCCCCAAACTGAGAAGCCACACCAGCAACCCATAAGTACAGAAGGGCACCTATGTGTATGATAAAGTTGTAATTCTACAACATACACAAAATAAGTTTAAATGAAGTATACTTCTTTGAAAAGACAAACTTGTCTTAATGCCTAATGTCTTCTATAACTCTTGAATACAGTTTGTGAGGTCACTCAATATGGAGAGTATGCTACTCGGCATGACCGAGATACTCAAGGAAATTGGTACCAATCTTTATTTCAATGGGAGATCACTCTAACTGCCAAATGTGGTGAGCCATCATTTAACTCCTGCAGCTCAATTAACTCCTATTGAGTAACATATCTAAGAATAAACTAATCCATCTTGCTTAATAGTATGGAGAATACAATTCAGACAGGATTTTTAACTCTTAATAGTATAGACAATATCCATTCAGACAGGATTTTTTACTCTTAATAGTATAGAGAATATCAATTCAGACAGAATTTTTGACTCTTAATAGTATAGAGAATTTCAATTCAGACAGGATTTTTAACTCTTAATAGTATGGAGAATATCAATTCAGACAGGATTTTTGACTCTTAATAGTATGGAGAATATCAATTCAGACAGGATTTTTGACTCTTAATAGTATAGAGAATATCAATTCAGACAGGATTTTTAACTCTTAATAGTATGGAGAATATCAATTCAGACAGGATTTTTGACTCTTAATAGTATAGAGAATATCAATTCAGACAGGATTTTTGACTCTTAATAGTATGGAGAATATCAATTCAGACAGGATTTTGAACTCTTAATAGTATGGAGAATATCAATTCAGACAGGATTTTGAACTCTTAATAGTATGGAGAATATCAATTCAGACAGGATTTTTGACTCTTAATAGTATAGAGAATATCAATTCAGACAGGATTTTTGACTCTTAATAGTATAGAGAATATCAATTCAGACAGGATTTTTGACTCTTAATAGTATAGAGAATATCAATTCAGACAGGATTTTTGACTCTTAATAGTATGGAGAATATCAATTCAGACAGGATTTTTGACTCTTAATAGTATGGAGAATATCAATTCAGACAGGATTTTTGACTCTTAATAGTATAGAGAATATCAATTCAGACAGGATTTTTGACTCTTAATAGTATAGAGAATATCAATTCAGACAGGATTTTTGACTCTTAATAGTATAGAGAATATCAATTCAGACAGGATTTTTAACTCTTAATAGTATAGAGAATATCAATTCAGACAGGATTTTTGACTCTTAATAGTATGGAGAATATCAATTCAGACAGGATTTTTGACTCTTAATAGTATGGAGAATATCAATTCAGACAGGATTTTTGACTCTTAATAGTATGGAGAATATCAATTCAGACAGGATTTTTGACTCTTAATAGTATGGAGAATATCAATTCAGACAGGATTTTTGACTCTTAATAGTATGGAGAATATCAATTCAGACAGGATTTTTGACTCTTAATAGTATGGAGAATATCAATTCAGACAGGATTTTTGACTCTTAATAGTATAGAGAATATCAATTCAGACAGGATTTTTGACTCTTAATAGTATAGAGAATATCAATTCAGACAGGATTTTTAACTCTTAATAGTATAGAGAATATCAATTCAGACAGGATTTTTGACTCTTAATAGTATGGAGAATATCAATTCAGACAGGATTTTTGACTCTTAATAGTATGGAGAATATCAATTCAGACAGGATTTTTGACTCTTAATAGTATGGAGAATATCAATTCAGACAGGATTTTTGACTCTTAATAGTATAGAGAATATCAATTCAGACAGGATTTTTGTGAGGTCTTGAATATTCTGCTCTTCAGTTTTCTACTTTGCAACGGGTTTGGTTTAAGGAAATGAATTTCCCATGATTTCATCACTGATTTATGGGTTTAATTTTGGATTGAATACAACAGTTTGGCTTTATATCAGATATGCATCTCACAAAATATTAGCTCCATTTTCACTCTTGAACTTCAAAACTTCAAAAAGGTAAATTGGAGAAAGAAAATAAAACAACTAGCTGATAAATTTATTTTACTTCTTATTTATTTTTTTTACTGATTCATTGTGATTTCCAAAAATGGTATTGTCTAATTGATAAAAATGATTTTCCTGAATGTAATAACTGCTAATTTTAGTGTGCTTTGGATTAATTCAGCCTCATTTTTCAAAATCTTAGACAGTGCTTAGTTTCTATTATTACCACATATAATTCTGTCTCAATACCAGAGAAAGAAAGCACCACTGAGGTATGCCAACATTCTCTCCAAGGTACTTGTTGTGAATACAAACAACTTTAGCTTATCCTGGTCTTTCTATCTTTACTATATGTATAAGAATTGTAAAGCAGAACCAAACTAGCATGCTTTTTATCACAAGTGAAGTAATAACCAAAGTATGAATAAGATTTGGTGTCAATCCCTCTATCCAAAGAAAGTTCATTCGTGTCTGGCATTCATTTTACAAGCAAAGTTTCATATTTTTATTTATTGTAATTGAGTGATGCATTTGCAGAAGAAATTGCATCATAACTGCTAATGATGTGAATTGCACTTCAACCCAAACAAGGTTCTCACCTATGAATCCTAGGGTTGAAAATTCTAATAGAATCCACTCATAAACCCGCTGCTGGTCTGCATAGGTCTTCATTATCGAAAAATAGCCTGGCTTGGCTATAATATCATCTTCTAACTGGTGACCAAGCAAAGAAAAATGAAATACATACATGAACAAATGAGCACTTTTGTGTATTAAAGTTCAACAAACAGTAAGAAGCATATTTTATGAATGATAAGGACAACGTCTATTGCAATTCTACTTGAAAACAAATTATCATTTAAATTACTGAAATGTCATACCCTTAGAATGATGCATTTTTATAAACGTGCTAAAAAAAGCAGTTAAGTCAACAAAACTTTTAATAAATCTTTAGCCATCTCATGCATCCTGAGGTCATAAAACAGCCTGGAAGAAAGGAAGTCAGCTTGTACACAAGACGAGGTCTAAACTTGAAAATGTTTAGGTTTTCTTTCTAACTACAGGTCATGTACTTAACCTGAACCTCCAGGACCTCCTGTAATCAGGGTTGCTACCACAAATTCAAAAAGAGATTCCTGACCTTTCCAGAGTAAAGAAGGTTGCAATCTGTATAGTATATTACTAAAATTTCTCCCAATCATGTTAATGGATTCTGACTAAAATGGCTGCAATTAGTAACAAGATTTTTCAATGACTGGATATATGTTATGCATGGGTCAGCAGTTTTTAAAGGTTTACCTGTTCAGATTGTGGGGTTGGCTTATATATAACTAGACTTAAACGCAAGTATATACGGTACTTCAAATGCAAATCAATTATAAAATTTTGAGCAAGGTTTTATTATATGATATACAAAATATCATGTAATGCCTTTACAGACAGATCAATAGACAAATGGACAGTTATCAATGATATCTTGTGTATTTATAAAATCTCCAGTTCACTTCAATCAACACAATCAAGTCTCAGTTAAATATTATCTATATCAGACATCACTGTATACATCTAGTAAATAGAAACCAGTGAGTATTTGTCTATAAGTTTTCTAAAAAAATAAAATGTACCAGATGGAATAACGCTTTGAACAAGGGCAATATTGTGTTTTTGCTACAACTATTTACCTTTCCTTTCATTAGGACAACACTGTGTTGTCTTGCTATATCCATTAGCCTTCCCTTTCAATAGGACAATGCTGTGTTGTCTTGCTATATCCATTAGCCTTCCCTTTCAATAGGACAATGTTGTGTTGTCTTGCTACAACCATTAGCCTTCCCTTTCAATTGAACAACACTCTTGTGTTGTTTTGCTAAAACCATTAGTCTTTCCTTTCTATGCTACACTTCTAACTGTATTATTTATCTTTACAGCATTTACTGTAATAATTGTATTTGACTTCATACATGTGACTGCATACTTATAAATAAATGGGTAGATTTACAGTTCATCAAAATAAGCATACACTAATGATGTCATGAACATGGTTCTCTTCATGTGTAATTGAATATTCCTCCCACAAGAACTCAAAAGTTTAACTACTTTACATTAGTAGTCTCTCCCTCTTCTCTCTCTATCAAATGTAACACTGAATAAAGTGACTTCCCTGACAACTAAAACAAAAATAAAAGTGGTAAATATGAATAAATCATGCCTCTCACAGCTCATACTCTTCCATAATATCCTTCATCCATAAAAGTTATTGTCATTCTGGAGTCATTTAAAGTTCATTGTCTCCATCCATTAGTAAATGAGCACAGTGACTGGACTCGACCTTCTTTCTCTAAATGGATTGAAATGAATTAAAACAGATATGAGGGATTTTTTTATAAAGTGAGACTATTTATAAGAGCTCTGACATTTCTTTGAGACATTATTGGGATATCATGTTGCCTGATGTAAGCTTCATACAATCCTATGCCACATCTTTATACGTAAAGAAATTTCTGACTTCCTAATACATATGAGCTAAACCTTTCACATATAGCCATCAAAGAGAAAAGACCACAGAAAATGCAGTATAATTGTAATGTAGTATCAAAGTGTATGGTTTTATCCAGGTGGCATTTAACCATCAAATCTGTAGTATTATGGCAACGGCATTGTACCTCTAAAGGGAAGTAACCCACTAAGAGCAGTAATGCATCATGATACAGTTACATCAAGTATGTATGGATATAAGTTACCAGGATACATGATGCTCAAGACAAATGTTGGAACTACAGTATGTGCTCATAGTAATTGACATTTTAATATAAGTATCAACTTAAAAGCAAGATGTGTACTTTTTATGGTACAATGAATACGGAAAATGTATCTACTTACTTGCACATAATAAATACCCCTAGTTCTGGCATAAAGCATGAGAAAGCAAAAGTCTAGATTCTGCTTGGTTCTCCATCTGCAAAAAAAAATTAAAATGTAGAGATAAATTACTGGTAGAGAATCTTAAAAAGGATTAGAAAGTGGCCATAACAAATAAGTATATTGTGTTGTATTAAATCCAACAATTAAAAACTTTAAGAATATTTACTGAATGTCACAATGACTAGACAATCAAAATAGGACATGCCAAATGAAACAACAATTTCATGTTTCACAAAAATTAACACCAGCAATACATCAAGTCTAGTGTATTTTCATATGCTTGTAGATACTCTGCATTCATTTTCTTTTTGTGGTTTTGCTGACATTGTTGGTTTTTCAGCACATGATAGACAGTGCATGGTGGAGGAAGAACCCAGGAAATCCCTGGTAAGAATCACCAACCCAGGGGAGGCTTTTGGCAAGCTTTCTCATATACCCACATTGACTGAGCACTTGCAATGTTAATACTGGAGGTCAATCCTTCATCATACGTTGCAATGTTTACCACTATATTGTTGAATGATTTACAATCACAACATGAAAAGTTTCCTCCAGCACTAACAATTTAAGTAAATTGGTAGGTAATCTGTATGCGAAAATTGTCTGAAAAAGCCATTACTTTACTCTCTCTCGTGTGTCTCCAAATGTAATCTTCAGGTTATTCATATCAGGATAAAACTCAGCAGGTGGTCCCACTACTTCAACTAGACCCTTGTTGACACTGTCAGGAAACCTTCAACATGAAAACAAATGAATTAAGATAGGTAATACCACAGAAATCTAGCGTAAGTCAACACATGAGACACAAGTTCTCACCTGTGAATGACATTTCAATAAATCAGCTTTCTGCTTATGCAGGTAAGGTCGATGGAAAATCCTGCATATCCGATGCAGACTATGGGTATAATATAAAATTACAGCATTGTTGAATATGGCAACCCATGGAAATTACACTTTCAAACCATACACACAGAATTTGAGTGTTGCTGACGATGTCATTGCAGGAAATTGGCACCTATCTCACTATTGACCGATGAGGCAGAATTTAGATTTAAAACAAATAAGATGTGTAACGATATAACCAAATCTCCAAGAATGTTTACAGCACATTATATTAATTTTTATAAAGCAAAATATAATCTTTAAATAATAAAACAAGTCATGGCCTACATGTCAACCCCAAACAAAGCATTGCAACAAAACCATTAGCTTTCTGTAAATGATCAGACTGGCAAAAAAATGTAACTGCTAGGACTTGCTTTCCATTTATGGCAGGGTCGTCGATAGGTTTCGCTTTTGTCACCAACTGTGAAAGAATTCTGAAATGGTGCTATCTTTTACTGACTGGCATAAGTTGGTGGCAACAAAAATTTTATAAAGTAAATTTTTACTTTTTTTTTTATAAAAGCAACTCAGGCCACTTAATACCTGTTTTCAATATCTGCAGAAGTCAGTGGATCATGTCAGTAGATGACAAATATGACGTTAATCAAACATGATTGCAGATAACTGCATGCTGTCAGTTGATTTTGAGAAAAAATTAAATGTGACCTGTAGGAAATAAGGAATGACCGGTGATATACTCTATTGTTCAACAGGTCGGCAAAAGGATTTAGTGTAATTTGCACGTGTTGTTAATTTATGTTTATTGCAAACTGCGAGCCTGAGGTGCACTTGGGACTGCTTAGTGTCTTAGGGATTATTTACTTAGCCTGTTTTTGTGGTCTGAACTTAACTGAGTAATACAGGATGCAGCTAAAAGGATGCGACTGTAAAGCTACCTTAATCAATGGTAATTAATGTCCTTAAAGCAGTGTACCAGTAGAAGGTACCTTAATTAATGGTAATTAATGTCCCTAAAGCAGTGTACCAGTAGAAGGTACCTTAATCAATGGTAATTAATGTCCCTAAAGCAGTGTACCAGTAGAAGGTACTTTAATTAATGGTAATTAATGTCCCTAAAGCAGTGTACCAGTAGAAGGTACCTTCTACTGGTACACTGCTTTAGAGACATTAAGTACTGTTGATTAATGTACAGTTTATTAGTACACTGCTTCAAAGACATTAAGTACTGTTGATTAATGTACAGTTTACTAGTACACTACTTCAAAGACATTAAGTACTGTTGATGAATGTACTGTTTACTAGTACACTGCTTCAAAGACATTAAGTACTGTTGATTAATGTACAGTTTATTGGTACAATGCTTTAGAGACATTAAGTACTGTTGATTAATGTACAGTTTACTGGTACAATGCTTGAGAGACATTAAGTACTGTTGATTAATATACAGTTTACTTGTACAATGCTTGAGAGACATTAAGTACTGTTGATTAATATAGTTTACTTGTACAATGCTTGAGAGACATTAAGTACTGTTGATTAATATAGTTTACTTGTACAATGCTTTAGGGACATTTATGCTAAAAGAAATCACACGATACTCATTTCTGATTGTTCAGCACAAATGTGTTCTGTGTAGTGCCACACAAAATAGTTTCATGTTTTAACACTGATATCAGCTGAAAATGAATTAGTAGATTAAGCTCTAAAATGGACATCTAATATTTTTTTGTTGTTGCTTAATTCTTATATTTAAGTATAGTCATATTCTTACATAAACAGTCCAATTATCTTTTGTGCTTATAGGCATATACACAAAATTATGTTTGACATATTTCATTCCATGTTGGTGAAAAGAACAATTTTAATATTGTTTTGGGATATGTCGAAACCATCAGACAAAGACATATGCCATATGAAATGAGTTTTTTCACCAGATACAAAAGAAGAAGAAAACACAAAATAAAGATATATGAGGTTTTCTATTAATTTTTTCTTACCCCTCTTTCTTAAATAATTTAGTTTGAGGGTGTGAATAAAATTCAAAGGGTTTTTATACAATTTATGTATATAGATGCTTGTACATCAGTAAAAACAAATAAATAGTTCCAACTTGGGTGTCATACAGAAAATACAGACTGAACATTCTTTTCAAATACCAGATTAACCATAGTTTATGATTAAATGGTAATACAGTATTAAGTTATATTTAACAACAAAATCACCAGAATTTAAATCAATACTTACTGTGACTGAATAGTATCACCTACTTCCTGTATGTATTTCTTGTCCCATGGCTGAAATTATATGCATACAAAGTTACAACAGATATTATTAATGTACATGTACTTGCCTTTTCTCAACTCATATTACTTCAACCAAATATTAAAATTTTAAAAAACTTCAACCTTAAAGATATACAAGAAAACAAGAGTACCAAAACAGTCTGCATTGCTCTTCTGTTTGAGTGGGTAATAGTTAAAAAAATTAATTCTACAAACTCTCATTTAACAATGCTGTTCACTGCATGATCTTAGTCTATACTAACACCATGTGATGACTAACATGTGTCCATCACCAATGTTCAAAATAAAAATCACTGATTTTAGTCTATGCTTTTCACTGTGTAATGGAAGAGCTGAGTATGTCTATCTCAGCTACCCCGAATCTTGCTATTTCATGCTTTTGTGGAAAGCCTTTGTATTTAGAGTGATACCCTGCTCTATCTCTCTAAAGACTGGCACCCCAGAGTGTGACAGATTTCCACCACAGCAGGATATCATCAATACAGTCCATAATATTATGGCAGAGAATTCATTAAAAGATTGCACATTTGAGTGAATACAGTCCATAGTACGGTGGCAGAGAATTCATTAAAAAATGGCACATTTAGGTGAATACAGTCCATAATATCATGGCAGAGAATTCATTAAAAGATCGCACATTTGGGTGAATACAGTCTGTAGTATTATGGCAGAGAATTCATTAAAAGATCGCACACTTAGGTGAATACAGTCCATAATATCATGGCAGAGAATTCATTAAAAGATCGCACACTTAGGTGAATACAGTCCATAATATGGTGGCAGAGAATTCATTAAAAGATCACACACTTAGGTGAATACAGTCCGTAGTATGATGGCAGAGAATTCATTAAAAGATTGCACATTTGGTTGAATACAGTCCATAATATTATGGCAGAGAATTCATTGAAAGATTGCACATTTGGATGAATACAGTCCATAGTATGATGGCAGAGAATTCATTAAAAGATGGCACATTTGGATGAATACAGTCCATAATATGGTGGCAGAGAATTCATTAAAAGATCGCACATTTGGGTGAATACAGTCTGTAGTATTATGGCAGAGAATTCATTAAAAGATTGCACACTTAGGTGAATACAGTCCATAGTATTATGGCAGAGAATTCATTAAAAGATCGCACACTTAGGTGAATACAGTCCATAATATGGTGGCAGAAAATTCATTAAAAGATCGCACATTTGGGTGAATACAGTCTGTAGTATTATGGCAGAGAATTCATTAAAAGATTGCACATTTGGATGAATACAGTCCATAATATTATGGCAGAGAATTCATTGAAAGATTGCACATTTGGATGAATACAGTCCATAGTATGATGGCAGAGAATTCATTAAAAGATGGCACATTTGGATGAATACAGTCAATAGTATTATGGCAGAGAATTCATTAAAAGATAATAATAATAATAATAATAATAATAATAATAATAATAATAATAATAATAATAATAATGAGGACTTTGTATAGCGCCTAATCTTTCGAAGCTCTAAGCGCTTTACACCATCAATAATGATATGACTACACTACAGAACAAAAAATGACAAAAAGAATGAAATTGGAAAACATAGAAACATGCTGAAAACATATAAGATACAAAACATGATTAGGTCGCTAAGTTTGTCCCTGCAGTCAGATGGCACATTTGGATGAATACAGTCCATAATATGGTGGCAGAGAATTCATTAAAAGATGGCACATTTGGATGAATACAGTCCGCAGTATTATGGCAGAGAATTCATTAAAAGATAATAATAATAATAATAATAATAATAATAATAATAATAATAATAATAATAATAATAATGAGGACTTTGTATAGCGCCTAATCTTTCGAAGCTCTAAGCGCTTTACACCATCAATAATGATATGACTACACTACAGAACAAAAAATGACAAAAAGAATGAAATTGGAAAACATAGAAACATGCTGAAAACATATAAGATACAAAACATGATTAGGTCGCTAAGTTTGTCCCTGCAGTCAGATGGCACATTTGGATGAATACAGTCCATAATATGGTGGCAGAGAATTCATTAAAAGATGGCACATTTACGTGAATATAGTCTGTAGGATTATGGCAAAGAATTGAATATAGTCTGTAGTATGATGGCAGAGAATTCATTAAAAGATGATCATATTCTATCTCTGAAATCTGAACTATTGTCAAACAACAAAAGACTTAAGGTTCATGTTGATTTTAATCCTCACACTTTATTTCATACAAAGCATTCTTCAAAAAAAATAGGGAAGCAAAAACACAAAAAAACACTGTCTGTGTAAGTAGTTTATATAAGAGTAGAAAGTAAACCCAATGTCACCAAGACAATGAATCCATGTGTATCAGCATACAAACCATCAGTACAAGAAATCCAAGTGTATCAGCACACAAACCATCAGGACCATGAATCCATGTGTATTAGCATACCAACCATCAGGACCATGAATCCATGTGTATTAGCATACCAACCATCAGGACCATGAATCCATGTATCAGCATACAAACCATACCAAATTCCACTTGAATACAACAAATGTATACTGAAGACATATGACTTGAAAAAACATTTTTGATGCCATTACCACTTTTGTTGCTTTCCAAATGATACATATGTCTTCCCATTCATAAGCAAGAGTCACAATAAGATTTACAAACATACAATAGTACCAGGATCAATAATATTTAGTTACCTCAGCAACAAAGACAACAATAAGGCACTGCATCTGTTCCTCCTCCGTCATTCCATCAATAAGTGACTGCACAGTCTGACAAAGATAGGAAACTCCTTCTCGTCTGATGGTGGGGATACCAAGGACAATAGAAGCTTGAAAGCAAGAAAACGGCAACAGGTCAATTCTTTACCTTTATAATGCAGTATGAACATATTAAATAATATTATGTAACATAAATACAATTTTTGTTTCAAAAATCATTTGAATACTACATGTACATAATTAGGTTTTATTAATTACTATATTAAACTGAAACATGTTTATTACATACATTTAAATGACCATAAAATTCTGCTTTGGTCAGATTCCTTTGAAACAGGTAAAATTGTAATTAAAAAATAAAGACTTTATAAATTTGTATGTTATAGTTTAATGGCACATCAGTGAGATCCTGTCTATATACCAGTAGTCCTAAGTGACTTTAAGCATAGCAAAAAAGGTATAGAAAAAGAAAGATAATCTTAAGCAACAAAGGTAAAATCCACCAAAATTGCATTATAACACCTGCTAAATGTCATCTCATCCATGTAGTAAGATATAACGAGTCATACTCAGCAAAAGCGGATGCAAATATATGCCTTGTCAATGTGCCAGTACTGACTTATTTCAATGTGCACATTCATAATTCCTTCTTTTTAAATGATTATGATAAATGATAATTTTAAATGGATCAGATATAACTTAAATTTACTTGTCTATCAATGATACTCTTATAACATTATGTTATCCGTGCAACTCAGGATAAATGTTAACATGTTAACATAAATGCATTTCCTTCATCACTTAGGTGACTTTGTATAAATTGATTATTTATTAATTACAACTATAATATTTGTTTTCCTAAACACAATTAAATTAATAACTGTAGATAAAAAGTATTTGTTTTATTCAAATATGACAATTATACATGAACAATGTAAATTGAATAGGTGCAAGTACATGGCGAAAGATATTTTTTCAAATTTTAAAAACAAAATACAGAAACTGTACTAGAAATTCTGATAGTTAATAAGCATGCATAACTGCAAGAAAGAAATAGTTGGATATTTTGTCCACTTCTAGCAAAATGGTTTTTTTAAAAAGTTTTTATGTTATTTTGTCCTCATAGATCATGAGCAACATGCTGCAAATTTGATGTGACATTCGCCACTGAATATCCTAATTTCATGAACATGTTCTGTTGTGTAGTAGTTCAAGCCCTTTTTGAACGTATCACTGTATGATCTGAACAATTCTAATAATCAGGTAGAAAATATTCAGAAATACTGCTGAGAATATTTTCCATTGAATCTGTTGATAATGCTACTGGATCCTTCATTTTGATGAAAGCCTGTGATCCATAGCAACAGTAACTAAATGGGAAGAGCTTATCGTTAGATATCAAAAGTATCTATAGAACAATGAACACAAACTTTACAATTTTCCTGTTCTATTATATCTGTATGCCCACTTCAAAATATAACAGGGCATTTATTTCCATCTGTTTTCAGCCTTGCTGCTCATGTTATATAATTTTAAATAATCTCTTTTTATGCAGGAAAATCACATCTTCCAGCCTAACAATGGGGATACCAAAGCCGAAACAAGAAATTACATCAAATATGGTGAGGTCAACAAACTATACAATTATAAAACTGTGACGTTTTTGATGAAGCAGAGAAGTTACTGGGCTAACATAGAAAGTTTCATCCCTTTTTTGATGATATTTGGTGTTCATCATGGATGAATAAGTAGTAGTGGTACATGTACCTTAAAATCAGACCCCCAAAAGTCTATAATGAACAAAAGGGCAAATTTTGGTGTTTATATCGATTTAAATATCTGAAATTTTGAAAATCTGAGCTTAGATTCAGATTCCCAAAGACACAAATATTTATATAGTAATTTGGATTGTGATATCTATATAATAAAAAAAAGTTAAAAGCAATTGGAAACCTTGTGTTGCACGATACATAATTTTACAAAGTGAAAAAAAAAACATGCTATCCCTTGCCTTTTCAATGGATTATATCTTAATAAATAATTGGAAGTTTGTAATGAAATTATGCATGCAGCCATCACTTACATCGATGTACACATGGGAAACAATGTCATGGAAATCACTAAAGCGGACCAGTGAAATTCTTCCAGGGAATTTAACTGCATGTAGGACATGGGGGAATGTGCCCATATTATGATCGTGTCTTATTAGCAAAGAACATTTACTTCAAAAATTAGTTTCTTCTTCAAATACATTACTGATCATAACATACCAGCAGAATAAAAATGATCAGTAAAGATTTACAGCCATTTAAATTAGGAGTTGGCCCTGCAAATAATTTCCTAATGTACATGAAGCAGCATAGAGTCTCTTGTTAAATAAAGGCATGAGTTAGAATACGATGCATGTATGGACAGCAGAAGTAGAGACTACATGTTTTTTATGAAGAAAGTGCTAAATGACTGGGATGGTAGCCTCCAGTACTAATAATACAGATCCAACTATGTTAAACTGAGGTTTGAAGGTAATGTGAACTTGTACCTTGGAGAATGCAGCTGTGGTTGAATGTTGCACTAGTTGCAACCACATTAATATTGTGGGCCAATATGCATATCAGCACTTCATTTGGAATTGGGATATTTCCTTCTTGGCTGAACAGTAACATATCCAGGAAGACAGAGCCTTAGTGGAAATTGTGTGCATTCCTTATATGAGAAACAAGAAGAAGTGACATCTCCCTCTTCTGATTAACTTAGTTTGTTCTAAGTACCACTTCTCCGTGGGGGTCCTATAGACATCACTCTGATGAAAGATTGGTAATTGAATGTTGGCTGTTACAGGATAATTTTAACCATTGTATAAGAAAAGCTGACAGTTCAGTTCAGCAGCAATACAGTGTCTCTCTCATTGATTCTGCAATGTGTTGATGATATAACAATGTAGCAATTTTTGTATAAGACGTAAGTCACAGAACTTTAGATAATGGGTCAAAGAGTCATTTTTATTTTAGTCATAGAGCTTTAGACAATGAATCAAAGAGTCTTATTTTACTATGTCAAAAACCACAAAAGATTCAATTTTGGACGAATTCAGTTGAGACAATCAAAGCCCACAAGAAGGTCTGATATGTATTGGTTCTTGCCTATATCCTCCCTTTAAGGATGGTAAAAAGTGTTCAAAACTGTGAAAAGTAGCCATCAATTGTGATTGGGTTAAAACTGTTCTACTCAAAGAGACATAGGAGGAAACAATGAAAGTAAGATGGCTGGTATTACACCTCTTCAGAAATTGATTCACCCCTTTAAAGCAGATTCAATTGAAGACTGGGGGCAATGATTCAATGTTAATCATCTGATTATGTTACTATTGTGAGTCTGCTACAACACAGTCTGCATGAGACATGGTAATGAATTTCCAGGAAAACCTAGGAACAAAAATAAGAAGGCATGCATCTTATTTGCAATATACAGTCTGCATATCGCACTGGCCACATTACTTAAACTGCTCTTCTGAAAATAGTTAATGACCTTCTCCCTACTTTGGATAGCGGAAAGATTACAGTCCTCACCCTCCTGATTTGTCTGCAGAATTTGACACAATAGACCATGATATCTTACTTCACCATCTCCAACTTGTATTTGGCATTCATGATACAGCCTTATTATTGTTCTACTTGGTCAACAGGATACAAATTGTGTCCACTAGTGGGGAAAAAACAGACCAGTTGATCCTTGTTGTGGTGTTTCACAGGGGTCTGTTCTTAAACCTGTTCTTTTCATTCTATACTCTCAGTTGCTCTCAAATGTCATCATCTAGTGAAGTTGATGCTTCCATCCAAGGTGTAGAGAGATGCATTTCTGATGTGAAATCATGGATGTAACAAGCTGCAGATGAAAGGTGATAAAACTGAAGCTATTCTGATCACAACACAAAGACTTTCTCATTCACATCCTTTGCCTCAATTATTTGGCCACTGTTCCAGTGGCCTAGTGGTTAGAGCATCCGGCCATGTCATACCAGACCAGTACCAGACTTCAGCACCAGATATATCATTCTGTAGATCATACTAGCACCATTACAGCCTCAGCCTACAGGTATTCTGGACATTGTATGGTGATTTATATTCTCAGTACACTCAGTCCAGGCTTCAAGATGTTGGTAGCAAGAGGCAGCTGGTCATCATAGTTCTAGTCTAGGCTTTGATTTAGAGGCATTAGTGAACCATCTGAAGTTACTCATTATTGGAATTATTGTGGCGCCAGTATCTGACTGGTCCCTGCACTGTTATGACTAGATGCAGGCTCTCATGATGCCATGTTCCAGTATGCCTGGTATCAGTTCAAAGCCATTGACAATACATTTAGTAAATCTCCATAGTAACCAATTCTCAGCACAGATGGACCCCCAGCTTTGATCACCATGCCCTTGATCACCATTTTGTACATTCTGCTTTATCAGTTGTCATCGCACCTTTCTCACGACTACTTTTCACATTAATACCCAGTTCTTTTCTGTCAGACAATGTCCAGAGAAGACTCCATCTTCCATGCATCAAAGAGGATTTATGGCTTTTGCCTTCAGAGTTATTTCTACCTCAGCCTTTTCCGTATGTGGTCTTTATAAATTTATGAAGACCACATATGGAAAAGGCTGAGGTAGAAATAACTCTTTTAACTCTTTTAACAAAAGTATTGGTCTGTGTAGTCAACAGTTACCAAACCACCTTTTATTCCACTAAGTTAGAATTCACTACATTTGGTTAACATCTTGCCTACATGGTCCCCATGTTCCATGCAGGTATTATTTGTTAACTCTGATCTGCAAACAGCAGTAGTGATTGTGATGTGAGGGTGAAAGATCAATTTAAAAAATGAAAATAAGAGGTCTCGCTAGGATTTTAAAACTAGGAGTCCAGGACTCCCATTTTGGTAATAATTGGAGTCTCACCAGCAAAAGTTGCAGTCCCATCCATGACAATGTTGAACTTTACAGATTAGAAGAACTGTTGGTTACCATTGCATTTAATTTCCACTCTTTATAACACTGACATGTACAACTGTGTCAGCGTATTCGGTGTGTCTGGTAATTCTGCACAAGGATATGTCATTTCTGTAAACAATGGATCACATGTTGTTTTGGTGGAAAATTCAATTTTTGCCTAAAATGCCATAATTGCCGGAAAGTGTCCAAAGTAATGTATTTAATTTCCATACCCTGATGCATAAACATTACATCTCTCGTATTACTCGTATAATATTATAATAACCACATGTACATCTTTGGATATTTCCGTCTCTGAATTCGGTCGCTGTAAATTTCAGCACATTTTCCCACCCAAGCTGCTAGTCGAGGTCTTTGAACTTGCCGACCAACTACTGCAACATGTTCTTTTGATGTACTCTTAAAAATACAGCAGACACATCTGGGGCTATTTTAACCACTGAATTCTGTCATTGTAAATATCAGCACAGCTAAAATGTTAAAGTAATCAACATATTCTCACTCAGTAGGTCGTTGAAGCAGGGCTGGCAAATCTTTGAATTTGTCACCCAGCTATTTCCATGTGTACGGAGGACTCCTACACTGGTGATTTTCTGCATCCCAGACCAAATATTTGCATCCAAATATGCGTAATTAAGTGTTTCCGAGACGTCTGAAAATAAGATTTTTTATGCAGCTACAGAAGGGAAACACCACATATTTTATGTAATGGACTTGGACCAATGGTAGTTGAAGTAGTGGTGGAGGTTTTTATCAAAGAATAAAAAGCATGGGAATCTGCTATGGCAATGAAAGTAATACAAATTTGCTTTCAGTATATTTGTACAAGAAGAAGCCAAAAGTTAACAGAAAATTCAATACATGTACTTTCAAAGCAACTTTTCAAGTTGTTTCTCTAACAAGTTCATTGGAACTGCAAAACTTGACCCTATCTAACAGTCATCCACTTGCCCTTACTCCCCTTGTGTGAATCCAAATGTTGTGCATTCCTAACCAGATCTAATGTCTGTGTCCATTTGATAATGAAGATTTACCTAGATTCCATAACAGGAGCTGTGCATCATGAAGTAATTGTTAACAACTACAATAGCATGCATGCATGTTTACAGACTTGTGTACGATTTTTACATCAAATCTCACCTCCAATACCATGCATGCATGTTTACAGCTTAAGATTTTTGTACAATTTTTACATCAATCTCACCTCCAAATCCACCTACAATAGCGTGCATGCATGTTTACAGACTTTTGTACAATTTTCAAATCTCACCTACAATAGCATGCATGCATGTTTACAGACTTTTGTACAATTTTCAAATCTCACCTCCAAATCTGTTCCTGGACAGTCTGTATGCTGGCTTCAAACTGTCTGTATTCTGCAGTAGATGAGGTAGATAGGTAAAGATGCTGGGTAGATGAAGCAATCCACGATTGTCACTTGAATTGCTGTTCTTCTCTGCATCTAGAAAACTGGATAGAATCTCAACATCAGACCTGCAAAGAATTGTTGGTTTTTGGTTTAACAACATTTTTCAGTGCATAATAGACTATACATGGCAGCCAGTATAATTGGTGGAGGAAGAAGTCAGGAAAACCCTAGCAATAACTATCTACCTACAGGAAGCTACTGGCAAGTTTTCTAACATACCCACATTTGGCAGAGATTATTAGAGACGAGTAATTCAGACCAACTGGCTACCTTAGGCCCCCCACCCCCATTGCAAATGTGTAAAAAAAACAATGTACTGGATAAATGTCTAAACTTGAATTATTTTAAAGCAGTACCGTCCTATAAGGTCACAACTTGTTCAGCAGAAAAGTGGCCTTTAAGAGGGGTGGCTATTCTAGAGGGGTTTCACGATGATGCAAGTAATAATAACATTCAGTTATGTAAGGCATAACTAACTTTTAAATATAAAATATCATTAAAAAAATTCCCAAGCATATTATAAAATCAATGTGATAAAATATTATTAAAAAATAATTATAAATAATCATCAATTGTGGTGCAAATTCACCTTGTCGGTAAAATCAGTAACAAACATCTGGCTGTAACAATCATTATCTATCCATTCCACTTTCCACTTTTGTCACATGTTTAACGGATGAAGTATGTTTGAATCTTTCAGACATTGTCCTGGTAAAGCTGGGACAGGATGAGATAGGAATCGCCTTGTTTTGACAAAAATCCAAAATGAAACATGACGATAACTAGGGATTTTGTGTCTTGTCAAAAAAGGCTGCTAACATTGTGTTTTTCCCTCACAATGACAATGTGGACTGAGGGATCTGTACTGAACCCAGCTACCTGAAAGTATTGATTCTAGGCAGCTTAGATTTTTGGAAATGTATGGATTAAGATCTTAAAGGAGGGGACCCCGAGTGGCAGAGCAGTCTAACTCTAAAGCACTCTCCATTACGGATCACTGCCATCTCACCTGTCTGCGTGGGTTCGAGTCTAAGATTCGGCTAATGTAGTTATGTGAGAAAGCTTGCCAGTAGCTTCTCGTGGGTCGGTGGTTCTTTCCAGGGGTTTTCCCGGGTTTTTCCTCCACCAATAATACTGGCCACCATGTATAGCATATCGTGTGCTGAAAAATGGCCTTAAACCCTACAACAACAACAACAACAGATCTTAAAGGGGTTGTTCTGAGAGCAAACCTGATCATTATTGCATGAGAAGAAAATAGCAAACATCGATTGACATTTGAGGAATGATCTATGATGCACAACAGATGAAAGTTGTACCTGCTTCGTGACCAAAACCCAACCAACAAAAGACGCAAAAACAATTTTAAAAAACCCAAAACAAAAATTGAAACAAAACCCCCAAAACCAACCAAGAAAACGAAAACAAATTCCAACTGACAAAACAAACAAAAGACAAAACCCAGCCAACAAAACAAACTAACAACAACCAAAACCCAACCAACAAAATGAACTAAAACACAAAAACAAAAGCAAAATATGTTATCTTACCCATTTGCTGCACTGTTCTGCTTATGAGAAATAATCTGAAGGAATGAAGTAAACTGACTACTAAGCATTTGTAATTCATTCTCCCGTTGATAACTCAGTAGTTCCACTCCATGCATTCGTTCCTGTAGGTCCACCAATCGGCTTTCTAATATTTCTTTGTAGACGCTACCATCTGAAATACATTATAATTTACCTGGTATAAAAAGATAAGGTTTAAAAAAGGATACAATGTGATAAGAGTTCTGCAAAATTAATCTTGCCATCCTACATGTAAGTTGGCAGCATTTGGATGTTTTTCATTGTTATTTTATCTCAGCGGATTAAAACATTTGGTCTTAAATTAGCCTCAAGAATAAGAACACCACTGACAAAGTGATGATATTTAACATTTTGACATAAAAGTCCAAAATATAAAGATTGGTTTGAAATTTCTTGTCATTTTCTTTATCCCCATGCAAGGATTATTTTACATAGAAAAGTTTGGGTAAAAAGTCACCAAACGTCCATAACATAGTTGGCATTGTTCATACAACTCAAGAGTTTACTTCAAGGACTTATCGAGAGGCTTTCAAGGGATATTATGGACTGTGGTCTGTGGAAACTTAGCCATCTCCATATGTTACTTTGTTAATAAATTTTTGTTGATAATAGTTTTACAAAAAATGAAAACTGATGTTATATTCAGTTTTCATTGTCTCTATTCCTTAAATTAAATTCAAAGAGGAGTTTTCCCACAAATTCAAACAGTTTTAAAGGAGAAAAGTAACTTTTAAAAAAATCAAGTACATTTTAAGATTGTACAAACAGTGGGTGATAAAGAGCAATTAAAATTTCATCAAATCTGCAGAAGATGGAAGACACAGAATATTTTCAATAAATGTAATCATAAAAGTGAACATGGTTGAGTAAATCTAATACATGTATTGTCAGAAAAGTGAACACAGTTGAATAAATCTAATATCATTACAAAAGTGTAAACTAGTGAGTAAATCGTTCATTCTAATACAATTATTGAGATCACTACAGTTTTCTGCAACTGAAAACATGCACATCTAATTTGTGACAGTTTGTAAATCGCATATATTTTCCGAAGGTCTCATCTTCTTAGCACTAAAATTATCAGTTTCTTTCACATAAGTCAGTACTTTTTTAAAAACAGCTTAAATTAATCGAGTCCCAGGACAAGGTAAAAATCTGGTGTTGGCAAGATCATGTTAGCGAGGTACTTGCCAGAAGACATGTCTAAAAACTTTAAGAGGTTACTGTCAGTTTATTTGAGTTGTATGACTTGTTGGCTTTTCTTCATGAATATGGAATATATACATTTGTATCTTGTACATGACCTTGTCCAAACTCAAGTTCACTGTGTACCTGACCAGGGACATCCATTTTGTGAAAAGACAATATTTAACTATCATTTCAGTTTTAATAAAAACAACCATTACTTACCTTACTACAAGGGTTGAAAAAATATCAATAAGTCCATACATAAATTTTAGCATGAATGGCTGTTTTTGTCCAGGACTTATTATTTAACCTTCTAAGACCAGTTGTAAGTCATTACAAAATAAGACTAGATGTCATTTAAAATAAGACCAGTTGTAAGTCTTTACAAAATAAGACCAGTTGTAAGCCATTACAAAATAAGACTAGTAAAACCAGTTGTAAGTCATTACAAAATAAGACCAGTTGTCATTCAAAATATGATTAGTTGTAAGTAATTACAAAATATGACCAGTCGGATATTCATATGGTAAGCTTTTGTTAGTACTGATGAGTAAGTACAAAGTGACCAAAACAAAGCAAAAACAAACTTCCAGTCTTTCAAAGTCAGCAATATTTATAATTATAAAGAAATACTAATTGTCATTCTGGAGAAGCAATGTCAGCACTGAATTTGCACTTATCATGTTAAGTGACTAGGAAATTCACTCCACCTTTAACATGCCATTTCAAGTTGGCTGAGTGACTTTTCATATTTGCTCTGTATGAATTATTCATAGCAATGTACCACTGTCTAGTTTGCCAGTGCTTAAGCTGTGTTGGCTTCATATGGTCAAGAATTTCATGTACATACACTCATACATATTAATACATGTACACATGGACAAGTATGCACAAAGCTAAACCTATTTAATAATATATATATTCACTGAAGAACTGACCAAAATTTGAGTTATATATAAATAGTGTTGATATAGGTCATTACAATTGGTACAATAATTTTCAGTCATTTACAGAATATTGTTAGACTGAATTATTTTGCTAAAGTCGAGGATAGAAATGAACAAGGACAAATAAATCTTGTTGATTCAAATATATTTTAAGGTAAATAATTTGTTGTCTAATCAGTAAGTGCTACTGACTTTAGTCTGTACATATAACAACCCAACTTTCACAGAAATATTAAAGGAATTATTCACTATTAATTAAATATGCAAATCACTGAAAATTCATTAAAAGTACCCGCTATGTTCTAAATTCACTTCCGTTATTCCTAAAATTATTCTGTGTACATGTATATTACAAGTTACCTAAAATCAGTTATCTTAACCTTCAACATTGACAAAACTATCACTTTTCTTATACAGCCATGTTTCTATACCCCACAATCACAAAAGACATCCAATTCTAGTGAACTGTCTGAAGAATTACTTTATTGTTACCTGAAAACCCCTCATGCCACAATGTTCTCTGCGAAATTTATTCCAAATTGGTTCACTTGTATTTTTTAGAAGTTTACAAATTGCATAAATTGACAAACACAAGATGTATGCAGGACTACACCATAAGCTCACTTGGCTTTACATAATGAGTGATCTAATAAAATGTTGATTTTTTATTATCAACTGACCATATGGTTGACAATTAAATTAAAGCAGTTACATTGTGATTACACTACCTTCTCTTGAAATGGCTATGATCCAAAAGAATGTGAGTACACACAAAAAGATCCCTGTAAAAATAACATTCTTCATTCGAGGAGCTTGCATTGAACTTTTTGAACATCAGCCTGTTGTTGCTGTTGTCGTTGTTGCTGTAGTTGATGCTGATGTAATTAATTTTAACCAATCACACTGTTTCAAGGATCCACAGGTCTTGACCACATTAGAGAGGGCCTGAACAGTGCACATGGCTCACAAGGTTGACATCATCTGCATTCTCCAATAATCTCCTGCACAATACAGAAGAAATTGGGACATCATGTAACACTAGAACAATCATGATAACCCTGTTGTAAGTTGCTAATAATTCTCTTATCTATAGTCTCCGTTACACTACCATATACAAAGGGGAAATAGTCCTGACTGAAAAAAGGTCAATGAAGCTTATCTTGTCCTTGGTGTCTGACTAAATGCAAGAATTCATTTTATTCTCATTGTCTCTGTAATATGTTGACCATTGGGTCAAGGAACCATCCCAAGGTCACTTTACAATCAAATATAATCTATGGAAAAGAAATGTAGTGTAGAAAGAAACCACATCACACACACACATATATGCATATACAGCATCTAGGGGATTCAGAATTTGTGATAGTATAGTTGTTTATAAATATACATTTTTTACATTTTTTTTTTGTTTGATATTACCAATACAATATGCACTGTAAGATAATGCTATAAGACGTGCATTTGAATTACAACATACCTTTTTGAGTTACTGGAGAAATTATGGTTCCCTCATTCCCAAATGAAAATACCTGCTTCTTTCCTTTCAGATTTGATTGCAATATATTTTCCCAGTTTATAGTGGTCTTAGAAAATCTTTCAGGCTATCTAATCCAGGCATATTTCATTGTACATATAGAGATGTAATATATGGCAACAGGAAAACAAAAACTAAAAAGATGTTCATATATCCCATCTCTACCTGTATCTCCCAATATAAGTATTTACACCTGGCATCGAATGTTCACTTTATTCCAAAACGTGCGGGACACACCATTCCATGGCCTGATTATCACAATACAATCCCAAAACAAATCCAATATTGTTTCCAGGAATTTTTAAAGTAAATTGATCAGTATCAGACAATTTTATTTTATACAGAAATGAATTCGTTTATAAAATTCTATGAGTAACATGATATTGAAACCATTGTAATTTCTGATTTTCTGTCAAATCTTTAGATATATTAGGTCGTATATCCAGATTCAATTTCAAAATTTCATTCTCTTGCTTTTCACAGGTTGGTTTAACATCATTTTTTAACTGTGATTTTTAATAGTTTTTAAATTCTTTATGGTTATAAAAGACAATATTTAAATGAAAAGGGATAAATGGTCTGAACAGCATCATTTTCTTTAACAGTAACTTTTTACAGAAGAACTTTACACACTAAACAAAAACTTGAGAACATGTTTAGCATTCAAGGTATCAAAGTCAATAATAGTTCCCTGATCTGAAAGCAAATCACCAATCAAAGTCAATAATAGTTCCCTGATCTGGAAGCAAATCACCAATATGGATTACATTATGTTCAAACCATTTCCTTAGAAAATTGGTACCTTGTTCACCTTTATAAGGGAGATCATCCATAACTTGTTTTCATAACATCTTCTCCTGTCCAGGGTATATTTTTTTGTTCTAAGTTTTCAAGCCAATAAAACATAATGCCAAAAATCACTTTTTGCCTTTTTGGTTAATGTCATTAAATTTTTTTTTCTCCTGACCAGAAAAGGTATTCAACCTGGCATATTTCACATTAATATAAAATGACCAATTTTCGTTTTGAAAGAAGAACTGTTATTTTCAAACGTAATAAAAATTTATCAATATCTATCGCTGCCAAGCAACTTTTAAAAAAGTTTTAATCAGAACTTCTCCTTTAACTTTCCCAGATAAAACTTTTCTGAGGATGTTGTAATGAGATCAACCAATGATTAGACTTAGGAACAATTTAAGTTTGCAAAACTGTTATTTTACCAATTGATGTTAAGGATCTCTTTTGCCAATATTTTAAAAAATGTTTGAATCATTTCAATTTTTATTTGAAAATTCATCTGTATTATTGTATCCAAATCCACCAAAAACTGTATGCAAAGTGATGTAACTTCAGTCACTTCACTCACTAATTTTAATCTGTGATTAAAAGTTTTTGCATTGGACTTTTTTACTTCATATCCACAATGCTCTTTTAGAAATTTTAAGTTTCGGTCCTGAAATCCTTGCAAAGAAGTTTAAAATTTCAGTAAAGGATAGCACGGATATCTTTTATATTTGTATCATTCTTTGATAGTATAGACCTTATCTACACATAATAAGAGAAATGGGGATATTGTAACCCTTTCAACCATCACTGGAAATTTTGAAAAACTCTGAAAGAAAGCTAATGATATATGACTAAAGAAAGTTTTGGCCCAGTGCCTTACACTTGTTCTACAAGTAAAAAATGTCAGAACATTAATCTCCATGAAAAAAAAAATCAAAAATCATTAATAATAGTACACCTGGAATATTTAACTCTTTTGTAATGTGCATAGTATCATATAAGATCCTTGCATTTTCACCAATATATGTAGCTTTCTTTTGCAATTTGATCCTCAGATAATATTTCCTTCAGTACTGCCTTAATTCTTTTGGCAATATATCCTGATGCTAATTTGCATACAACATTAATTAATGAAATTGGATGTCACTGTTCCTAAGTTACTGCCTCGGTTTATCCTCCTTATAAATGCAACTCAAAATGCCTCGACTCAATATGGCTGAAAAAGGTCCAACTTTCAATCCTTCATTGTTTGTTCTAACTACAAATTCTCTAATGTCAATCCGAAAGAATTTAAAAATTCAGCCATGAAACCATCTGATCCTGGGCTTTTGCTGTTTTTCACACTTTTCAAACTTTGTAATGCACATTACAAAAGAGTTCAAACAGTCTGTAACTTTTCCTTCTAATCGTATATACACTGTAATGCTTTTGGTTAAGCCTAGGAATTTTATAGTTTTTATAAGGTTCTCAAAAACCATATGCTCTGCCTGTTTTTCATCATTATACATGTTATTATTCCACTAGAATATCAAATTGGCCTATTTAACTAATTTTGTAATTATTTTATTCATGTAGTTTCTATTTTCTAGATGGCCAAAGTATCTGGCTGGCGTCTCACCCTCTTCTTTCCTTTTTACTCTGGATCTAATAATACTTCCTCCAAGATTTTGTTTTCAAACTTTCAAGCTCTTTATATTTAGCCTCCAATTTTTTTAAATTGTAAGATGCAATGGAACCATTCTTTGAGAACTTTATTTGCTGCAAGTCTTTTTTCTTGTTCTAATTTACATTTATTTTATATGGTTTTTCTATGGATTTATATCAACAGTGTGTCTAGAAATAATGAATGTTATATACTGGTACATGTAGTCAATCTTGGATTTGAATTCAATACATTGTCAGCATTTCCACCAGAAACAGCATATTACAATTTTACTCTCTTCATGCAAGTTTTATCAACCAGTAAACTGCTATTAAATTTCAACAAATCTTCAACCTTTATGAAATTATTTGAACTCAAATGCAATATTAACATGGAGTGGTCAACCTAAATGCAATATTAACATGGAGTGGTCAGACCTAAATGCAATATTAACATGGAGTGGTCAGACATAAATGCAATATTAACATGGAGTGGTCAGACCTAAATGCAATATTAATATGGAGTGGTCAGACCTAAATACAGTATTAACATGGAGTGGTCAAACCTAAATACAGTATTAACATGGAGTGGTTAGACCTAAATGCAATATTAATATGGAGTGGTCAGACCTAAATACAGTATTAACATGGAGTGGTCAGACCTAAATGCAGTATTAACATGGAGTGGTCAGACTTAAATACAGTATTAACATGGAGTGGCCAGACCTAAATGCAGTATTAACATGGAGTGGCCAGACCTAAATACAGTATTAACATGGAGTGGTCAGACCTAAATGCAATATTAACATGGAGTGGTCAGACCTAAATGCAATATTAATATGGACTGGTCAAACCTATAACTTGGTTGAATTGTCACCATTATAACCTTCTATATGATCGTGTGAAATGGTCGAAACCAACAAATTTCAAGGTCTTGTCAAGTGCAAATCTTGCTGAAATCCAACAATCATTGATAATGTAATGCACAAGAAACACAAGAAAGAGCAATTAAGGACCTTAACAATTCTAAAAGGTAATGAGAACTGCTGACAAGTCGCTCAAACTCTAATACAAATTTGGATGACATCTAATGATCCTTGGTACAGTAACGATGGAACAGTCAGGGGCAATTACTTTTGTAACAATATTAAAACAACGTTTCGCTAGTGTGGATATGGGAGAAAGATTGCCAGAAGCTTCTCATGGGTCGGTGGTTCTTTCAAGGGTTTTCCCAGGTTATTCCTCCACCATTTATACTGGCCGCTATGTGTAGCCTATCTTGTGCTGAAAAAAGGTGTTAAACCCTACAACAACAATGACAACAACTTCTTAAAACAATGTAGCACACCAAAGATAGTTGTTGTAGGGCTTAACGCCATTTTCAGCACACAATAGGCTATACATAGTGGCCAGTATTATTGGTGGAGGAACAGCCCGGGAGAACCCTCGGAAAGAACCACCTACCCATGAGAAGCTACTGCCAAGTTTCTCACATAACTACATTTGCTGAATCTTAGTCTTGAACATACGCAGACAGAGGTGAGATGGCAGTGATCGGTAACGGAAAGCGCTTTAGACCACTCAGAGGTCCCCAAAGATAGTTAAGTAACAGCTATCAGTCTCAACTGGCCTTCCTGTCTGAGTAACTCAAATTTTTTCTAATAGTTTGACCAATCAGTAAAGCTGGCTGTTGATTTAATGCTAATACATGAACAGTGAAGCCCTAGCTATTGATTTCAAGCTAGTGCATTTACAGAGAAGCCATAAGTTATCTAAATACACATCAAATAGTATGTTTAAACTATTACTCACTTAATTAAAATCTCACAGGAAATAGCTGAGAATACACATCAAATAGTATGTTGAGACTATTAATTAAAATCTCACAGGAAGTAGATAGCTGAGAATACACATCAAATAGCATGTTGAGACTATCACTCACTTAATTAAAATATCACAGGAAGTAGATAGCTGAGAATACATATCAAATAGTATGTTAAGACTATCACTCACTTATTTAAAATATCACAGGAAGTAGATAGCTGAGGATACACATCAAATAGTATGTTGAGACAATTTTTACTCACTTATTTAAAATCTCACAGGAAGTAGATAGCTGATAATACACATCAAATAGAGTATGTTGAGACTATTACTTAATTAAAATCTTACAGATAGTAGATAGCTGAGAATAAAACTCATCCAACATCTCAGTAAGATAAAGATGTACAACAAATTTTAATTATATCAAACATTCAAAGATAAACTTTAGCTGCGGAAACACATCTAGCAGTCAGGAAATTGAGAGTCATTACCCACCCAATATCAGGATGTAGACAAGGATCTCATTATAAGTAATAATAATCACAGCTAAATTCATTAAGTTTGACAGCTACATGTACTTGGCAAATTCAACAATAATCTACAATTAAAATTTCTAAGACAATGAAAATGTTGTTTTTTTTTCTTCAAATTTTGCATTATCTTGTTTACTTTTCACATCACCAGAAAATATTATCCATACATAAATCTGGTTATGTTGAAGTAAATACACAGAATGCATACAATACAATTTAATACATGTTATGGAAATGAATGAGTTCATATTACAGTGTTTGCAGCATTTCAAATGCATTTCTTGGCAGGGTGGTTTTGTTCTGACTAATGGATTTTTTTTAAAATACACATAAACAGTTTCTAGCTAGTCTACATGTACATTGGATACTTCCATGAAATGTTATATGACAGGGGTAAACCAATGTACATTTTTTTTTTTAGAACATTAAATTACCTCCATGGTTTTGATATGGTTTCAAAATGATGACACAAGCAGTAGAGCAGAGAGAAATAATTTGAAAAATTTGCAAGATATTAATGGAATGACTTGATCATAGTTCAAGTCGATGACCGCCTACATCCGGTGACAATCCTGATGTCCGCATTAAAAATTTACCAACTGAAAAATACATCATACAGCTGTTTTCAATTGACTTACATAGTCAACTTTCAAAAATAGCTGTAGAATCTCATCTGCATTAGCTTCCTATGGAATCAAGAGCATTTGACTATTTTATGCATTGCATCATGGGTAAGACACAGTTTACGTGCACTCTGGACAAGAGCATTTGACTATTTTATGTATTGCATCATGGGTAAGACACATTTTACATGCACTCTGGACAAGAGCATTTGACTATCTTATGTATTGCATCATGGGTAAGACACAGTTTACATGCACTCTGGACTGACAATATTCCCCAAAAGTGCTTTGATGTGAACATTTTTAGTACATGCATGTTGAAACTTTTCAAAAATCAGGTTCAGTTCTGATCTTTCTCTATCAGTTTGTTCAGAACTGAATTACCCATCTACTTTGTCGTTTGCATAAAACTACTTGGTCTACTAGGTTCATCCTTTTATTTTTCTTGAAAAAACATAAACCAAATTACAAATAGTAACTATAAACCATATCAACATTGAAGTTCAGTTACTTGGAAAATAAATATAACATTAAAGTTCATACCAATATTAAAGTTTCTAAATGAATTTCAATTGTAGTTAAAAGTCTGATCTGTCACAAGTAATGGCACACAGAAAATCCTGTAATGATGGCACACAGAAAATCCTATAATGATGGCATAAAGTAAATCCTGTAATGATGGCACACAGAAAATCCTGTAATGATGGCATAAAGTAAATCCTGTAATGATGGCACACAGAAAATCCTATAATGATGGCACACAGAAAATCCTGTAATGATGGCACACGGAAAATCCTGTAATGATGGCACACAGAAAATCCTGTAATGATGACACATGGAAAATCCTGTAATGATGGCACACGGAAACTGGCACACAGAAAATCCTGTAATGATGGCAGACAGCAAATCCTGTAATGATGGCACACAGAAAATCCTGTAATGATGGCACACAGTAAATCCTGTAATGATGGCACATGGAAACTGGCACACAGAAAATCCTGTAATGATGGCAGACAGCAAATCCTGTAATGATGGCAGACATTAAATCCTGTAATGATGGCACACAGAAAATCCTGTAATGATGGCACACAGTAAATCCTGTAATGATGGCACACAGAAAATCATTTACAAATGTACTTAATGGTTAAGCTTTGACTCCTTTATCTGCCCTCTCACTACCCGATCTACCATTGTGACTAGATTAACCAACAGTACAGAATACTTTTCCGAGATTGCATGTGCACATCAAGTCTCAGTTGTTGTTGTTGTTGTAGGGTTTAATTCCATTTTTCAGCACACTATAGGCTATACATGGCGGCCAGTATCAATGGTGGAGGAAGAATCCGGGAAAACCCCTGGAAAGAACCACCAACCCACAAGAAGCAACTGGCAAGTTTTCTCACATACCAACATTGGCCAAATCCGAGATTCAAACCCATGCAGACAGAGGTTAGATGGCAGTGATACGTAATAGAGAGTGCTTAGACCACTCGGCCACACAGGAACCATTCAAGTTTTCGTAATATGTGGGATATTATTGGGTTGTAAGATTTAAAGTTTTGTTAGGCTTTCAAGATGGAACGAGAGTTGAAAAGATGAAATTTAGTTTACAATATATGGTTTTTCAAAGCTGTGCGTAGGCCTATAATTTCTGCTGCAAAAGTAGAGGCTTTTTATATGGTAGCTGGCTCAAGATGGTGCCATGGGGACCTACAGATCTTGGAAACTCTTAATTATGCATATCTGGATGCAAATTTTGTTATCTGGGACACAGAAAATCACTCACGCAGGAGTCCTTTGTACGTGTGCAAATGGCCAGGCGGTAAATTCAAAGGCTTGCCACTCCTACTTCAACAACTGAGTTGGAGAATGTGTTGATTATTTGATCAATTTAGCTGTGCTAATATTTACAATCACAGAATTCAGTGGTTAAAATACCCCCAGATGTGCCTGCTGTATTTATTAGAGTACATCAAAACAACATGATGCAATAGCTGGGCAGCAAGTTGACTGGCCGCCTTTCAGAAAAAAGGTGGAGAATATTTGTTGGTCCAAGCAGCAAGTTGAAAGATTTTGACTAGCAGCTTGGGTGGGAAAATGTGTTGATATTTACAATGACTGAATCCAGAGGTAGAAAAAAAACCAAGATGTACATAAAATCAATCCATATCAAGACTTGGGCAAAGCATCATTCGCAAATCTGGATAAGTATTTTAGGATTAAATGGCAAACTGACAATGATCTTAAAGAGATTCAGATGAGTGCTGAAGTTTTTAGAACTGACAATTTGCATGGAATAGTAGCCAAGTGTAAGAAAGTTGTGATGCCTGGCTTAGTGTTTGGAATAAGATCATTCCTTGGATTGATACAATTCAGTCTCACCCCAAATGACTAACAGGAGTTAACACCACTGTCATGCTATTCTGCTCATCTAAGGTCACCAATATTGGCGCAAACCTTCCTTCCACCAAATTCAATTGACGAAATTAAAATTCTGCAATACTAACCAAACGAAAAGCGGCAATTGTTACCAGAATGTTCTTTTTAAAATAATAGACAAACTGGATACCACACCCCTATGTTTTCATGACTCCATATATGGCGGACTATTCTGTACATGGCTTTGAAAACATGTAATATTTATGCATCAAGGTTTGGAAATAAAATACATTACTTTGGAATATTTCTGTGAGCATTTTGACCAAAAATTGAATTTTTAACCAAAACAGCGCACGATCAAATGTTTACAGAAATGATCGTTTCGTTGTGCACAATTACCAGTCGTGCCGAACAGGCTGACACGGTTGTAGATGTCAGTGTGATAAAGAATGTGGAAATTAAACTCAATGGTAACCAACACTGCAACAGTTCTTCTACTCTGCAAAGTTCAACATTTTCTGGGAGGGGACTGCAACTTTTGCTGGTGTGACTTCTATTTTATCAAAATGAGAGTCCCTGACTCTTAAGTATAAAAATCCTAGCATTACCTCTGCCCAGTTGTTGCCATCAAAGATCCAACATTTTCTCCATCTTTCAAATCATCTGTACACATGGTCATATGGCTACAACAGACAGCTCATTCAATGAAATCAAAGAGCATCTACAAAGGACCTTTTGAATTCACAAAAATAAAATATAAATCTTGTTGGCATAGATAACCAATGTGGTGCAAAAACAAAACTTTTGTATCATTTCCAACACTGATCTCCAAATAATTAAAGAGGAAACAAATGTGTTTCATTGTGTTTGGTAATATAATGACCACACTCAGACACTGATAGTGATTGGTAACATTAAAGACCACTCTCTGATACTTCGTTTGGTAATATAATGACCACACTCAGACACTCCAGCTGTCATTCTGATACATCATAACCTGGTTTCATCATCAAAGTATAATTTAAGTCAATTCATGTAACAACAAATAGCTGAAATACATACTGAAGCTAAATATAAATAATTTATGTCATATTTTCATTAACATAATAATTCACTGTGACTAATCCGATGGTCTAGTAGTTAGAGTGTCAGCCTGAGACACACAAGGTCTGAGGTTCTAACCTTGGTCATGTCATACCAAAGACTTATAAAAATGGTACTAGCATGCTGCCTCGCAAGTATTAACAGGTTAGTGTTATGATTGGTCGGCCTGGCGTCAGGATAATGTGACTGGCTGGGAATTGATGTCCCAGTGTTTGACATCGCTATATACTATGACAATGCAGACATTGTATCTATATGTATGAAAAACTGTTAAAGCAACATTACAAATCCAAATAACACACACAGAAATCACTGCCTTTTGCCTAAGTTAACATCTTCACACACTAAACACATCAAATATTGCTACTGACTACTGACTTGAGTTTGGGATAGCTAGTTATGTGTTTGAAATAATGACATTATCCACTTATCAAATCACAGATTCATCATCAGTCTCTTGACCTATTGTGGTCGTCGAGGCACTGTGCTGCTGAACATCTGACCAGTTCCCTCCACTTCTCTTGATCACGTGCCAATGCCTGTGTCTCAACAAAACTTTTCCTAGTCCATTCTATGATGTTCATGGTCCACTTTTTTCTCTGTCTACCTTTCTTTCTGCCACCCTGGATGTTGCCCTGCAGTGCTGTTGTGGATAGACTGTTGGCTCTAGTAAACATTGCCATACTATTTCAGCTTTCTCTTTTTGACAGTGGTGAAGAAGTCTTAATATTGGCCTACTTTGTGCCTGATGGTGTTATGCACTTCATCATTGGTGATGTGGCCCATGTAAGAGATGCCATGCATGGTTCTGTAGCATCTCATTTCAAGTGCCTGGATTCTTCATTGTAATTCTGCTGTCTGGGTCCAGGCCTCACACAAATACAAAAAGATCGAAGTGACTACTGTTCTCAATATTCTGATTTTGGTTTTCAGACAGATATTCTTGTCTCAACAGGTGGGTCTTAGCTTTGACATAGCTACCATTGTGCTGCTCGTGACAAAATGTCTGCTCTTGATCCCTCTTCAGTGATTATGGAACCAAGATAATTGAACTGGCCCACTGTTTCCAGTTCCTGTCCTCTGATTTTAATCTTGACTGCGATTTGTTTGCCTCTATTTGTCATCAGATTTGTCTTCTCATCACTTATCTCCATGTCACATCTGGTAGATGTTTCATCCAGGTTTTCAACTAAGGTGGCAAGCTCATCTTCACTGGTTTGCCAGCCAATCAATGTCATCTGCAAAGTGTAGGTTGGTGATGTTACGGCTTCCAATGCTGACTGTCCCACCATGGTTTTAAAGGGCTTCACTGATGATGTGCTCTAATGAAAAGCAAGGGTGACAGGAGAAAACCTTCATCTACTCCAACTGTTGTCAGGAACATGTCCCCCAAAGAACCTTGAGCAATTACTGCACTGGTAGCCTTGGCATACAGCTACTTAATGGCATTGGTCAACTTTAGACCCATGTTGTACTTATTCATTGTCCCCACAATGCCTCATGCCACACTCTGTCAAAGGCTTTTTCTAAATCTATAAACACATGATACATGTCTTGATGATGTTGTGATGTTGTGAGAACTTTTCACACAGAACCCTGAGATTGAATATTTGTTCTGTTGTGCTTCTTCCACTCCGGATCCCTACCTATTCTTCAGTGATTATTTCTTCTGCTTGTGGTTTGAGTCTGTTAAAGATGATCTTCAGCATCACCTTACTAGCATGGCTGATCAAGCTGATAATTCTGTAATTTTGGCACAGTTGGAGACTGCCTCTTTTGGGGAGTGTTATAATCAGTGACTGGGTCCATTGTGTTGGCCATTCACCTGTCTGCTAGATCTTGTTGTTGCAGATTTTTGTTAGTAGCTCTATCACTGTCCCCCCCCACCTTGTTGACAAGTTCAGCTGGGATGTTGTCTACTCCAGCTGCCTTCCCATTCTTCTGTGTTCTTATTGCTGACTCTACCTCTTCTTTGAGAATGGGGAAATCATCATTTCTGGAGTTTGAAACTTCAAGCACCTCTGGGTTTCCTGCGAACTGATGGTTGTAGAGTTCTTTACAATACTCAGTCCATCTTTCTGTTATGTCACTTGCTTCTGTGAGGCATTTTCCATTTTCATCTTGAATATTACTAACTCTTGGTTGCTTCTGTCTAGTGTGGTCTTTCACAATTTGGAATGTCTTTTTACTGTTATTCTTCATTACTCCAGTGTGAATCTGTTCAAGTCACATCCCATGGGGGATCAGACTTTAATTTTATTCTTAAGTCACTGTATTAATGCCATGATCATCAAAAAGTGTGGATGGTGCAGTGGTTTAAGTAAGAGATTATATACATGTACTGACCACTCCAGTGGCCTAGTGATTAGAGCATCCGCCGTGAAAGCAGGAGGTCATGGGTTCAATCCCCTGCCAAGTCATACCAAAGACTTACAAAAAATGGTACTAACAGCTGCTTCACTTGGCACTCAGCATTAAAAGGTTAGTGTTAGGACTGATTGGTCTGATGTCAAAATGTGACGGGTTGGACATCAAGCTACATGTCTGTGTCATGATGCCCAAGTACTAAACATCACTATAAACTGCCTCAATACAGTCATTGTAGCGATATGACTGAAAAATGCACACACATGTACTTTAATAACCAACTGGCTTAGTGTTGCTTACAGACAAAAACATGACTGATGTTTTGATGTGTTCATACAGTCCTCAATATTGTTTTAACCATTCACAGTACTGCCATTTGCTATTGATATACATGTAGTTTCATTCTTATGTATTCTTTAACCTTTGTTGTTACTCTTGACAGTACACCCAAATTGCACCAACATGTATGTCATGAACATGCAAGGCTGCATATCTTCAACTGAGATGCATCAGTTCCATTCACAAATATCTTCCACTTAAACGCTTGGGTGTTTATTAATACTTTCAAGACTGGAGTATTGTTACTGTTACACAGGGTTCATACTGAACTATGAATGATAAATTCAAAGACTTTTCCCAAACTTTCAAAGACAACAAGCAGAGATTTCCAAGACCTATTTTTGCTAACATTGTGTAAACAGGTTATATGAGAAAACAATGAATGCCAAAATGAAATACTACAATATTGTTTACTGATTAAAGTCAAATTATAATTAATTTCCTAAAATTGCATTATAATGATCTGGAAGATAGGTTAACATTTGTTGTTTATTCAGAAATATGTAACATACGTGTCAAATTTAATACAAAATAAATTGTTCTCTTAACAGACATCAGCACTGCTTTTAAATGCATTATTATATTTGCGTTTTTTTTTTTCTCTTCAATCATTTTAGAAAGAGATGCCACCACTGTCATCTTTTCCTCTGCTCTTCTCCTAAGAGCATGACTCTGTGACAAGCGCAATGAGTCCTTTTAACTCTGCCTCTTCTGTTTTCTGTACCGAGGAAGCATATAGGCTGGCATCGTCAGCTTCAAGACGCAGCTTTTGTCTTCAAGTTCTTCCACTTCATCCAAGGCTAACTCCCATTTCTTTCCTTTTTTTGGTTTTTATTCTCATCCTTCTCCTCTGCTTTCTTCTTATCCAGATAGGCATGGTACTTATGTCTTGCAGAGGAGGCATATGTCATCATTTCATTGCTAATGATGATTTCCAAAGGTCCACCTGCTTTTCTCATTGTGTCAATGATTAGCCTTTGAGCTCTGAGGCTTTCTCTGCTGAGGTTCTCAACAAATACCTGTTTGTTGACAGAAAATCCTCTCTCCACTGTTGCCTGCCCATGTGACAACAACATTTTTTGGAGAACATTCCAAAGTTCAACATATTCCTTTCTCTTGGACCTAATCAAATGACTTGACCTCCTACAGTTAAATCTTCACAGCACATGTTAACGCCATTTTTCTTATTAAAAATTTTTACTCGCAATTTAAGAACAACTCTTGCTTAACTCTACTATAGTGAACGCATGCACACTTTGAAACTGTTTATCCGTGAATTGAATTTGTAACAATGGATGTTTCTAAATTAAAGCAAGGAATATTATTATGTAGAACAAAAGTTTCAAAAATGATTTCTGTCCCTCAAACGTGTTAAATAAACCGATGGTATAAGTAAATTTAAATGGGCCCTCTTTTGCCATATCTCCCAAATCATCAAACTAAACAATATCTTATTTTATACCTGAAGAGTAATGAGTTACCATTATTTTGCCCAAAAAATACCAATAGTTTATACTTCCATCTTTGTTCCACTAAATGAACAGTATGTAGTTACTAATTTGCAACTTATCTTTGGCATGACTTGTAAGGGTTCCTTCTCCCATTGAAGCCAAGTTGATAGTCTTAATTTTACACAATGTACAAAACGCCTTTGAGGGGCCCCGAGTGGTCTAAAGCGCTGTCTGTTACAGACCACTGCCATCTCACCTCTGTCTGCGTGTGTTCAAGTCTAAGATTCGGCAAATGTAGTTATGTGAGAAAGCTTGCCAGTAGCTTCTTGGGGGTCAGTGGTTCTTTCCGGGGGTTGTCCGGGTTCTTCCTCCACCATTAATACTGGCCGCCATGTATAACCTATATTGTGCTGAAAAATGGCGTTAAACCATAAAAATCAAAACAAACAAAACAAAACGCCTTTCGTTTACATAATTTATCCTTTTGCAGCCATTCCTTGTATTTCTCTTGCTCAAGCCAGATATCGTTGAAAGAGCAAAGACCTGGCATTTTTAAACATTGAAGATATAAATCAACTGAGAAAATTTTGAATCCTAGACCTTGTTACTTTCTATGTGGAGTGAATTAGTGTAATGAACATTTTGATTGGCCAAAGCTGATGGACTCGTCCAATCAAATTGAATGATTCGTCAAAAGAAAGAACCCAGGAAAATCAGCTACATCCGAAGCTAACGACCTTAGGCAATTTCATTTGTGACTTCCTTTGATGAAGTGTATAGCCATCTTACTTTGATGAAGAGTGCATGTGTTATTGAAGTTGCCGCCGATGCCAACTTTGGATGGTCAAACAAAACCTCTTTTGTTGTTACGGTGGCAATGAATCAAAAGAAAGAAACTAGGATAACTAGATTACATCCGAACTGAACAACCTCGGATAATTTTATTTGTGATTTTGGAATGACATTAAACATTTTGGGGTTTATTTCAATTTTCAAAGACTTTTAAAGACCTCAGGGTAATATGCTCAATTTTCCCAAACTAAAGATTAGGCGCTGTACAAAGTCCTCATTACTATTATTATTCCATTTGTTGATACAATTTTTGTCCTGTTGACTAAGTAAGATTTGAACCACAGTAAGGCTGTGTTGTTAATGCCAAATACATGCTGTTGATAGTGAAATAATATATCATGTTTTATCACAGATTATTACTTTTTTCAAAATAAAACTCGTTTCAAGCACCTGTGATGCTGACATAACGAGTCCAAAGTAATGCATTTTGATTTCCATTGCCTGATGCATAAATATTACATATTTTTAAAGCAATGCATATAATAGGCTGACATATCGGGATGTATAAAAAAAAAAAAAAGCACTGGGGCAGTGTGAAAAGTTAGAATTATTTTGTACAGAATGTGCTGGTCACAATTGCCACTTTCAAATGGTAAGTATTACAACTTTCAAATGTAAGTATTACAGTATTTTATTGTGCTCAATCGGTCGAATTCCGTATCTATTCTGTGCCAGTATTGGTGACAGCAACCTTAGATGCGCAGAAAAGCCCGACATCGATGCATGTGGATTGGGAGGGGCGCGGGGAGGGTTGAAAATTCATGTTGAGGATCTCTTTATCTCGCTAGTTTTGGCTGTGACCTAAATAGCACGTCTCAATTATAATCAAAAGTGAACGTTTTGTGAATAACAAGCTAAATGAGAATTTAAGCAGCAATATGTCAATCACTGTACGTTATTTAAGTATACCTGTCATGTTGCAAACAAAACAACATAGTCTACGAAAATAGGTGATTATCTAAACCAGGTCTTTCCATGAGGAATTGGATCATAGCTAACATGTATAAGAACAAACTCGTACCTTTTTACATATACAATGCGTGTGTGCGTAAAATCGAATCTTTTTCCTTTGCAAAGGACAGCTGGTTCGATTAGAAAACACCTGGCAAACACTAGCAGACTAAACACCTATTGTTCATTTTACTCCTTCAACCGGAACACACCGTAAATTATTACCACATCCATTTCATCCCATGATAGTTTTGTTTTACAGTTTCGTACCAAATGTTTTCGTCAGGTACCTTTAGTCACATAAACGTTTTACTCTTTGCCTCTAAATGTGATTCCTTTTAAAATTATTGAACTTTAATTTTCGCTTCTTCAATTTATTAAGCATTGAAAATTGATGCGTTAATTAAAGGCCACCGTTAAAGGGACATTGCACTCAATCACACGTGCTGCAGAGTTTTTGATACTGTAAAATCTTTATGGGGACACGTTCCGTCATGAGACTGTAGGTCTGAAATACAATTACAAAAGTTACAACGATATTAAAGCATTTTTTTAAAAAAAAATATTTTTACAAGCGTCATTTCTTGCATTTAAAACCAAATAGTTCAGATATGAGCCAACTGTACTGTACACACAGTCACAGTGGCAGGGCCGGACCTAAGTTTTTCAGGGGAAGGGGGGCAAACTTGTTATTGGGTTAAGCGAAGGTGCGAAGCAACGAGCCTTCTAGTGGGGTCCGTGGGCATGCCCCCCCCCCCCCCCACACCTTGAAAAAGGGATCTAACAAAAGTGACTAAAAACTGCAATGTTTTAAAAACACTAACAAAATATTAAAAGAAAATAAATAAATTTTTAAAAAAATTAATTCGGTACCCCCTTTATATGTTTTATCAAAAGCAGTGAATAGGTTGGGTTTTTTTAAGGGGTGGGGGCGGGCCCCCTGGGCCCCTATAGCAGGTCCGGCCTTGCACACAAACACTGACAGTGGTATAGCTAATTTTGCACCTGTATAGGCATGTGAACTTATGCAAAGCTTATCAATGGACCCTGCAATGTTAATGGCCATTTTGTGGGTCCAGAATTACGGTATAAACCCTGCTTTTGTATAGCCCCCTGCATTCGTGGGCCCTCTGTTTTACATATTCTTGCTATCTGGTAGCTATGCCCCAGTCTGGTAAATCATTCCCCACCCCTCACATATATGTGGATCTTATGTCACCAGTTCTTTATACTGCGCAATTTTGTAGCATGCAAATCTTTCTTGAATAAATGTGTGTACACTTTAGAACTGACTGGTATTTGATAACAGCCATATATAGCGCGAAATTCAAAATGGCCATAGGACAGAGGGTTGTGCTATTCCACGTGGATTTACAAGTCACCAAAGATTGGATTTGCTCCCTGAAATACAATAAAGAACCTTTAAGCTGCCACAAGAAATACCGGTAAGTGTAGAGTATACACACCGATGTGTGCTGCCAAGAATAGCTGCAGAAATGCATGTTTTAATGAATAGGCGATATCATCCATAAAACTGCTAATCAATATCATTACGGGTAAAGGGCTAATTTATCGGCCTAGCTACACCCCTGCATATATGAGAGAATTATATCGTTCATGAATATTCTTTCTTTTGCTATTTTCAAATCGTACGATATTTTATATGGAGGGAAAAAAATCATGAAAAACGTATATACATTTGCAGTGTTTTATTTTGCCACGATGTTAATATAATTGATTCTCCTTGTGTAATATGTTTGAAATGTGTTGTTCGGATTGCTGTATCATTGTGTATGGTGTTGCATTGAAATCGACTCGCTTGTAATAATGTATCCAGACTTTCTTTATGCCTTTATCATTTGGAAAAGAAGAAAAATGTTGTCCATAGAATTTTCTTAATGCGCTATTTACAACCGTAAGCGATAATACAAAATCGCCAGTCGGGATGCTGGAGTCGCTACTATGACGTCACATCACGAGAGTAACCGAATAGGTGCGGAAATTTTGCATACGAGGTCACGGAAATTCAACTCGTGGAACATATGCCAATATTGAAATACTGGGATTGCGGTCGCATATAATAATTCAGAATAAGGTTTTCTTCAATAGTGTTGTTATTATTATTCTATATTACCATTGGTTTCTGGTCTCCTTCAATGTTTAAATTAATAACGTATGATTTCCTCCACGCAGATTTATTTGTGGGGTGTTGTTGTGTGTGTGTGTGTGTGTGTGTGTGTGTGAAAAATTACTTCCGATGAAAACCGTTCTCAATGGCCTTTCTCGTTTGCAATGTTTCTGTTTGTATGCGAAGACTGGCTAGTATGACGTCACGAGACCACGTGATCTGTCGTCTCATTAAAACTCGGAAATACTTACGGAATCATGGTGTCTTCTTCGCAATATAATCAATATCCGCATACGATATTTTTTTCATATAAGTATTATATTCGAAGTAGAATTTGTAAAGAATTACATTTATAAAATAAAAATTTTCATTTCTAGTCTCCTTTTAAGGCGTGGTCAGTGATATCGGTGTGTCGCGAAATTTAACGAATGCAATTAATTAATTACAACAACATGAAAAAGAATGAAACAAACTAGAACAATTAGGAACAAAAAGTCTACAAAAGATATAGATGCATTAAAAGCTAAAATGAAGAAAAATAATTTCGTATTAAATGAATAGTGCATTGATAGTTAACAGTGAACACTGAAACAAATGAAAACACAAGGACATTCAAAAACGATTAATACACTGGTATGAATATCAAAAGTATTCCTCTGAGAGGTCGAATGGATACATTAGAAAGTGAACTCGATACAAGTAATCAGAAGCTTGCAGACCCAAAAAAAAAAAAACGAAACAGTTGCCGGATTATATATTACTTTACAATTTTTGCCTTTTATTGTGTGATGCTCATCATGATGGGTCTGTGTATATAGTTTTTAAAAAAAGCGTTTTGAATACTCAGACACGAACGGTTTTGTTTTCATTTTTTAAGTCCAAGCAAAGCAGATTGTAGATTATGTAATAAATGAGAGAGAGAGAGAGAGAGAGAGAGAGAGAGAGAGAGAGAGAGAGAGAGAGAGAGAGAGAGATTAGTTTTCTAACATCGCTTGCCTTTTCATATCTGTCTTAATTTTGATGGAAGATTCTCAAGAACTGCGGTTAGTTACATAATAGCTATATATCCTGCTGTTCGCATAAATAATTCATAGCAAAGGATTATATGCTTTAGTTTTCATGTTAAGCTAAAGGTTTGAGTTACAGCTTAACTAGTTTTGAATGGACTTGTATGAAATAATAAAGTCAGTGATATTTACTGCGATTCAGTGAACGTAATGTTCTGATACTTTTTGAAGACGTTGATAGAATTATCCATCATTTCATTCCATTACTACATCCAGCTCATTCTCTTTAGCTTGCCCTACGATTAATCCAGCTTGTCCTCTCTTCCAGCTCACCCTTACTCTCACCAGCTTGCGCTACGACTACTCTAGCTCGTCGTTGCTTACTGCTTGCCTTCTTCAACTTGATCTCCTATCACTCAAGCTTGGCTTCTCCAGCTCACACTACGATTACTCAAGATCTCTGTACGATCTCTCGAGCTTGCCTTCTTCAGCTCAACCTACTATTTTCCAGTTTATATTACGATCGATCCAGTTTACCCTACGATTGATTAATCTCATCTATTTTTAACGACACATCATGTTTATTTGTGCATGGACTTTAAAATATATCTATTTTCAAATTCACGAGCATACTAGACGAAACACAAACGCGTTATTTTAATAGGAACACGAAGTGTGTATTCAAACTTAATAGAAAGAATTATAGAATTATAGCCAAATGTACGGAGAGATGACATGATCGTGTCAAGAAACTAACATACAACGAGTGCACTGAGAATAAAGTACAAACCTTGTTACACAGCACCAACGTTAATCGATCTGATTTATTTTGGTGAATGACTCATGACTGAGTCAAATGCAATCTATTTCCGTCAAAATGTATGCAATTTAGACTCTACCATCAGACTGTATTTAAAACTTAGTGTCCTCCATCAGAATGATATAACTTAGTCTCACTTAAACTCATCAACCATCAGTATTCTCAATTCTTTGATTTCCCATCGTGAGGAATGCAAGAAGAATTAAAACTAATAGGCGTCCTAAAAACATCCAGGTTTACATTAACAAGAATAAATTTTTTCTTCAAGTTTTATTTCACTGTTTGATTGCTAGGCTTAATACAAAATTAGGACCAATTGAACCTTCTAACGTTATTTATTTTAAAAGTTTATGTCAATCCAAGTGTCAGTATGTTCTTATTTTTTTTAATTATCTATATATAAGCTCACCCTACGATCGCTCCAACCTCACCCTACGATTGAGCCAGTTTACCCTACGATCGCTCCAAGCTCACCCTACGATTGCTCCAGTTCACCCCACGATCGCTCCAAGCTCACCCTACGATTGCTCAAGTTCACCCCACGATCGCTCCAAGCTCAACCTACGATCGCTCCAAGCTCACCCAACGATTGCTCCACTTCACCCTACGATTGCTACACTTCACCCTACGATCGCTCCAAACTCACCTTACGATTGCTCCACTTCACCCTACGATTACTACACTTCACCCTACGATCTCTCCAAGCTCAACCTACGATTGCTCCAGTTCACCATACCATTGCTCCAGCTCATTCTACAATCGCTCCAAACTCACCCTACGATTGCTCCAGTTCACCCCACGATCTCTCCAAGCTCAACCTACGATTGCTCCAGTTCACCATACCATTGCTCCAGCTCATCCTACAATCGCTCCAAACTCACCTCACGATTGCTCCATCTCATCCATTTTGAACAATTTGGCGTGCCATAATAGAACAACACAGGAGGAAGCGAATGTTTAATCACCGAAATTTATGCGTGAACAAGCGTTATCCACCCCACCCCCAATAACCATAAATAAAACGAATTTGGTTAGAGGGGAAAATTCCATCCGTCCAAAATCATCGTTTTTGTCTTATTCTCAGGTTGATGTAAACGTTTGCCATGCCAGTTGTGATTAAAAAACAGCAACTTCATACACTGATTTCCGTGTGTTGTTTTGAATCTAATTTTGTTTACCACAATTCTATCTCTTACTTTTAAAAAGCTTGTATATCGACTTCGTAAGGTTCGTGATATTTTCAAATTGTGCCATCAGTTAAACAGTAAGAAAACGCGTGTATCTGATTCTATTAAAGACGTCATGAATGTAATCCCTTCTCATACTGCATATTTTTACAGCTTCTTGAGCACACCCTTAAGAAATTTATTCCGACTTTTATTACACCCTTTCATAATACTCTGTTAAAAAAAAATGAATACAATTTTTTCTGTATTTTGATCATTTCGGGGTTAACTGGATATTGCCTGGAATTAACAATATGGTCTGTAAAAGCTGAAAGACACGGGTATAATTTTTACTTTATGAGAATGGTCACAAAATGCATGGCTAAAGTGGTGTTATATTTTTATGCTATAAAATGTAATGCATCGAATTTATAAGTGATTGATATTACCACAGGAGTCTGACGTTTTATCAATAAAGTACGGCGAAATGTCTGACAAAATGAAATACCCTTATCAATAATACTTTATTGATAAAACGTCAGACTCCTGTGATATTGCATACTTCGAAGTTTGATTCAGTTACCTCTGTTCTACACACACACACACACACACACACACACACACACACACACACACCACAGGAGTCATACGTTTTATCAATAAAGTACGGCGAAATGTCTGACAAAATGAAATACCCTTATCAATTATATATATATATATATATATATATATATATATATATATATATATATATATATATATATATATATATATATATATATATATATTATTGATAAGGGTATTTCATTTTGTCATTTCGACGTACTTTATTGATAAAACGTCAGACTCCTGTGCACACACACACACACATTTTAAATTCAAACTTAATTTTTTGAAGTAATTAATCAAACTAAGAATAAAATCAGACTGCTTTCTGGCACACATTTTTACTTCATGTATAAATTTGAAACAAGAATACGAAAATGAAAAACAATCCATAAGATGAATTTGGATTCGTTTCATGCTCCGGTCAACTATACTATCTTCTTTTCACTTGTTTTCGCTCCTGTGTACATTCTCTACGAGTATCAATGTTTTTTATTGTGTGTGTGTGTGTGTTCGGATCTTTTTGGCATTGATCGCTGTTTAAGAAAATTGATATTCCACATAAGAATAAAAATAATAAATAAATAAAAATCGAAAGAATACAAAAGAAATGTCTGTACAAACGAGAATATCTGGCAACTAAAATGTTAAGTTTGGTCAGTCTTTTTATTTAGGGGAAAAAAACAAAGCATATTTTTATCAAGTATTTTTATGGCTACCTATCTCTATGAAAAAGCGAGGCTACCAGTCGAAAATATACATTTACTTTACCGGAAGTTAGATGATCGTCGTGTCAGCATGGACGGCGAGAAAGATAGTGATAACAAACTTCGACATATATTGTCGACTGTTTTTAAACACAAAGACTTTAAATCAGACATACAAAGAGGTGCAATTGAAACCATCAGTAGAGGTAAATATATTGGTAGATATACATATATGGTTTATAAAATTATGCACCAATTTGAGTAGATTTCTTGTCCTAGCATATAAGACATCTACAGTAATATTTATGTTTTGGGGTCGACCCACGATACACAAATTTCAGGGTCATACATTGTAGGGCTAGTAGTTCGCCAAACAAAAACAAAGCAAAAAAAAAAAAAAAAAAAAGCAGCGGCACACGTGAAAATGATCAGTTAATGTTGCATGCACTCTGTTGTTGGTCAGATGGATCGTGATTATTGTCACATGCCCAAGGTTCGTTACAGGTCCACCCCTTTATTCAATGACGTATATTCTAAAATTTCTTTGTACACCCCCACCCCCAGTGATTGTTGCTAAATGGCAATAGTTTTTGCTCCAGCTATATTACCTAATTGTCTGATTTTTGCTCTGACCCTTCCCATCCATCGTTAATTTGACCCCTAATGTTAAGGTGTAGACTTATTCAGGTATGGATGGACCAGTGTGTTCATTAATTTTACAAGCATTATGGTTGTCCACAAAAATAGTATGGGCTTTTATATATTTTTGTCTTCAAAAAGCGATTATTTAGTTAACGGAATATAGGCAGGTGCTAAAGTAATGGTAAAGTAATTGTTTGGGGGTCATTGGGAAATATCCCGGACCCAGACACCTAAATGACACTACTGTCAACATAAGGTCATTTAAGTTTGCTTGGTCATCTAGTAAGTGGTTACTGACCTATCGCCACTTGTCAATCATGCTGAGCAATTTACCAATCGGTTAGTGGAAATTAGACACCTCCAGGCATTTTTTTACATCTGCCATTTTCTTTCCACAAGTTGCTTGTGGCATAAATGAATTGATTATAATAAATATTTTAAATTTTTGCAATGATTTATTGATTTCTTGATCGATAAAAATGTAGTTGGAGCCTTGCTATTCAGACTGTTGATATCCAGATGGTCTAAGTGGAGGAATTAAGTCTTTGATATATTCCTTTCCCAAAACATAGGCAAAACTTTGATAGATTAAGACTTTTTTGTGGTCGCATGTACGATCAGCTCAATATGGAAACTATTTATGGCAATTACAACATGTTTGTTTGCATAAAAGTATGTATAAAAGCATTTCCTGTTGAGGGCTTGAAGGAAAAAAAGAATTGAAATTTAAAAAATATATATATAAAGAAATATTTCTAGAATATAGGTGTAAAACACTGCAACATTTGGGTTTTAATAATGTATATTATTTTTCTTATATAGTGTTACGTGCTTAGGCTCGATTAAACACGTAAAAAGAGTGAAAATAACAAGCTTGTAAAACTTAATAAACAATTTATTGAGTACAAATATTTTTCAGAAAAGAAAAATAAACTTACGGTTTTAAGAATCAATTTCAAAATTAATCCAAAAAAGATTCAAAATATTATCCACTAGAGAAATTGCAAAAGTTCTGGTAAAAAAATGTCCAAATAATTCAAAGTTCGAATTCCAATAAAGTATCCAATATGGAAGATGATGTCACTTGATGAAGTCAGTTCTTGTTAATAAAATTTCTATGAGCACAATTCTTTTCCAGATAAATAACAAAATAATTCCTCTTGATCCAAACAAATTGACACAATTTCCTGTACAAGGTAATTTATAATAACTCAAAAAGACAACTTAATATTCTAAAAAGCCCAACTTCTACTGAATAATTCGCTCCAAAACATAGTTTATATACCTGTATTTACGTAAACAAGAAAGGGGTCACGATCTTCTAGAATCTCTCAGAACAATTTTATGTTCAAGAAATCTCGTAAACAGTGTATGACCCAACTAAAATAGAAAGATGTTTATACAAAACTCCATTTTGCCCTTGGAACGAACCAATCACTTTAAAAGCTTGTTTACAACTCTGAAACCAGGTCAGAAATGAGGTCAACACCTGGTGTTTACTCTGTAAAATACAGGTCACCCCCCCCCTTCAATGAATGAAACTTAAAACCTAAAATACCAAATTTAAATCTAACAAACAGACAATAAAATTAAATATAAATGACTTATATCAAATATACGTAACAGTAGGAAGTATTGAGCCATAAACTGCATTTTTTTTAATTTGAAAATTTACACATTAATGTTGTCCATAAAATGGGCACCCCGTCAAAAGAGCGCCCGACAAAAGAGCGCCGACATAAGAGCGCAGACAAAAGAGCGCCGACAAAGGAGCGCAGACAAAAGAGCGCAGACAAAAGAGCGCCGACATAGGAGCGCAGACAAAAGAGCACAGACAAAAGAGCGCCGACATAAGAGCTCAGTCAATTAAAAAAACACATGTTGTACGCTAAACGAATATGAAATGGTTAACACTTGTTTTAATGAAACAATCGGCGGTACGATAAAACGACATTGCACCTATTTGTGTTTATTTATATATTATGGTTAATATGTTATGAATGCAGTTTAAAAATATTTCTAACCCAAGTAACATGGAGAAGATCGAATCACAGAAAGGGAAGGCTATTATATTGTTCGAAGGCTACAGATATCGAAAGGATAGAGCAAATGCTGATGGAAGTACGACATGGAGATGCTGCAAGAAAGATGGCTGCCGAGGACGGATGAAAATGCTGAACGATGTTGTTTTGTCATCATCGGAACACAATCACGCTCCTGATCCGGCTAAAAACGAAGCAGCGAAAGTGGTGTCGGCTATACGAAAACGGGCAGTGGAAGGGGTGGAAAAACCAAGGCAGATTATACAACAAACCAGAGCAGGAATTTCGATGGAAGTAGCACCTCATTTGCTGGCATACGTCGCTTCACAACGTGCAATAGAAAGACAAAGAAAACGCAATCAGCTGCCATACCCAAATCCGCAGAACGTTGCAGAGATAACAATTCCTGAACCTCTTCAAACGACAACAAGAGGGCAAAATTTCGTCTTGTGGTATTCCGGACCGACTGACGTTTACAGAATGATGATGTTCGGAACAATGGATAATATCAATCGTCTACAGCAAAATGAACATTGGTTTGTGGATGGAACTTTCAGAGTTGCACCAGTAATCTTCTATCAGGTATTTACAATCCATGCTTTGATAGATAATAAGGCAGTGCCGTTGGTTTATTGCCTCATCCAGGATAAGACCGAAGCAACCTATATCAGAGTTTTTGAGAAAATTGTGGAACTTCTACCTACCGTGAATCCTGCGAGCATCATGTCTGATTTTGAGAAAGCCACACATAATGCAAATTCAGCACGTGTTTCCCAATGCACGTCTTGTTGGTTGTCTATTTCATCTAGGCCAATGTCTCTGGCGAAAAGTGCAAGATTTAGGCTTATCGCAACTGTATCACGACAACGAGGAATGTCGAATGACAGTGAAGATGCTGCTTGCCTTAAGTTTTGTTCCTGTAAATGATGTCTGTACTGCATTCGAGCAATTGGTAGAAGCTAGTCTTGTAGAAATTATGCCACTGGTAGATTATTGGGAGGATACTTACATAGGGAGGCGAAGGAGAAACCGTCGAGGTGACCCGCGCTTCGCTCTTGCTATTTGGAATGTCCATAATTGTGTCGCTGAAAATCTACCCCATACAAACAACTCAGTCGAGGCATGGCATCGCGCATTCCAACAAACGGTAGATTGCAATCATCCTTCCGTTTATAAATTGATCAACCAGTTTCGTCTGGAACAAGATCACATCGAAATCGAACTGGAACGTCATCTAGCTGGAGTTAATCAACCAGAAGCTTCAAAGAACAAATATGTTCAGCTGAACCGAAGATTGCAGGCGATTGCTTCAACCTATGCTAATGATTCAATGATGGAATACCTACGAGGTATAGCCCACAACTTAGCAATATAAATGCAACTATAAAGAAACGTTTTATTAGTTTGAACTTCCTTTCATTTTGTGTAATTTCATTTCATTTTATATTTTCACTTTAGGCCTAACATTTAAAATCTTTGTATGTGTTATTAGATTTCGTTTTGAATAATTGGACTTCAGTTGATAGTCTATTATAGTTAAGATGCCCGCAAACGTTCAGTTGATTATACCAGTTTTTTAGTTAAAGAAACTGAACAATTAGTTTTTTAATGAAACAATAAAGAGTTAACATCAAACGAGGCGTCTGAGCGAGTTAATTTTCTTGTTCCTATTTATTAAATATTGTTGTTCGATCTTTAGTTTGCGCTCTTATGTCGGCGCTCTTTTGTCGGCAAATTAGTGCGCTCTTTTGTCTGCGCTCCTATGTCGGCGCTCTTTTGTCTGCGCTCCTATGTCGGCGCTCTTTTGTCGTGCGCTCTTTTGACGGGTCACCCATAAAATGATATACATGTATTATAATTATCTCAATCTTTCAGATATATAAGTGACTCTTTACTTTCTCATTTAGCTGAAGGATGGGTGCCGATACAAATATGTAATAAAAAAGAAATATAAAAACAGTGGTTTTTGATAATTATTGCCCGATATATTAGGCACGCATTAACATGTTTAGATCAGTATTGATCCATTTGACAAACATAGTAGAACTTTAAAATTATGTACAACAGTATACTTCTAAACAGCATTTTTTAACAACTTTGTTATTAATTTTAATTCATTTACTTCAATGGCAGTATGAATATAAGCCAGATAAGATTAATTAAGATACAGTTATATACTAAATACATTACCATCTTTTGGAGTGAATTTCCTTGTACATGAATAAGTTGTAAAGCAGCTTTAAAATTTATTTTTTTATTTACTGAAATAAAACACTAAATTTATTACTATAAAAACTTGAACTGCAAAAATAGATATTGTCAACTGCAGTATAATTTATGTAACTTTGAAATTTGATATTTTTAAGATTAATGCAAATGATTTTAAATAAACATATCACTGAAGCTGAAACATATTTCATTGCAAAATACTGCATGTTTGTTGGAGGTTAGCGGGGAGTCATGTCATGTGATTTGGTAGGTGGAGACCATATAGAATCAACAATGATATAGGAATCAAAGATATACATAAAATATATACAATAGTGAAGGCTGAAATGAAATAATTCAAAACTTCATTAAGGAGAACTACAAGCAAAATCAAGGAAAAAAAATAAGAAAAAATGGCCACGGCAAGAAAGGTTACAATGGACTTGCAGAAATACTTCAAAATATGAAGAATAGAAACAGAGGAAGGCTCCTTATTGAATGCAATTACAAAGAAGGAACCCAAGTATTGGATATGCAAGGAATACAAAGAGGGAATATACCAGATGTGACAACAGTGATGATAGCGTTAAAAATCACAGACCCAGATATACAGCAAAAAATTTACTCTATCTACAGAAATGGTTTTAAAGAGTATATAATACAACCAAGAGGTAACACACCAGCATTACCTTACGGAGAAACAACTATATACAGAGAAAGAGTAATAGTAAAGAAGGCAGAACCAATACTCCGAAAATAAAAAACAGACAAGGGAGTTATAGTTATCGGACGTACCAATGGAGATACCACAAGAAGACGTGGTAGAATGGTTTGAAGAAAAATTTGAGATTAAAGTGATAAAATCAAGACTCAGAACAGTTCCTGGTTTCTCAACTTGTGACGGAACCAGGGCATTAGAAATAAAAAAAAAACAAGGCTCAGAACAATAAAAGGAGCATTTTACTTACATGGCTTTTTAACCAAGGCATGGTACAAAGGATGTATTTACCACAGGAAGTGCAACAGGTACAGGGAGACGATCATACACCTCACAAATGCCCCAAAACTGAAGAACAAATGGTAGAACCCACAAACATTGTAAACCCAGATACACCACTCCAAAACTAGCAAATAATAACTGAAATGCAAATGCCCATGCAGACAAGAGAAACATAGCAACAAAAGATGAAAAAGGGAAAAAGACACAACCAAATGCAAATACATGTACTCCGATGACATCCAGTAGCCAAGAAGAATAGGGGATACAGAGAAAGATATCAAAAAAACAGCATGGCCAGAAGAAAAATGCAAATCTCAAGGAGATAAATAAAACACCACCACAACAACAGGAGATAGGGGAGTTATTATCGGATATACCTATTTATATGCCTCTAGAACATGTAGTAAAATGGTTTGAGGACATTTTTTTAGATTAAAGTGGTAAAATCAAGATGCAGAACCATCCCTGGTTTGTCAATTTACGATGGAAGTAGGATATTAGAAATTGAAAAAACAATGCTCAGAACAATAACAGGAGAATTTAACCTACATGGTTTTGTAACCAAGGCACGGTATGAAGGATTAGAACGCACAAACACCGAAAACTCAAGAGACACTTCAACAAAACCAGCAAACAACAATTGGAATGCAATTACCCTTGCAGAAACAGAACCAGCTGCAGAGAATAGAAATAGAACAACAAAAGACTAGAAAAAAGAGAAAAGACAACCAAATGCAAATATTAAGGAGATACAGAAAATGCCACAACGACAAGAGCTAGGGAAGAAATCACAGACTTTAAAGGGGAATAACAAAATCCAGGAGAAACAACAACGAAAGTGAAAAATGAGAAAAAAGAATCAGAGAAAAATGGTACAACAGAACATATGACAGAAGAACAAATATTCATACAAAAAAGAAGAAAAGAAAAAAGAAGGGAAGAAGACAAAAACAATGTAGGAAAGTCTATACCATGATGAATGTTTGGAAGAAGAATTTGGAAATAATTGATTAAAGAAAGAAGAAAAATTTAAAAATAATAAGTTTAAAAAATAAATATAAAATAATAATAATTTTAAAAAAAAGTTTTCAATCTATATCATACATAAACACAAAACAATAGGGCAGTAGGGCCTCCCCATAATGGTCTGTGAAGATCAACGGGGAGAGCACCCTCCCAAAAAAAGGTAGGTTAAGAGATCTTTCATCTTGTGTATGGTGAACCGTGCAAGGCTCTACAGTGCTAACAGAAATTTTTTAGAAACGTGCCCCAGGCTGGTGACTTAAATAAATCACAAGCCCCGACTTAAATTCAACAAGCTCGAACACCAGTTTCCACATGCCTAAAATATCACCTTTTTTATTGTCACGCAATGTTACAGTTAATGCAAATGTCATTAGTTTTATCACTATACTCACTAGGGACTAGATGGTTCTGTGCTGGATTCTCAGGGTGAATCCTCCTCAGAGCTGTTGTTGATGTGTTGTTTGCACTACATGTATGTGCAAAGAATTAATATCCGCTCTTTATCTTTGGTTTTTTTTTTTTGCTGGCAAGCTTCACAATGTAAAACTCTTGCCAACCAAGAGTTCAGAAATTTATTTTGTTCGACTTTTCTGGTAGTTAATTGGTTCCTCAAAAAACTTAAGAAATAAATTATACTTGAAAACATGTCTGACAAATGAAATGACTATGATTTACATTCAGTATATTGCTGTAAAAATGAACTTCAAAGAAACATTGCCACTGTTCGTACACTTCTCAAAAATAAAGGTCTACTTGTGTGCTCACACAACTTTCGTTTATGATAATTTTTATCTTTTAGATGTGATTTTTTTAAGGCATTATGTCAAATGCCTCATCATTAATGAAATAATGACCACAAAACATTGATATTTAATCAGACAAGGGAGTACACTCCTAGCCGATTTCATGCTTGGCAATTTCCATAAGACAAAGTGGAATCACATTAGCTTTATATGATTTCTGGTGATTGATACATGAATCAAAATAACCAAGTATTTAAACATTCAATTGAAGCCAATTGATAACCAATAAATCACAGTTTTAACTTGTCCATTTGAAGCCATTTGATAACCAGTAAATCAGTTTTAGCTTGTCATTTATCTTTGATATTTGGTTTTGTGAGGGTCTATATTTTTCAGTTTTGTCTAATTGACTATAATTTATAGGCAGATTAACAAATATTTGATCAATAGTTAATCATATAAGTATTTCCCTCTTCCTCTAATTATCATAAACATCAAAGATGATCTCAAAATAATATAACCTTGATTCAGTTATGCACACCTGAACATGCCACCAGTGATCTGTTAGCTGGACCCAGTTCATATTGACTGTACATAGGTACATTATTATTGGCTGAAAAAATGTCCATCATTAGCACAATCTTCAAATTGGTTACAGTAAAACCTGTCTTGAGAAACCATTTCTATGAGAGACCACCTGTTTTGAGAGACCATTATTTTTTGGCAGAAGGGGTGTACTTTCAAGACAGGTTCTACTGTATGAGCATTATACACTCTTTAAGAAATTATGCGCGAGATGAATTGGGTGTTATGTGATGATGATACTCAGGCTTGAATCAACACGCGTCATAAAACGCACAGCTTGGAATTTCCATTCATCAGAAATGGGTTACATTTAAGTTCGAAGTGTCAAAACTGAACTTAGGACATTGAGAGTTATTATTAGTAATAATATTTGATTTGATTGATGAATCTAACACTCAATGGGACATGACCTCATATAAGTGCCTGTATGTCACATCTATTGATGGATAAGAAGATTGATTTTAAACGGAATATTTTCATAAGACAAATTAAGGTTGTTTATTGACCCCTGTTCTTTGACCCAGAAGCAGTCTGTTAAGCACTTTCTATTTCCAAAGACACTCTCTTGCCTGTAATCTATTATTTATATAGTATACAAAAAGGGAATATATATGATATTGAAGCTTGTTAATTAATAATAGTTTAATTTCTCTATTGATCTTATTTCAGGGAAGCAAGATGTCTTTGTTTCCATGCCCACAGGAGCAGGCAAATCCTTGTGCTATCAGCTACCGGCAGTTGCAGCAAGAGGACTTACTTTGGTTGTCTCCCCATTGATAGCTCTTATGCAAGATCAGCTTGATCATTTGCATTCGCTTGGTATTCCAGCCGAGTCCCTAAATTCTAAACTGTCTGCCACTGATAGGAAACAGATTCTTTCTGATCTTGAATGTGACAAACCTAAAACCATTCTGCTTTATGTTACCCCAGAGCTTATTGCCACAGATCATTTTAAAAGTGTAACTGAATCATTGATGAAAAAGAAGATTTTAAAATATTTTGTGGTTGATGAGGCTCATTGTGTCTCACAATGGGGTCATGATTTTCGACCGGATTACCTAAAACTGGGAACGTACAGAAGAAAATATCTGAAGCACGTGCCATGTATTGCATTGACTGCTACTGCAACTGCTCATGTTGTTACAGATATTGTTCAGCAACTTGGTCTTAAACAGCCACTAGCAAAGTTCAAGATAGGTAGCTTTCGCCCAAACCTTTATTATGACATTAAGATGAAAGAACTCCTCCAAGACCCATATGATGACTTGAAGAGTTTTGCAGTAAAGGCTTTGGGTGGAGTCGTGGAAGACAAAGATGATAACTGGGTGAGCTATGCTTTTGCGTTGTTGATGATATAGTTAGGACCATGCCTGGTAACCAAGTCTGTAACAAGAAAGATAGGGAATTATTATTTGATTGGAAAAATAGTTCCAGTTTAACTCAGGGCATTTTTAACACGTGGATATCAGAAGCAGTGTTGCACCTTAAGGGAGTCAAAAGCACATTTTCCACTAAATTTAACAAATTTATATATCATGATCATTATATGGTAACCAAAGTACAATAAGTATCCCCTGGCAACACAGGCAAAATTTAAACACCACAGAACATCAATCTCGTGATGGACGAGGATAACTCTATTTTATTGTTTAAATGAGTTGAATCGTCATCGGTCTCCTTGGCTGTCAAGACTGTGTTATCTTAAGGTTGTGTAAATTTGTGTATCTAAAATTGGAATTCTAGATTAAAGATGATTCACTACGAGACACTGCTTTTATATCCAAATTATTTCAGTACTTTGTTTTGTTTATTTCATTTGTTTATTTCATTTGCATATATATATATATATATATATATATATATATATATATATATATATATATATATATATATATATATATATATATATATATATATATGTATAAAGATATATACACACAGGGCTGTCCACAAAACTGTCACACACTTGTATTGAGATTAACAACAATTTTCATAAAAAAAACAACATTATCATATGAAATGCATAGAAACAAAAGTATAAATCCTACTTCAAAATCATCAATCAGTCAATTAACATTTATTGTTTCTCAAGATAACCTGGATCCAATTCCAGAAAGGGATCCAGGTGTCCTTTCTTGTCCTCCACCTGCAATCTGGGTCCATATAGGTTTGTTCTGGTCTCCTTACCCGTCTCTCTGAATCATCCCACAAATGTATTGATGGTGTTGGATCATATGTTGGAATGTCATTTGTATGGAACATTATAAAGAGTAGGTCGGACAGAACCCAATGTCTCAAACAAGATCTCCAGTTACTCTTCACCATTTTCATCTCCGATTCAATTTTAAAGTTCGAACAACCCTCAACAAAACTGGATGTATTCTGTGTTTGATTTTGCGAATTCTATACACCAGTTACACCACATAACGTTCTTGTCCTCATCATAATTCAGCCATTCATTGTCTTTTGTTCATGTCTTCTGAGTCATTCGATTATGCTTTTCCATATCATAAGAATTATTTCTCTCTTTTATGTCATTTTCATTCAACTTTTTCTTTTTTCCGGAGGCTGAACACCATTTATGAAATGCCACATTTTGCCTGTCTTATAAGGCTGGAATTGTGCCTCCTTTTGAAATACGAGATGTTACAGTATAGCTGACGCAAATTATTTAAAGTAAGAAAAAGAATGGCAGTGTCCTTTATATAAGAAAGTCCGAGCAAGAAACACATTTCAAAACACATGCCTTTGCGCCTCCACCCAATTAAATGGCATCTTTCTAATAAAGTCTTGACTTCAGCGGATGTTCTACAGGATCAAAGCAGTGGCTATTGCAAACACTTGTTATAAAATGTTAACATCAAAAGATAATGTTAGTTTCACCTTGGAAAATGTGTTCCCATCCAGCGAAGCCATCTGACGGCGCGTTGTATTTAACAGCTCCAATTACGGTCTCATCATTAATAGCGTAAGTTTAGTAAGTGTTCTTAATTGGACCTCAATGTATTGTTTAAATTAATAATAAGGGGGAAAATATTCAAAATCTTTGATGCCTGTGCTAAGAGATTTTAATTTCCATCAAATGTACGGCATTATGCTTGGATATATCCACGTGTATTCAGTAATCAATAATTTTTTTCGGTTTTGTATGGGAAAAATATTTTTTAAAAATAATTTTTATTGTCATAGAAAAAGTAGATGAATGGAAATGATGTGTCAGTAATGTGATCATAATAAATTGATCTAATTCTTATAATTATTTCGATGCAAACATAAAGCATTACCCCGTTTGTGACTCTCGGCGCCTTTGGCTAGCATGCCAAAAAAAAAATAAGAGGAAATAAACAAGCATGTGAACTAATTTCTTTGAAAAGTTGATGCCATGTGTTGTAGTTTTGTAGTTTGTTACTGTGGTCGCATGAATAAAGTGTCAAACCAGGTTATTTTTCATCTAATTCACTGTCAGATTAATTAGGATATCAATTACCAAACTTCCGTTGTTAAGGATGAGACCATGATTTGAGCTGTTACGCGAAATGCACAAAATTAGATGGCTTCTTGTAATAGAAACGCATTTCTGAGGCAGAATTGGACTTCATCTTCTCTTGCTAATATTTTATGACTGTTTACAAAGGTCACTGCTTTGATTCTACAGAATATATGCTGAAGTCACGTCTTTATTAGGGTATTGAGTAAACAAACGCTGATTGTTGATAAACAAAACATACTAGCCCATCGGACTAGTAAGATTATGATAGTTACTAGTCCGCCAGGAAATCTACTAACCTCGGGCTAGCTAACTACCGCTAATTTTGAGCCCTTATATGTGTGTGGGGGGGGGGGGTATTTAGCATTGTAAATTTGTAGCTGACCTTATTCAAAATCAGTGATAGTTTTGTAAACAATATTGTTTGCATTGTTTGGACTGAATGATAAATATTTTTTTCTTGGTCTCTGATTTTCTTGACCATATTTTTTTTATTATAATTTGAGTAAAAGACCTTCTAATATTAGTAAGATTTTATCATGTAAACTTTTGGAGCCTTCAAGAAGGAAAGTTTCCATTTGGTAATAGTGTTTTTAATAAAATGCTTGTTGTTACCTAGGTCAGGTAGAGGAATATAAAATCTTGTTTATTGGGGGAAAAAAACCTTTTATTTCTGAGTACACTCATATTGTTGACATTATTATGTTCGGTATTTCATTTGGGCTGGAATTTATTTATTCAAATTATTTATTCACTGGAAGGGCTTATCTAAAATAATCTTGCAAAAAGAGACTTGGATCTATAGTGAAATTTAGCACATATCTGACATAATTTTGCTCACATGGCCAGGTGAGCATTTGGTAAGGCCATGTGTCCCAACAACTTGTAAACATTTACTGAACAAATTTTACCGTATATGAGTGAAAGCATTCTGAGATGACAAATTTCAGATTTGTACAAATAAAGCCAAATTTCTGTCAAATATGCTGTTACTGAAAAAGAAAAAAGCCATTGGCAGTAACTTCACAAAAAACACTTAGCAGGATGTATCCTAGCTTGAAAGTCTTTTATTTTGACATCATCCTAGCTTGAAGGCCTTTTAATTTGACAACATCCTAGCTTGAAAGCCTTTTAATTTGACAGCATCCTAGCTTGAAAGCCATTACACAAACTATGTTAATGTCATCAAGATATAAGGTCACTGTTCTTACAAATAGAGCGGCCCCTAGTTGCAGAGTGGTCTAAAGCACTCACCGTTATGGATCACTGCCATCTCACCTCTATCTGCATGGATTCGAGTATTTTGACTCAGCCAATGTGAGCATGTGAAAGCTTGCTGGTAGCTTATCGTGGGTCGGTGGTTCTGTCTGGGGTTTTCCAGGGTTCTTCCTGCACTGTTAATACTGGCCGCCATGTATAGCCTATCTTGTGCTGAAAAATGATTTTAAACTCTATAACAACAAATAACAACTTACAAAAAGAGAAGCATTTAAACAACACTATTGAAAGAGAAACAACAGAACACAATTCAAACATCTTTGATAAAGCATCATGGCATTAAGGCCTTTTGAAAATGAACAGATAAATTATAATATAATTGATGTGCCTTCAAATATGGGTGAAGATTTAAAAAAAAATTAATGTTCTTGCTTTTCATTATTAGTCAGAAGTGAGACATGCTATACAACTTTAAAGGTCGCTTCCTTGCTCTGGATAATTTATGATGATTACTAGTTTCCCATATGGCATAACTGTCTTAAGAATTAAAAAAATTCTGCAATAAGGGTAAATGGCTCTCTAGACATCCAGTTAAATGAGAAAAATCAACCATACATAACCATGAGTTACCTTAGCATAAATAAAATCAACATCAGTATGCCATGGTATATCAGAAGTCTTGTCTGGAGTATTTATACAAAATGTACATCACAAACCATACAACTCTTTTAAGACAACAACTTTTACATGTGAAGGACAAAACAGATTTTTGTTTTAAAAATGTGATATCGTCTATTATATCAGATGTATTAATTTTGAGAATGATTACATTGGGGAAACAGGTAGTGGATTAAGGAACATATAAGTTTAAGTGAGTTATTGGTCGTACATAAACATTGTATCGATATGTGACATTCCATCATTCTTGATCTGACCAGAGTCATCACATTAGATGACATCATATGGAAAAGGAAGGTGGTTGTGGCATTGTGTACTGTCGGACACTTGATGGATGTGATGAGGTGGCCAACCATCTAAGTCTAAACGGGCTGCCCTCCAAGGCTTACCATGCAGGTCTGAAGACTGACATATGAGATCATCATATGGAAAAGGAAGGTGAAGGATATGACAGTTGATGGCCAACACTAAAAAAGGATAATGGCTTGACTTACCACATATCTACACTAATCCTCATATCACGTGACCATTATAAGTCATGTGATAAACATTAGCTGCTGATAAAGGCATTCTTATTTAAATTTGTAAGATATTTATGCTGTGAGTATGGGAAATTACCAATGATCATGAGACATGCTGAGTATGGGAAATTACCAATGATCATGAGACATGTCGAGTATGGGAAATAACCAATGATCATGAGGCATGATGAGTATGGGAAGTTATCAATGATCATGAGGCATGTTGAGTATGGGAAATAACCAATGATCATGAGGCATGTTGAGTATGGGAAATTACATTACTAATGATCATGAGGCTTGTTGAGTATGGGAAATTACCAGTGATCATGAGGCATGTTGAGTATGGGAAATTACCAATGATTATAAGGCATGTTGTTTTTTTTTTTTCTTTAAATCAATAAGTTGCACTTATCTTTTTTCAACTCTTAGAACAAGCATGGTTGTGGCATTGTGTACTGTCGGACACGTGATGGATGTGATGAGGTGGCCAACCATCTGAGTCGAAACGGGCTGCCCTCCAAGGCTTACCATGCAGGTCTGAAGACTGACATACGAGATCAAGTTCAAATGGAGTGGATGGAAGGAAAGTTTCCTATCATATGTGCCACCATCAGCTTTGGGATGGGTGTTGACAAGCCTAATGTTAGGTTTGTGATGAAATTATTGATTATCCTCTGATAGGATCTAATTGTTTTATAGATATTTGCTTTTTGAATATCCCTGTAAATAATTAGCAGTAGGAATAGTATGTCATGAGATATATGAGAATGCTGGAAAATATATCAAATTTGGGATATCACTCTTGAATTTGAGCATTTAAGGATTGTTGGTATTCTTTCAGTAACAAATTGAGTTTGCCTGCAACATGTCAGCAGAGCAGGTGAAATGGATTGTAACAGAAAAGCTATCATTCACAAACCAATGTTGTTATCCCCTTTCAAGGAATCATGCTGGGCTTGAAATTGAGTAAAATGACTTCTTGTTATAAATTGATTGATATGAAAATAGGGAGAAGAAGAGGGCTAAAGCTTAATATTTTTAAATGGCACAATAAGTTCTTAAAAAACCTTTTTTAATGGCTCTGCATCTTACAGTGATACCTCACTATAACACAGTGGTCAGGGCCCACTTAGTGCTATAACACAATGGTCAGGGCCCACTTAGTGCTATAACACAATGGTCAGGATCCACTGAGCACCACTGTGCTATGTAACAATGTAGTAGCAAAAATCATTTAGCTGAAAAAATTATGCTTGTGTATCCCATAGCCCCAACAAATAGGAGATTTGGGGGGATATAGGAGTGGGCACAAATATACATGCTTTGATGGCACAGTTTATTGTTGTTTTTTGGGGGGACTGCATCCAATGAAAGAAATGTAAATTATCATTACATTTGATTATAGACAGTTTTGTGTGCATCTCAAGTATACTCATTAGAGTGTAGTCATTTAAGAGTTTAATGTTTATTTAGAGTTTATCATGGTATAAGATGTCAGTTGCCAAATCACAGAGCAAATTAATGCTTGAAGGGCATTATGTAAATGTGAATCGGCCACCTTTATATGTGCCCCATACAGCAAGTTATCTGATCCCACTGGGCCACCTTTATATGTGCCCCATACAGCAAGTTATCTGATCCCACTGCGCCACCTTTATATGTGCCCCATACAGCAAGTTATCTTATCCCACTGGGCCACCTGTATATGTGCCCCATACAGCAGTGGATCTGATCCCACTGGGCCACCTTTATATGTGCCCCATACAGCAAGTTATCTGATCCCACTGGGCCACCTGTATATGTGCCCCATACAGCAGTGGATCTGATCCCACTGGGCCACTTTTATATGTACCCCATACAGATGACTTTGCTAAATCAATGGTGCCCCTTTTTCAGTCTGCTTGAGCATAAAGTCAGTATAACAAATAAGGTGTGATCAGTCTTTTGTCAGTGGTGTAACCAGGAGAAACTCCAGCTGGAAATGGCAGAATGTGCAAATACATTAATTATGGTTAAAGAGCCAAGTTGCTGCCATACTTTGGTAGGGACCAAGTAACTGCCTCTTCACATCAACATTTTAGAAATGAAAGCTGTCATAAACTCCTTTCAGCTCTGGAAGGACCAACTCTGCAGGAAGTCAGTCCTGATTATGCCTGACTGTTTAGTAATGGTGACTTAACTCCTCAAACTGGATTTCTTTTTACACCTTCCAAGGTTAAAAGGTTACAATAACATGATTACCTAATGAAATGACCTCAAAAGTACACACCCACTATCTTAAAGCTATGTAACCTATTTACTGAAATGACCTCATCTTAATATACAAAAACTCATAACCATATGGAAAACTAATATTTAATATGTTATTTACTAAATGACCCTTATAATCTATATTCATTAAAAATATTTCAGATCAACATGCAAATCAGATACATTCTTGTAAGATTCATTGTTCTGTGGGATACAGGCAGTGTTAATTTAATCATAATGAATGGTTCCTTGTTATTTTTTCATCAGATTTGGGGATATCTGATGATCTGCCTCTTTATGACAAGGTGGAACTACTAGCTTTATGGAAATCAGCATGTTTTTAGTGCTGGTGTAGAGTCAGCAGCATCATTCTTTTGAGTGCCTAGACCCTTCATTTGGCTGACTTTTTTCATTAGTTCTATTAGGAGAGGACTGCCAGACCTACTTAAATGAACACAGCCACTTAGCTTTGCTGGATTTTCCAGTGAATTTTGATGGCAAGATTTCATATTAATCTGATTATGCAGCCACAGATCATGTAACCATAGGTGTGTTGCTTTAAGTAGGAAACCAGATTATCGCTCACATAGGGAATCCAGTCTTTCTTGTCTAGACAGATACCCAAGTTATACGTAGAATGATCAGCAATCCCTCCTCCTATTATCTATTCTTCTAATGACTCCTATTACCTATTCATCTAATGACTCCTATTACCTATTCTTCTAATGACTCGGAGTCTCCTATTACCTTATCTTCTAATGACTCCTATTACCTATTCTTCTAATGACTCGGAGTCTCCTATTACCTTATCTTCTAATGACTCCTATTACCTATTCATCTAATGACTCCTATTACCTATTCTTCTAATGACTCAGAGTCTCCTATTACCTTATCTTCTAATGACTCCTATTACCTATTCTTCTAATGACTCCTATTACCTATTCTTCTAATGACTCGGAGTCTCCTATTACCTATTCTTCTAATGACTTATATTACCTATTCTTCTAATGACTCCTATTACCTATTCTTCTAATGACTCGGAGTCTCCTATTACCTATTCTTCTAATGACTCCTATTACCTATTCTTCTAATGACATATTACCTATTCTTCTAATGACTCCTATTACCTATTCTTTTAATGACTCGGAGTCTCCTATTACCTATTCTTCTAATGACTCCTATTACCTATTCTTCTAATGACTCGGAGTCTCCTATTACCTTATCTTCTAATGACTCCTATTACCTATTCTTCTAATGACTCCTATTACCTATTCTTCTAATGACTCGGAGTCTCCTATTACCTATTCTTCTAATGACTCCTATTACCTATTCTTCTAATGACTCGGAGTCTCCTATTACCTTATCTTCTAATGACTCCTATTACCTATTCTTCTAATGACTCGGAGTCTCCTATTACCTATTCTTCTAATGACTCCTATTACCTATTCTTCTAATGACTCCTATTACCTATTCTTCTAATGACTCCTATTACCTATTCTTCTAATGTCAATGTGATTGGGAAGGTATTTAAAGGACAATGCAAATTTTAGAGTAAGTGAAGAGTTACTTGAGCACATGCCACATGGAAAAACATTTATTATAATATTTTGTGTCCAAGAAAATTTGATAGTACAGTGCAGACTGCAAAGTTAAGGCAACAATAATATCAAAGCAAATTAGTTTTTCCCTTTCATTTGATTCCTACTATAGTACATTGAGTACTCCCATTTACCTTGCCCCTTTTAAATGTTTTTCTGAAGGTGGGTGACACTGTCCTTTGCCTTTAGTATTCTAGATGCAACAGTCTATGTATATACACTAAATACAGCACAGTACTTAAGGTCATATAGTAATTCATTGATTTTTTTGACAAAATCAATCAACCAAGTCTCCTTGTACACAAACACATTTGTCATGTAAATATTCCTGAAATTGAAAACTTAGACAACCCCAGCTTTCTCAGTGTTGCAGATAATGGAATTAAACAATTAGACAACCCCAGCTTTCTCAGTGTAGCACATAATGGAATTGAAAACTTAGACAACCCCAGCTTTCTCAGTGTTGCAGTTAATGGAATTTAACAATTAGACAACCCGAGCTTTCTCAGTGCTGCAGATAATTTGGCTGATATGTCAAATAATTTTTTACAAGCTATGATTATCCATTTTGCTTGAATTGGCTCGAGTGTTGGAAGTTTCAACATCCACTGATAAAATGCATTGATCATCACCTTTGTTTTCTTCAGTCTTTTCTTGTGTCTCCATGACCTTTCTTACATATCAGTCATGGAAATTTTATTTTCAGTTTTCATTATGCTTTCTGTCAGATATAATAGTTTATCCATACTCAGAATATGCTCAAAGAAAGGATTGATTCCATTGTCCTTGAGTCGTCTATACTCTAATCATACTCAGAACATGCTCAAAGAAATAATTTATTCCATTGTCCTTGAGTTGACCACACTTAAGCATGATCAAAGAAAGGAGTAGTTTTGTTGACTTTGAGTTTAGCTAGCATCTTTACTTTTTCATGGTTTTGTACACTGTAAAGATTGCCTTAGTCTGCTGATTGCATGGAGCTGTTGGTCACATGTTCAGCTCATACTGTAGTATCATCAGTATTCGTGGGGGATCAATTTTCGTGGTTTTCGTGGTTGCCACAAACCACGAATTTAAATCCCCAACGAAAAAATGAGCCATATAGGTTGATGATTCCCCCCCCCCCCCAATTCACGACCCGTTTTTTTTTTTTTACAGTGTTTCATTTAAGTAAGGATAGAGATAAAATATATAAAGGATAACATATTCAAACAATAGTAATACTAAACAGAAAGAAAGAAAGAAAAAATACTAGTAATACAAAATAACTGCATATGAAAATTAGAGTTAATACTTATTCAAGTCGATCCTTCAATCTAGTGCAGCTGTTGTTTAAACATTCAAATCCTTCTGAAAGCACATTTCATTTTATCCATACATTTTAAATCCAATAGAACAACAATCCTGTAAAAACATATATTTCTTGAAACACTAAAGCAGATTATTAAAGCTCACACTGCACAGATTGTTGGACAAAGCCACTGTTTCAACATCGTGTCAATCAAGTCTCATGGTACTTATAAATGTTTCTCGGGTAAATAATCCCCAAATTGCAAAAGTCCAGCTTTCTCGAAACCTTTCATAATTAGGTCCGATCGCTCACTCAGTGTCGCGTGAGTTGCAATTATCCATTTAGCGTGAGTTAATCACTTGGTCAAAAACACGTTGTAAGTATTGAACTTGCCGGGTCTTAGATATGTACTCATACAGGTGGCAGTATTGTTTTAAACATTAATGTAACCGCCGTTTGCGTCGGCATCGTTTTATTCTTTTGTATTCTTTATCTGGGGTACTTGTAGAGGTTAAACTATGAAATTAACTACCTTATAATATGCAAAATTTGACAGGCAAAACCACGAATTTACGTCCCCACGAAAATGCCTTTTTTTTACGAAACCACGAAAATTGAGCCCAACGAAAATAAATGATACTACAGTATATGGAATGATGACATTATCCACATACATTTTTTTACCACTTTTAAGCAAATATTTTAATGCCATTATCATTGGATTGTACTGATTCTATAGAAACTTTAAGTTAAAGATTCACGTGATTCTCTCGGACGATTTCCTTGGTAAGAAAATATATCCATTTTTTATTACCAATGTACTGATGTCATGTGTTACATGACTGTCAGTTGTATAGTCATTTTACCTTGAAGGATTCCCATGGTAAAGATGGGATGCTCAGCATTTCTTACTATTTGTTCTCTTGATGCTAATATGATTGGAAAGTATATTCAACAGAGAAGTAAATGTTTTAGTAAATTAATTCCACAACTCCAAGCAATGCAAGCATTAGACCCTTCCACACCTCCCAGCATTGCAAACATCATCATTGATGTTTCATTCTACTTTAACTGTTGAATGTCTGGTATAGAGGTAGCCACCCAGCAGTAGAAATATGAGTGTTTTTGGAAGAGTTTTTCTCTCTGTCTGTTGAATATTAAGACAGACAAGATGAAATTTTGTGTTTCTGAGAGGGCTGGATTTAAGATGTAGAGGAGTTCATTAATGTTGTTATTAATGCCATTGGGTGAGTATTCACAGAAAAACAGCATACACTATTAGCCTTACAAATGGTTTTGCTTTGCTTTTGGTGATCATTCTTAACTGTTAATGACATAATATAGCTTTTTATAACATTGATTTATCTTTAAATAAAAAAATATTAAGAAAAATTAACAAATTTGTTAAGTCTTTCATACTTTTTATATAATTATCACTAACTTGTGTACATTCTCCTAGATATCTGCTTGAAAGAACTGTAACATACACACTAAACTTGCCCTTGTTATTTTTTTTCAACTTAAGATTTGTTGCCCACTGGACTTTGCCAAAATCAATGGCTGGGTATTACCAGGAGTCAGGACGTGCAGGAAGAGATGGTAATCCATCATACTGCCGACTGTACTACTCCAGACCAGACAAAGATACCGTTGCATTTTTTATCCAACAGGAAACCAGCAGACACACCGTAAGTTACATATTATTAATTTAGTAGGGATTTGTATGGGTCTTTTTTGTGTGGGGCAAAGAGCATTTAGAATTGAAATGTTTGTGCAACAAACTGAAATTGGGTATTTTTTTTTAAATTAAAAGAACGTGGACACCATCAGGGTCTCTTATTTTGTAATTTGTCTTTTTTATAATTTTTTGTCTGCAGTTAATTAAATATTTCAAAATCATTGCCATATTTAAATGTTTATTTATTCTCTTCTTAGAACATACCATATGAATCGTCCCTAAAATATAATCCTGTTTTTTTAAGACTGAAGATGTAGGTCACTGCTACTTATTTATTTGTGTGTCTGCCTATATACTTCAAGATCTAATTTTTAATATTTATGAACTTGATTTATCTCTGATAAAAAGAGATCACATGTCATACATGACTTAGGATTAGCCCCTGAGCCAAACAGCTCGGCAGTCCCCGACAGCATACTTGCAGAGATCGCCTAGAGCAGTGTTAGCCTTACCAGTGCCTGTATCTCTGAAACTTGCTGAGAATACTTGGCTTGCATATTTTTTTTCAGAGAGCTACGAGTAATAAATGTTATTTTTTAATATTTACGTTTCTTTAAATAAGCTAAAATTTGGCACAGTATTTCTCAATAAAATTATGTACAAAAATGGTATAAAAATTTCGATCTACATGCAGAAATAAAACTGACACTTAAAGATAAAATGATTGTCATACCAATTTGTTTCTATTACCATGAATAATCCATAAAAATCCATGATGAATTGACACTGAATAATTAACACTATCAGCACGTGAAATTCACTTCATTTGATGTACATACAAATTCCACTTGTCATCTCTATCGCAAACTAAACCTCGTGTGAATGCTTCTTCAGTCTGTCAAGTAAAAGTCTACTTCCAGCGGCTGATTCTTGTAATTTTCTTCGTTTTCTAATAAAAATATTTCCACTAATTTTGCCGCTATCAAAGTAAAATTTTTACCCCCTTTCTTCAGCAAAGTACACTCTATCTATATAAGCTAAAATTTTATTGGTTAAACTGCCTGCATAATTAGGAAATGGCTTCAAATCAACCAATGGTTTGCACTGATTTAACTCGTCGTTTGAGATACAGGCATAGAAAAATACTGCCACTCAAACTTGGCGCTTTGGATACAAGGTCAGCTCCATTATCGAGGCACTCGAGAAATGAGGGAAGTAAAGTGTGACAAGTCATTGAGGCAGCAGGGGTTAATGTGTTCACAGGTGATACTTTTGTATCCATCTATATTTCCATAACTCTATCTTTTCCTAAATCGTTACTTGGTAATTCACCACACTTTGTTCATACGTTGAACATGTGAAAACCACCTGCAAGAGGGGTACAGTTTGTTTGGCCCCATCCCAGGTGCCAAAATTGTTAAGAGGTCAAATATGCTAAAACTGCAATAACATTTACAGTTACATTTTCAGCTCTACTGGTCATTAATCAGAAGAACTATTGGGATGGGCTGTTGTCCATTGTCAGTATCAGATAATAGAAATCATCCAGTCTAATTCAGTTGTTGTAGGATTTAACCGCCATTATATCAGCACATGATAGGCAATACATGGTGGACAGTATTAATGGTGGAGGAAGAACCCTGTAAAGAACCGCTGACCCACGAGAAACTACTGGCAAGCTTTCTCAGATACCCACATTGGCTGAATCTGAGACTTGAACCCATGCGGACAGAGGTGAGATGGCAGTGATCCGTAACGGAGAGCACTTTAGACCACTTGGCCACTCTGCCCACCCACCCACCCCCAGTCTAATTCAGAGCTCTCCAGTTGCAGCATTCATCGGAAAGATAGAGAATTTTATTGGATATACCAATTATATTCCCTAAAGCTAGTAAGAATCAACATCTCTGTTTAAATGGGAGTCCAGGCATTTCTAAATTGGTTGCCTTGTATAACCTTTCATGTGTTGAAACTTGGCATAACACAATGCCACAAACCATTGTCTCTCATTCTGTCATGCCTCTAGCTCCAGTTTCTTATTGTTACATCTTCTAAACTCTTTGAGGATTGCCATGAAAATTTACACACACATTGAACCCAAGGTCTAGTTGGCCCTAAACAAAGAAGGTGAAGCTAGGACATTCAATATGGCTGACACAATTATGATTTTGACAATCTTGTAACTGCTACAATTCCTGAATTCCCTATTAACATGCTGTTTTGACAATAAAGATGTTTCAGGAGTTCAAGTAAAAACATCTATCCTTTTTAACTGTTGAATACTGAAACCATGTGTATTATATTTGAACAATGACAAGATTTTCAAATTAGCCACTATGGCAGCTAGCAGCCATATTGAATTGAAAATTAGCACAGTTTTCATTTAGGACCAAATAGACTTCATTATTCAGAGTTACTGCCCTTTCTTAGTGTAGTGCATCTTCACTAACCAAACATTTTGGTCATAATGTGTTTTAAGATAAAGAGGGCCCTATATTCTGAAAACAAAAATACATTCACTCAAGATGATCCTTCAAATGTCATTTAAATAGATTTAGATCATTGAGTTAAGACAAATGTCATTTAAATAGATTTAGATCGTTGAGTTAAGAGTGTTTTCAGTGCTGTTCCTACGTGATAATTTCAAATTGATGGTGTTATACAATGAATATTCAGATTGTAAATTGTATTGGAATACTTGCCATGAAAGTTCAAATAGGAAAATTTAGTATTTGTTTCAGCTCTAATTTTTATGTTCTAGAGGGACAAAAAGGTAGCAGAGATGAGAAAAAAGTCAGCCCAGGAGAGTTTTGAGGCCCTGGTCAAGTTCTGTGTAGATGTCAAGTAAGAATTTATCAGGAAACAACTATAACAATTACATTATAGTTTCTTTTCGAGAGTTCTGTACAACAGACTCTTGCATAAAAAGGAGTCATTTTAAAAGAAGTTTTCAAATGATATACAATCCTAATTTCTTTTTTAGTTATGTTCTTTTCAAGAATTTTGTATTGATTGCTCTGTCGTAACTCCAAATTATCAGGGTCATTTAAAACGAACAATTTATAAAACATCCCCATTTTTGTTAGCTTTGTTTTTTTTTTCAAGAACCTTGATCTAATTATATTGTCTTTCCTAGATCAAAATTACCATAAAACTAAGTACTGATGAAAATAATATACACTGGAACCTGTCTTGAAATACCACCAATTCTGCCAAAACACAATGGTTACTCATGACAGGTGGAAGGGGCCATGAGTGGCTGAGTGTTTTAAAGTACTTTCCATTATGGATCGCTGCGATCTCGCCTCTGTGTTGGTTCAAGTCTCGGACTATGTGGGTAAGTGAGAAAGCTATCCAGTTGCTTCTCGTGGGTCAGTGGTTCTTTCCAGGGGGTTCCCCGGGTTCTTTCTCCACCATTAATACTGGCTGCCATGTATAGCCTATCGTGTGCTGAAAAATGGCGGTTAAATCCTACAATAACAACATAACATGACAGGTGGTCCCTCATAACAGGTCATAACACTATATAATCAATAAATCTGTACATGGAGAGCATGGTCTCTCAAGACAGGTGGTATCTCGTAGCAGTGGTCTCTCAAGACAGATTTTACTGTATTTTGCACAACCAAAAAATGATATCCATTAAAATAAGTTATTCACAGTTTGTGAAACTTTATTTTTTAAAAATACCCATTGGCTAATATTAGAATATAAGAAACCATGAGACAAATTATTAACTCTGTTTTGAAAAACAGGTTATCATATAAACAGTGAACACTTTCCCAGATAAATAAATCAAAGCCAGTAGCTAGAGGAAGTAATCTACCATCAGAAAATTGAATACTGTTCATTTATTCATTATTTTATTATTGCCACTTCATTGGTAAGGCAGAGTTCCAGCACTTCCAGTGCCACTTTTTACAGGTATTGCTTTAATATACAGTATTATACATATTTACATTTTCAGTTAAGGACCTCTGAAATGTATGATGATATCAAAGTGAAAAGAATGAATAAATAGATGATATCCACATTTTTTGAGAACATATAGTCAATCATTGTATTGTCATGAGTGACAAAGTCCCAAGTCATAATACAAAATGTTTTCATTTCATGAGCAAAATATTTTCTCCAATGCAAATGATGGCTGTATTGCTGCATTGATAAAGAGAAGTTGCAAAATAGGAATAAAGTTAGCAACTTAGTATAGATTTAGCTTTTACAAATAATACTACAGTGTACCTTTTTTGTCATTATAATGACTGTTTTAAAACGAAAATAAAGAGATTTTTTAAAATTTTGTTAACACATTTCTTATGTGGATTGTTACAATGAGTATTGTGTATGTGTGTGAGGGGTACTATATATTTATCAGTGGTCATATCCAACAGACTTTATAGTGTAATATATCTTTCTTATCTGGATTGTTACAACAAGTAACCAGTAATCTAACTGTTATTTCATACAAAACATTGCCAGTAAAGATGCATAATTTTGCTAATTGTTTACCCTATTGTAAAGATGTTCATCTGCAATGCAGCATACTTCTTTTGATAGCTTCATGTTGTTGTCTTTATGTCTGGATAAGTCATCAGAATTATTGAAAATTCAGTTGGAGTTCCATTGATGATATGATATTGATATCATGCTGTTAACATAAAAGCAATGTCAGTTTCACATTACATAAACACATGCTTCTCATGAAGAAATGTAGCCAGACTAAAAATGTGTGAAGTTCAAATCCATAACATTTCTCTATCACATGGGTGAAAATTAGTGTCTGATGTTTTTCTGATACAGATGCCGACACTGGTGTATAGCAGAGTATTTTGGGGATCAGAAGCCAGACTGTGGATCGCAGTGTGATGCATGCAAAGAACCTCAAAGTGTTGAGAAAAACTTGTTAGAATTTCAAAAGGGCCTATACACCTCCATGAGCCAAAGAAAAGGTGCAGGGATTCGCTGTGTGGAAGATGGGAATGATGATGACATGTATGGAGGGGGACGTAGGGGTGCTAAAAGGTAATACAGTAATTCATGCCTATAAGGTCACCCCTTGCTGGACAGGATTTTGACTTTGGGTTACTGATCTGTCATAGCCACAAAGTTTTGCAAAGAAACTGACAAACCATCAGGAGGCCACATATACCTCCATCAGCAAGACTAAAGGCTGATGACATGAATGATGATGACATGTACAAAGGGGGCCATATATTTATAAAAGTTATATCATAATGCAGTAATAACATGTACAGAAGGGTGTGTATAGATGCCTAAATGTTATACAGTACACAGGCATAACATGTACAAAGGGGTGTGGAACGATGCCTAAATGTTATACAGTAACACAGGCCCAACATGTACAGAGGGGAGTGTATAGATGCCTATATATTGTACAATAACACAAGCCTAACATATACAGAAGGGTGTCTATAGATGCCTAAATGTTATACAGTACACAGGCCTAACATATACAGAAGGGTGTGTATAGATGCCTAAATGTTATACAGTACACAGGCCTAACATATACAGAAGGGTGTGTATAGATGCCTAAATGTTATATAGTACACAGGCCTAACATATACAGAGGGGTGTGTATAAATGCCTCTAGGATTTACCATAATAAATAATAATAATGAGGACTTTGTATAGAACCTAATCTTTAGAAGCTTTAAGCACTTTAAAACATATAATGAAATGACTACAACAACAAAAACAAAAAAAAAAACTTCTTAAAACTAGAAAACATACACAATCCTGAAAATATTTAAGGTAGGATTAAAAACATTATTGGGTCTTTAAGCTTGTTCCTGCAGTCAAAAAAGGTGAGTTTTGAGAGCATTCTTGAAGGGTATCACTGTATCTTTGTGTCTAATTTCAATGGGCAATTCATTCCACATTGCTGGGCCCTGGTATACAAAAGAATGTTGTCCATATGACTTCACTTTCTTAGTGGGGATAATGAGTATATGATTGTCAGAAGAGGTGTTGCTGGTGTCTACACATGGGTGAAGCCAGATAGGTATGTTGGATTGGAGTCTTTCAATGAAACGTAGCACAGAGAACAAATTTTGTGTGTGATTCTGGATCGAACGGATAGCCAGTGTAGGGTATAGAGCAGCGGGGAGGTGTGCTCTGATCTTGGTACTCTATGGATAATGCGAGCAGCTGTGTTTTGAACTTTCTGGAGTAGATATTGAAATGAACCAGACAGAATTGAGTTACATTAGTCCAGTCTTGTGAACACTCAAGCATTTTAGTGGCATCAACTGAAAGATTTTTGCGAATGGAGTTGATGCATCTCAGCTCAAGATATGCAGGCTTGCATATGTTCATGATATGTTGGTGCAATATGAGAGTACAGTCAAGAGTAACACGTAGGTTTCGCACTTTGTGAACTTAATGTTGGTGTTGCTGATATTTATTGTTTGAGGTAAAGGATGTGAATGAGAAAATTTTTGTGTTGTGATCAGATTGGCCTCAGTTTTATCATCATTCATCTGCAGCTTGTTACATGTCATCCATGATTTCACATCAGAATTGCACTTCTCTAATCATTGGATGGTAGCATCTATTTCAGTTGGGTGGCTAGACTTGTATATTTGGGTGTCATTAGGTTACAATTGGTGAGACACTGGATGATGATCTATGACACTTGAGAGCCGCTGAGTGTATACAATGAAGAAAACAGGTACAAGAACAGACCCTGTGGAACACCACAACATAGATCAACTGCGCTGGAGTGTATTCCATTTGCAGATACAGTTTGTGTCCTATTGACTAAGTAGGTCTTGAACCGATGTAAGGCTGTATTGTGGATGCCAGAAACATGTTGGAGATGGTGAAGTAATATATCGTCAGTTGTGTCAAATGCTGCAGACAAATCAATGAGGGTGAGAACTATCCAAAGCAGAGAGAATGTCATTATCTACTTTCAGAAGAGTAGTTTCAGTATTGTGGCAAGGGCGATATGCAGACTATATTGCTAAATAGACTGTTTGAATACAGATGAGATACAAGTTGGGTTAGAACTTTTTCTAAGATTTTTTTTTATATGATTGGGAGATTAGAAACTGGGCGGTTGTTCTTTAAATTGTTATGATGGAGTGTTGGTTTCTTCAGCAGAGGCTTTGCAATGGCAATTTTGCAAAATGATGGGAATTCCCAGATGAGAGAGAGGTATTAATAACATCAGTTAGTGAAGGAAATATTGGATCTAAGCACTTAAGCAGCAGTGATGTTGGAATTGCATCAAGTTCACATGACTTTGGTGCACTCTTCATCACGATTGTCCGTTCTTAATCTATATAGACATGTTCAATACTGCTAACAGTTGTCACTGAAATTCTGTATTGCAACTGTATGGTGACAACGAGTTAATTGAAAGTGTTGTTGTCACTTTTGAATGATACTCTGCATTTAGTGGCAGGGGCATGTTTTTCAAGTAATGAATGCAGGCAGTTTTCGAGTTGTTCTTCTGTAGGAGGTAAGCAAGTTGTTAGGTTTGCTTAGACGTCATGCATTAGTTCGGTTCTGTTTATCATACAGAGGTTTCTCTTAGTAGCAAACAAAGGTGGAGGGTTAAGACTGGTACATCCAGATGGCATATAATGGAGAGGTGATCTGATGCAAGTTCGTGGGATACAAGGGTGGCCCATAGAATATTATCATCAAGTCTATGAAGAATCCAGTCTAGAATGTGACCATGTTTATGGGTGGGTTGGTTAACTGATTGTTTAAAGTTGAAAACATGAATAGAATCTTAGAGTTTTGATGTGTATGGGTATCCAGGATAGTCAAAGTGAAATCTCCTAGAAGAATCAGTTCTCTCCCCCAAAAAGAGAAATTCACTCAGCTTGTTTTTTCTACTAGGAGGAGGACAGTAGAGGCAGAAAAAATGGACTGACCTTTGTTCCAGTGTGAGTGTTGTTTGGACTAATTCAAATGATGTGTGGCAGAAATTGAAGGTTGAGGTGTGTTTAAGACATTTTACATGGAATTTTTTACATGACAGCAATTCTACCTATACGAGAGTGGTGGGGAAATGACTTGATGGACCGGTGGGTGTTAGATCCGTGCACTTGGGTTCATTGCAGATCCGTGCACTTGGGTTCATTGCCTGATATTTTTAGTCATGTTTCTGTCAGTATTAAGGGGTCAATATGCTGATCATTGATAAAATTTACTATTTCTGTGCGCTTTTCCAGTCGTTCTACTGATTGGGCATTGAATAATGCAGTGAGCAGTGGTATCTCTGGGATACTTGACACAAAGGTTGATGATTTAATAGGGATTTGCACCCGGTTATCAAAATTAACGGCCAAAGTTTTACATTGTTCAGCCAGAAATGGCAAAGGGAGATAACTTGAATTCTTCTGTTCTATGCCGGTCAGCTTTGAAATGTTTGAATAACACAGGCCTAACATGTACAGAGCTTTGTGTATATATGCTTAAAGGTTATACCATAACACAGAGGTTTGTGTATATATGCCTAAATGTTATTCCATAACACAGGCCTAACATGTGTGTAGGGAGTTTATAGATGGCTAAAGGTTGTACAGTAACACAGGGCTAACACGGTCTCCAGTCCAACATTCCTATCCAGCCTCACCCATGTGTATACACCAGCTAGATCCTTACACTCTTCTTCTGATAATCGTATACTCATTGTTCCCAAGGTGAAAACAAAGTCATATGGACAACGTTCATTTGCACACCAGGGCCCAGTGACGTGGAACGAATTGCCCATTGAAATTAGACACAAAGACACAGTGGTCCCTTTTAAGAGTGCTCTTAAGACTCACCAGTTTCAACTGCAGGGACAAACTTAGCGACCTAATCATGTTTTGTATCTTATATGTTTTCAGCATGTTTTTGTTTTCCAATTTCATTATTTTTGTCATTTGTTCTGTAGTGTAGTCATATCATTATTGATGGTGTAAAGCGCTTAGAGCTTCGTAAGATTAGGCGCTATACAAAGTCCTCATTATTATTATTATTATTATTATTAACATGCACAGAAGGGTGTGTGTATTTATACAGGTGTGCCATTTGACAATAATTTGTCATTAATTCCCTGATAATAATAATAATAATAATAATTCCCTGATCTGTCATATCTTTACAATATCTTGAACTAACCACAGGAACTGACCTATAAGGACATATTGTCTGTTTGAAAACATTGTAGCTGTATAAAGATCTGACAAATGACGTTCTTTTCATATTCACAAGGATTTGTGAGTGTTCTCGTCAGTCAATAGTCTGGGCCCCAGTACCACTAAGAAATGTTTTAAGAGTATTTAGAATTCCAATTTTACTGATAATTTATTCTTGAAAATTGTATTTTGAATTAGACTTTCTTAGTCAAAACCAAAGAAAGGATGGGCCAAGTTCCATCCTCATCATCTTAGAAAGATCTCTAATTTATGATAAACATGCAGTTAGTGTTCATTGCCTTCTGACATTAATCTCCAGTGAAAATCCATGCATAAAGACAGCTCTTTAATGTAAACTACAGTACTCGCTATAATGCTGTCCATGGGAACCGTACTGGCACAGGCAGCAAATTGGTGGTCGTATATTAAATGCCATATTTATAAGAAGGACAGTTAAATATTGGCTGAAGGTAAATGCCAGTAAAAGTGATTGTTTTTTCAGGAGAAGCCAATATATGGGTAAATTGGTTTCAATAGTAGCATTGAACCTACAACCATTTTCATTTTATGACGGTCGTTATATGTACTACTGCATGTAAATGGTGGAATCTCACAGGCCGAATTTATAAAATGAACACGTACACTGTCATTTTTCTCATACAGCAGGTTTACTAGTGTCATCATCTTACAAGTTTCCTCTTAGACCATGAATAGGGTGTAAGCATGTTTTTTTACGTCTCCCGTGAAAGCTTGGTAATTTGGGTAAATATTAACAAAACTGACTTGGCAAATATTAACATTACAGTCTTTCCATGAAAGCATGGTTATTTGGGCAGATATTAACATTACAGTCTTTCCATGAAAGCATGGTAATTTGGGCAGATATTAACATTACAGTCTTTCCATGAAAGCATGGTAATTTGGGCAGATATTAACATTAGTCTTTCCATGAAAGCATGGTAATTTTGATAAATACAAAATCCACTAAAACTGATACACTTATAGGTTATTATAGGTCAAGTCCAACTACAAACTGCACAGACCCAGATCTGTCATCACATATTACACTAGCAGGTCTGGGTCGATGAAGTTTGTTAGTAGCAGCCAGTAGAACAAAGAATATAGACAATGATCTGCCAGTGCATAATGTGACTGACAATCAGGATCTATGTTGTTTCACAGTTGGACTTATAACTTTTATATGTGTGTGTGTTTTTTATATTATCTACAAATGGCTTCATGTAAGTCATCTGACTCATCAGGGCAAAAACAGCCATTCAAAATCCAGACCTTCAAGTCTTATTCAAGCTGATGATTAGTCTAAAGTAGTTTTTTAAAAAAATAATTACATTGTTTAAATGCACAACAAAATATTAGTTATATACTGTGATTAGAGCCAATAAGGCAAGTCGCTTGCCATAAACATCTCAACATTATTTGTTAAAAATCTTGTTTTTGGTTTCATGTCATCAGAAATGATCAAAGTATAAATGACAAGGCATATATTGTTCATTATATCATTGCTTTCACTTGCCAGTGCTGTCACAAATGGCAAATTTTGCAGGTCACGTATAAGACAGACTGTCCTCAACAACATTTGATAGGCTCTCTGAACAGGCAGTACAGACAAATTATACTGAATGATGGACATCTTCAAAATGCCAATGGAATCAATTTCTTCAGCCATTAAGTCTTGTATTAAATTTTGAAGAAATTTGTAGTTGAAAAAGGGATGTCTTCTAGACTCAGCCAATATACACACTTAGGTAGCACTTTCAATGTTATGTCTTGCTTGGAAGAATGTTTTTGTAAAATTTCATTCATATCTGCCTGGTGTTGTGGATCTTCAATCAGCAGATTATGTTCTTGCAAGCCAGCATGTCTTGACAATGTACTGTTCTGAAAGTTAATGTTTTAGTTCATTTTGGTCATGAAGATTTTTTTAAGCCTCTGTACATATATGGCTAAACACAAAGGTGTTTACAATTCACATTCTTCACTCGGCTTAGCTTCTTTTGAAAACATATTCAGCTGTATGTTTTCAGCCTTTGGTGCACAAAATTATGTTTTATCTTATGAGTAACTGTTACCTCAGTTTTGAATGATGAAGGCTTCACTAGTTCGATTAAAAAAAACTACTATCATCTGTCGGTCAAATGCTGACAGTATCTTGGAACAATGCAAGGCACATGGACAAAAGAGCGAATGGACATAAATTTAAAGTCATGTGTTTATTTCCTGCCTCTTTCTTGGGTATGATAATTGTACGTTTCTAATTGCTACAAATTCTGTGACAGATAATTTAATGTTATCTCCAGCCTCCACACTCAGTTATAACCCTATGTATTATGAAAACATTAGCGTAAGAAACTTATGTGCACATATTTTCCCTGTTTGAAATAGTTGTAACCTGCGACGATTTTTGTGCATCAAATTGGAAAAGTCTGCATATTTGATGCATGATGCATAGGTAGATAAAACACACACACACACATATATTATATATACTGATTATTGCACATTTCCATTGCCAAATGTTGTTTTTGTTGGCAGGGAATGGAATGATGGTCAGGGAGATGAAGATAGTGATGAGAGTGAATATTACAGTCAACAAGCAAAAGAGAAGAAAGAAAAGCAGGAGAGACACAAGTTAATCATGGATGAATTCAAGAAGAGGAGAGGTGTATGTAAAATTGTGTCCGATATTTTGTGCTTTTGTCTGTCTCATCTAAATTGCAATAATAATAACATAAATTTTGCATGGCATAACCCAGCTGTTGTCTTGCCAGTATAAGCATGGTAAGATATAGGTATCACTTTTCTGACAGAATGGTGAGACATTGATAACATTATTCTTACAGTGACAACAGTATGGTGAGACATTGGTATCATTATTCTGACAGTGACAACAATATGGTGAGACATTGGTATCATTATTCTGACAGTGACAACAATATTTTGAGACATTGGTATCATTATTCTGACAGTGACAACAATATGGTGAGACATTGGTATCATTATTCTGACAGTGACAACAATATGGTGAGAAATTGGTATCATTATTCTGACAGTGACAACAATATGGTGAGACATTGGTATCATTATTCTGACAGTGACAACAATATGGTGAGAAATTGGTATCATTATTCTGACAGTGACAACAATATGGTGAGACATTGGTATCATTCTGACAGTGACAACAATATGGTGAGACATTGGTATCATTATTCTGACAGTGACAGCAGTATGGTGAGACATTGGTATCATTATTCTGACAGTGACAACAATATGGTGAGACATTGGTATCATTATTCTGACAGTGACAACAATATGGTGAGACATTGGTATCATTCTGACAGTGACAACAATATGGTGAGACATTGGTATCATTATTCTGACAGTGACAGCAGTATGGTGAGACATTGGTATCATTATTCTGACAGTGACAACAATATGGTGAGACATTGGTATCATTATTCTGACAGTGACAGCAGTATGGTGAGATATTGGTATCACTTTTCTGATGGTATGGTGAGATGTTGGTATCATATTTTGACAGTGACATAAGCATTGTCAAAGTTTTACTATAAAGTATTTGTTAATCAGATCAAGAGGAAATATATCAATGTTTGGTGTACAGATGACACAGTTTTCTTACAGAATTATTGTTTCTGATAAATCTTTGAATTAAAAACCTTCATGAAGCCTTTAAATTTTTTCTATGCCTGCACTGCAACAATTGAATGAGATCTTTTGGTTTGCCACTGTTCATCCATACGTCTGTACGCATAGTTTGAAACTTATTGGACATGAAGCCATCAAATTTTGCACACTGTAGATGATTTTATTATATTTTCAGACTATATTTAATACTTTTTTTTTCCATATCCTTCCATTGCAGAGGTCTCGGAAACGCTTAATTATGCGTATTTGGACGCAAATTTCATCTGGGACGCAGAAAATCACCCATGCAGGAGTTTGTTTGTTTTTTTGGGGCAAACAGGAAAGTTTCACGGCACAATAAATATGTTCTAATCACTATAAAAAAATGAGACAATGCATTTATTTGAGTTTGTTGCTGACTTTCTTTGACCAAAGGTCGTCGGCTTGCTTTGATGATGGTGCATTTGTTATTGAAGGCATCGCTAAAGGCTCCAGTTGAAGGACCTAACAAATACCCATTTGTTATTGCTGCGGCAACATCTGATAATTGTAGAACATTGAGACAGATTTGTTTAGTATATATCAGTGCTTCAAAGGTAATCAGTTTTCTTTGAAGTGTTGGCAAAACTATTTTTTTCTTCCCTGTGGTATATTTTTTTTTAAAATGGTTGACTACTAATTTCATGTTTCCGCCTTCAGAGGTATTGAACTTGTCAGTTGCATGGTTATTTTGATTATAATACAGCATACAGTAGTAAGGCCAGATATCAGCATAAGCGGATTATGATATAACAGTGCACTGTTATGGTGATTTGTCAATATGAAACAAGGATTTGTTTATGTAGCAATATATTCAAGTACATTGTTGTATCCAAGTTCACTGCTTCCTGTTATGGTGTCTTTGATTTTCTCTACTCCAAATGCAAGACTGTATACAGTTTTTATCAGCCAAAATTGGTGTTGCAACAAATATCGCCAGATGGTATATTTTGTCGCCAAAAAAGGAAAACAGAATCGCAATTTGCTACATTGGCGAAGCCCCGTCATCCTGTAATTGATTTAATTTCCAATTGTAGCTGTATAAGAATTACATGTGAGCTTGAAACCAAGACACATTGAGACTTTGACAAAATGCCATTTGCAAATTTGGACAAGTATTTTGGGGTTAAACGAAAAAATGATGAAGATTTTAATGAGATCAGAACTGTGTTGAAGTTGCTAGAACTGATATAGTGAAGTATTCTGCGCATGGCTTTGAAAAGATGTAATGTTTATGCATGGGACAATGGAAATGAAATACGTTACTTTGGAATCTTTCTGTTTGCATTTCAGCCCAATTTTTTAAATTTTTTTTACCAAAAAGGCACGTTATCGAATAATTACAGAAATGACGTATTGTTGTGCAGAATTACCAGAAACGCTGAATAAACTGATACAGTTGTACATGTCAGTGTTATAAAGGGGAATTACACTCAATGGCAACCAACAGTTCATCTAATCAGCAAAGTTTTAAAAAATGGGGGATGAGACTGCAACTTTTGCTGGTGGGACTCCTATTTTTACTAAAATGGGAGTCATGGACTCCTAGTTTTAAAATCCTAGCGAGACCTCTGCATTGCACTTTTTTTATAGACGGAATCCTTGTAAGCACACTTGAACAAAGACCACTTCATATCTAAATAATCTTATTACATTGGCAGAATCATTACAGTAATTCTAATATTGAGTTAGATAAATTAAATTTTTTAGACATTTTTAAATTCATATCTAAATAACCTTATTACATTGGCAGAATCATTACAGTAATTCTAATATTGAGTTAGATTAATTAAATTTTGTAGACATTTTTAAATTCATATCTAAATAATCTTATTACATTGGCAGATCATTATATTACAGTAGTCTCCCTCTTATATGGCCACCCCTTTTGCATTGGAAAAGTGGCCTTATTAGACGGGTGGCCTTTCCAGAGGGGGGCTAAATTTATTATGAGAAGTATATGTAATGTACGTAGTAAGAAAGCTACATATTTCAAAACATTAAATATCTTCGTCTAAATGTAACATTAATCATTAAAAAGTTCTTTTTGTTATAATAGCAAATTTATTTCAACTGAATAGACGTTGGTTTTTTTTTTCTTACTTGCAGTGTGATTTGTGAGCAGGTATTGTTGTCATGCACATTGCAAATGGATTCAAAAATGTCATTTACATCTTGGTACATACATAATTATCATTACATTTGCTACATTTTCCCACTGCTGCTGAATAACCTTCTTATTGGTTATGACTTTGTTTATTCAAATTATTTCAACATAAACTTATTTTTTCGAGTCATTTCTACATAAAATTGTTCGGCAAGTTCCCCCCTCCCCCTCGATGTTGTCAAGTAGAATAACTGACTTTTTTCTAAAATAATGTATTCGTTAACATGATAACATTTTAATGTTTGGTAATGATTTATTTGGTTGTTGCTGACTGTATGCGATTTAATTATGCAGACAAAACTTGTGTCGAGTGTACGAAATACAGTCTTCATAAAGGAAGCCATAATGTGTTGTCACGTGATTTTTCCAGTCTATGTCTGGTATCCTGTTTTTTTTCTTCAAGGTTCTCTGTGTGTGCCAATGTACAAAATCTAATTTTAGTCTATGCTGACCATGTTATGATTTTAACAATTACGTCTGGTTATAATCGTCAAAGAGAAGAACTCGACATAGGTGTTAAGCCCCAAATTCTATGATAACATTATTGAGCCCATTTCCTGTAAACATCGACTTTTATAGATAATGATGTACTATAAATCTTTAGTCGACAATTTTAACGGAAACTTGACACTCGGAGACATGTATCTACGATAGAGATAATCAAATTGCTTACCTTACATCAAGGTTTGAATTAATTATTTGTTCTGGGTACATTTGAAGAAACGAAAGTGGTCGTTCATGAGGGGGAACATTTTACATTTTTTTATACTAAAATGCTGGTCGCATTAGAGAGGTGGCTGTTCTTGAGGGGTACTTTTGAATACAAACTCGTCGGTGCCGAGGGATTCTGGCAGGTGGCCGCTGGTCAGGGGAGCCGTTCAAGAGGGGGACTACTGTAATTCTAATATTGAATTAGTTAAATTACATTTTTTAGACATTTTTAAATTCATATCTAAATAATCTTATTACATTGGCAGATCATTACAGTAATTCTAATATTGAGTTAGATAAATTAAATTTTGTAGACATTTTTAAATTCATATCTAAATAACCTAATTACATCAGCATATCATTTCATTAATTCTAATATTGATTTACATTGGCAGGTCATTACAACAATTCTAATATTTTACTTATCATTTTTGAACTTTTGGAATTTGTATTTAAAGCAAAACCTTTGGTATACATATTTGCATAAATTACACTTATGGCAGCTTTTCACATTTTCTGCAATTTTGCATTTTTTCGATTTAGATTTTTTATGTCTGGAGTGTTTACAAGCATCTTTTTTCGTTGAACAATTGGTGTATGATTTAAGCACTGACAAGACTAAAATGCAATATGAGATTCTTGTTTTTATTGGGCCCATGTTAATGTTAAGTGAGACATTTATTGGACCCATGTTAATGTGACCCATGTTAATGTTAAGTGAGACATTTATTGGACTCATGTTAATGATAAGTGAGACATTTATTGGACCCATGTTAATGGAAAGTGAGACATTTATTGGACCCATGTTATTGGAAAGTGAGACATTTATTTGATCCATGTTATTGGAAAGTGAGACATTTATTGGACCCATGTTTAATGGAAAGTGAGACATTTATTTGAGCCATGTTAATGTGAAGAGAAACAGGTTTTTATTGGACCTATGTTATAGAAAAGTGAGACAGTCATTTATTGGATCCATGATAAAGTGAGACAGTCATTTATTGGATCCATGTTAATGGAAATGAGAGTCATTTATTAGATCCATGTTAAAGTGAAAGTGAGAGATAGTCGTTTATTAGATGCATATTAATAGAAAGTTCAACATTATCTTTTATTGGACTCATGTTAATGGAAAGTGAGACATAGTCATTTATTAGATGCATCTTAATGGAAAGTGAGACATAGTCATTTATTGGATCCATGTTATAGGAAAGTGAGACATAGTCATTTATTGGATCCATGTTATAGGAAAGTGAGACATAGTCATTTATTGGATCCATGTTAATGGAAAGTGGCAGACAGTCATTTATTGGCTCCATGTTTAAGGAAAGTGAAACAGTCATTTATTGGATCCATGTTAATGGAAAGTGGCAGACAGTCATTTATTGGATCCATGTTTAAGGAAAGTGAGACAGTCATTTATTGGATCCATGTTAAAGGAAAGTGAGATAGTGTTACGGCTATTGGATTTAAATTTATTTATTTTTAAATATTAAATCCAAATTTGTCATTTAGGGTTTATTATTATTTAAATGGGAAATTTTTCTAGAAAATTCACTTGACCTGGACTTTTCTGGTAAACAGGCTGACCTTGGCTTGGTTACCTCAATATCTGACCTTGCTTTAGACATTGTCAACAAGTCTTCAATTCTATTGGTTGGTTTCGGGGACAGTATTTTATTAGTGGCTGATTTATTCTTCTAGTTCATTCTTTAAGCATGTGACTTGGTGAAGGTAGCTCTTTCCATGACCTTCCTGACTCACATGATTCCTCTTGTTTACTTCAGAAAAACAATATATATAGCTGTGTTTTAGAAGCTAACTTTAGTAGTAGTAGAAATATTGGGCTGTAAGTTATTGGTTGTGTATTTATGTTTGAGTGTTAATATTATTCTGGACTTGTGTCAATTCGTTGGAAAAGAAGAATTATTCTATTTATCTGGAAAAGGACATATGTTTCATAATTTCATCTGGATGATTTAAAAACAAGAACTGTACCACGTGACATTGTCAGCCATTTTGGATTATTACATCGTCAAGATTCGAACCTGGAACTATTAGAACATTTATTTATCAGGACTTGAAATTCCATTAGTGGATTATTTTGTGAATTCTATATTTGTTGGATTTGATTCTCTAAAACCGTAAGTTTATTTATTTTATGAAAATAATTGTACTTAATAAAATCATTGTTAAAGTTATACAAGCTTGTTAGTTTTCACTCTTTCTGTTTTGCTGCTTATTCGAGCCTAAGCACGTAACAATAGTCATTTATTAGATGCATGTTAATGGAAAGTGAGACAGTCATTTATTGGATCCATGTTAAAGGAAAGTGAGATAGTCGTTTATTGGATCCATTTTAATGAAAAGTGAGAGATTGTCATTTATTAGATGCATCTTAATGGAAAGTGAGACATAGTCATTTATTGGATCCATGTTATAGGAAAGTGAGACATAGTCATTTATTGGATCCATGTTAATGGAAAGTGGCAGACAGTCATTTATTGGCTCCATGTTTAAGGAAAGTGAAACAGTCATTTATTGGATCCATGTTAATGGAAAGTGGCAGACAGTCATTTATTGGATCCATGTTTAAGGAAAGTGAGACAGTCATTTATTGGATCCATGTTAAAGGAAAGTGAGACATAGTCATTTATTGGATCCATGTTTTAGGAAAGTGAGACACAGTCATTATTATTGGATGCATGTTAAGCCTAAGCACGTAACAATAGTCATTTATTAGATGCATGTTAATGGAAAGTGAGACATAGTCATTTATTGGATCCATGTTATAGGAAAGTGAGACATAGTCATTTATTGTATCCATGTTATAGGAAAGTGAGACACAGTCATTTATTGGATCCATGTTAATGGAAAGTGAGACATAGTCATTTATTGGATCCATGTTATAGGAAAGTGAGACATAGTCATTTATTGGATCCATGTTTTAGGAAAGTGAGACACAGTCATTATTATTGGATCCATGTTAATGGAAAGTGAGATATAGTCATTTATTGGATCCATGTTATAGGAAAGTGAGACAGTCATTATTATTGGATCCATGTTAATGGAAAGTGAGACATAGTAATTTATTGGATCCATGTTAAAGGAAAGTGAGACATAGTCATTTATTGAACCGATGTGAATGGAAAGTGAGACATGGTCATATTTCCAGCAGCCATTGCATGTTCTTTAACAGTTCATTAAGGTTATGGTTAAAGTTTAAAGTCATTTCATTACTAAAGTAATTGCTTTTCATTCAGTTCATGTAACTAGCATTGCCTTCCAATCATTTCATTCATCAAGGATTGCCTTCCATTCATTTCATTTAACTAGCATTGCTTTCCATTCCTTTCATGGAACTAACATTGTCTTTCATTCATTTCATGTAACTAGCGTTGTCTTCCATTCATTTCATTCAACTAGCATTGCCGTCCATTAATTTCATTCAATTGGCATTGCCTACCATTCATTTCATGTAATTAGCATGGCTGTCTATTGATTTATTATAACTAGTATTGCCTTCCATCCAGTTCTTGTAACTAGCATTGTCATCTAGTAATTTCTTATAACTAGCATTGCCTTCCATTCATTTCTTGTAACTAACATTGCCTTCCATTCATTTCTTGTAAATAGCATTGCATTCCATTCATTTCATGAAACTAGCATGACTGTCTATTGATTTTTTGTAACTAGAATTACCTTCCATTCATTTCTTTTAGCATCGCCTTCCATTCATTTCATGTAACTAGCATGGCTGTCTATTGATTTAATGTAACTTAAATTGCCTTCCATCATTTCTTTTAGCATCGCCTTCCATTCATTTCTTGTAATGAGTATTGCCTTCCATTCATTTCTTGTAATGAGTATTGCCTTCCATTCATTTCTTGTAATGAGTATTGCCTTCCATTCATTTCATGTAATGAGTATTGCCTTCCATTCATTTCTTGTAATGAGTATTGCCTTCCATTCATTTCTTGTAATGAGTATTGCCTTCCATTCATTTCATGTAATGAGTATTGCCTTCCATTCATTTCTTGTAATGAGTATTGCCTTCCATTCATTTCTTGTAATGAGTATTGCTTTCCATTCATTTCTTGTAATGAGTATTGCCTTCCATTCATTTCTTGTAATGAGTATTGCCTTCCATTCATTTCTTGTAATGAGTATTGCCTTCCATTCATTTCTTGTAATGAGTATTGCCTTCCATTCATTTCTTGTAATGAGTATTGCCTTCCATTCATTTCTTGTAATGAGTATTGCCTTCCATTCATTTCTTGTAATGAGTATTGCCTTCCATTCATTTCTTGTAATGAGTATTGCCTTCCATTCATTTCTTGTAATGAGTATTGCCTTCCATTCATTTCTTGTAATGAGTATTGCCTTCCATTCATTTCTTGTAATGAGTATTGCCTTCCATTCATTTCTTGTAATGAGTATTGCCTTCCATTCATTTCATGTAATGAGTATTGCCTTCCATTCATTTCTTGTAATGAGTATTGCCTTCCATTCATTTCTTGTAACTAGCATTGCCATATTTTCATTTCTTGTAACTAGCATTGCCATATTTTCATTTATTTTAACTAACATTGCTTTCATTTCTTATAATTAGCATTACCTTCCATTCTTTTTAGTAACTAGCATTGCCATCTATTAACTTGATACCATTTGCTGTTATGTTGGCTATCTTATCACTACTAGAATACCCTGTTTTTTGGGAGAGTGAGTCTAGGAAGGAAAGACGGGATTATTGAGGCTTCTGGTGAGTTTGGTCTAAAGATAAACTCGCATTTCTTATGGTAAATTTATTGCTGTAGCTATGAAAATAAAGTGAAAATGGGAAATTACTCCTTTTCCAAGTTAAATATTTATTATTTTTGTATGGAATTCCTTTATCCTTTATAAGATCACTGCCCCACAGTGCATCAGTAAATTAAAAAATTCTGACTTTCCAAAACCACTGTTGTATACCAAGGCATAACCACAGCTTTGTCTTTCAAGGGCCATAACAAAAAATTGCACACTTTTTTAACTTTCATTTGTGTGCATTTCAGGGAAAAATCAAACAACCTGTATGCCCTGTTACTCAATGATGTTTTTTTTAGCTCAATAATATATAACTATTACAAGATCTGCACAACTACAACACCTTCATAATTGTTATTTATCATTAATTTATATTATTTGTTGGCTTTTCTTAATGATTTTATGTTATATACATCTGTATTTTGTACTTGACCTTGTCCAAAATCAAGTTCATGTTGTACCTGACCAGTGACATTTGTTTGGCAAGCAATATATTACATAACTAATATTTCCCTTTGAGTGTGGATTAAGTATTCAATCATTAATTATCAGAGGAGGTAAATATGTTTATTTGAATCTGAGTCTGGGACATCTTTTTCTTCTTGAAGATTCCTAAACTTATTGACAACTTTGATTGTTTAATAGAGTAGACTTGCCTGATACATCATGGCTCTATTATTGTGACTTAGTTTTTATATTTAAAAATTACACATTCTTGTCCTATTATCTGATACAGAATTGGTCTTTTTGATGTGTTTAGTTTTTTTTATTTGGGTGGATTTATTATTCAAATTATTATTAATTGGAATTTTAAAGTCCTCATTAATATTCTTGGACAGAGACATTGATAATTTAGAATTATTGTGAATACAAACAAAGGTCATTTTGCATTATATTATGTAATACATCAAAAAAACTGTTGGCACATTGCCACAATCATTGGCTCTTTAGCATATTTGAGATGATAGATTCGTCAATGCTCAGTTGCAGAGACTGTAATGTTAATATTTGCCAAGTCACAGCAATGTTAATCATTGTACAGCTTTGAATCAGACTTGGAATGCATACTTATATAATTACAATCTTGCATAACTTTGAATCAGACTTGGAATACATATTTATATAATTAAAATCTTGTACAAGTTTGAATCAGACTTGGAATACATACTTAAATAATTACAATCTTGTACAACTTTGAATCAGACTTGGAATACATACTTATATAATTACAATCTTGTATAACTTTGAATCAGACTTGGAATACATACTTATATAATTACTAGGGCATAACCGATTAGCATTTTTCTACCGATTTCCGATTCCGGATTTTGGGCATGAAATTTTTCCGATTCCGGATAAGATTCGATTAATCGGAAATGCTAAATCCGTATTTTTTTTCTAAAAAAATTCATCTTCCGTTTCCGGGTTTCTGGTATCTGGTTTTGTCGTGTCCAGCATGTTACTTAGTACTTTACCATATCCGGCTTCATTTCCGGTTTTCACCCGTCGGTTCAAATAGATCGTCTCACAGCGTGGTTGTGTTGACCATATTGGATTTTTCTGACTTCTTATTTAACTTTATTAACGCACTATCGAATGACACGCAGTGTTAGACACGGTGCTATAGAAATTCAACTTTATTATTTTTATTATCCGAATTGGTCGTTCCTGCCTTGTCCGACTCCGATTAATCGGAAGTTCATACTATCCGGTGGAATCCGATTTCCGGATCAAAAGTCGGTTATGCCCTAATAATTACAATCTTGCATAACTTTAAATCAGACTTGGAATACATACTTAAATAATTACAATCTTGTACAACTTTGAATCAGACTTGGAATACATACTTATATAATTACAATCTTGTATAACTTTGAATCAGACTTGGAATACATACTTATATAATTACAGTCTTGTACAAGTTTGAATCAGACTTGGAATATATACTGATATAATTACAATCTTGTACATATTTAGATCAGACTTGGAATACATTCTTATATAATTATAATCTACAATAAGCTAGATCCACACTTACACTTATTCATGAGGTGATCTTGCATCTGTTTGGCTGAGATTATTAGAACCCTGAAAGAATAATTCAGATCAAGTTTTGATCAAACTTTGAAATCGGGCTTAGTTTAAATATCTTGGATGAATCTTGTAATGGGCACAGTGCATGCATATTAATGATGTAGTTTTCACATCTGATTGGCTAAAAGCAATATTTCTGGTGCCATTTTGTTAAAATTTGGAATATATGTATGTCAACACTATCTGATTGGATAAGCTTCATTCCCTTCATGAAATCACATGTTTGATTTGATTTTGATGAAACTTGAAATATAGGCTTTTATGTGATGATCTTGCTAGAGTTTGATAATGCCTGCGATCCATACACATCAATAAGGTCCTTTTCATTTAACTCATGATGATTTAAGCCTATTTACTTTTACATGCATGTGCCATGCATATTAATGAGGCAGTTTTTAATCTGATTGGTTGAGCTCGTCATCAGTTTAGTGACACTTTCTGATACTGTTTTATTAAAAGTGATAGTCTTATATCAATAAGATACAGTCCTACCCGTTTATATTGACATCACTTATGTCAACAAGCCGCCTATGTCGACAAAAATGCAAAGTCCCAATCCCTTGGTCATCTATTACAACCAAATTGTCATGTTTATGTCGACATCGAGATAAAAGATAAATGTACATGTCGACAGAAGCCCTTGGTCCTAGCTTGAACAAATCCTGTTTTCTAATAATTTATGTCAACAAGCTGCCAATTCAGACAAATACTTTGTTCAACAATTAGTTGATCTTGCTGCCAGGCTATAATTTTCCCACCTAATCATTCACATCGACCAGCTGCCAGTTCTGACCCATACTTTTTTTCAACAATTTTTTTTATCTTGCCACCAAGCTTTAATTTTCCTGCCTAATCGTTCATGTCAACCAGCCGCCAGTTCTGACCCATACTTTGTTTAATAATTAATTACTCTTGCCCCCAATTTTAATTTTCCAGCCTAATCATTTATGTCTGCAAGAGTCCAGTTCCAACCTGGACTTTATTCAGCAATTAGTTGATCTTGCCAGCAGTCTTTAATGTCATGGTGGGATTTAAAAAAAACATCAGGCTTTTGTTTGGTCCTATTAAGTTGGCTATGGCTACCAACAGCAGTGTAAAATGCAGATTAAATATTCAGTCTCTGGAAACTAAATATCTGGCTGTTATGGAAGTTGAGGGCGGAGCATCTCACAAAGATGTCTGTGAAAAATTTTCACGATGACTTCTATAACTAAATACATGTACTGTTTAAACAAACTTGTTGACAGGTTTTCATTTCCCTGTGAATAGCCCCATCACCTTGATAGACTCAATAAGATGATAACAGACTGACCAAAATCTAGGCTGATTTAAGTACATGAACTTGAAGCATGTAAATAACTAGACAAACATATGCTAAAGCCAACATTGAATATCGTCATGTTTTTCATATCAGGATTTGACCGATGCAATATTTTATTGTGGATATTATTACACATAGGTAACCAAAATGTAATTTGTCAATATACAAGTGTATTTCATGCTGATTATGTCTTCATGTACTCAAAATTTCCTTTGCTTTCTCAAAGCGTAAATACTTCTCACTGATGACAGGTCACCCCTTACTAAAGAATTTAACTAAATTTAACTAGTATTTTTTTTCAGACTCATCCCCCCAAACACTTATCTTAACAATATTAACTTTTGTGTATGTGTGTGTGTGTGTGTGTGTGTGTGTGTGTGTGTGTGTGTGTGTGTGTGTGCGTGTTGGTGGGTGTCTATACATCTGATGGAGTGAGCTTGTTACCTCATTAGATATAGAGACTGTATTTCTCATCCACTCTCAATCAAACTTGGTAAATTGATTTGTATCACCAGCATTGATTATGAGCATGAGACTTTGCATTTTAATTATGTATTTGTGTAAAAAAAAAAAATAACGCTTATCAGAATAGACTAAAGTACATAAAATCAGCATTATAAATTTTGAGAGATGGCTTGTACAGGTTGTGTTTTATTCGACATTACATAAACCTGCCGTTTTAAATGGTCATCTGATTGGACTGTTACGTTTTGTAAGCCAGGTAAGCAATATCAGGTCCTCTTGGGCCTCTTGTTACCCAAAGGATGTTAAATTATCTAGGACAATATTCACCTAACATATTTGAAAAATTACAAATTCTATTAGCTTTAATGTGACAACCTATCATGGTTCTAGGAAACAAAAATTTTTAATATTTAACTCTGGGTAAATTTTGTCATTTTATATGCCTTGAAAGGGCAAAGGTTGATTTTTTGTGTGTGTGCAAGACCTGATATCAGTTTAGGATATTGCAAGTCACCAGAAGATTGTTAACTCTTTCTAATGGCTATATTTCCTGTTTTCACTAGCAGATTACACACAGGTGCAATATTTTCCAGATATTAATGTGTAAGATCTAACAAATTATCCCATGACATTACATATTTTTCTTTTAACTTTCTTCCATGTGAATTGATCTAAAATCTTGGGTTACACTTTAATCAGATGTGTAGAAGTTACAGATTGCCTGGTGTATTTACCATGCAGTGAGACAAAATTTGAATTTTCAATGCAACCTTCAACCTTAAGTGCTTGCAAAGAAATCATTGGATCTGATTGTATTTTACCACAGGGTACTGCAGAACAAGGTAAAGAGAGACAACGAGTGGAGGAAGAAAAAGATGATTTCATTCCTCCTGATCCTGATTGCCCATTGAGAGATGCTGGCAGTCAACGGATTCCAAAATTAACAGTGAAGGTGAGATCAGGCATGTTGTATCAGTGACGGCTATATTATATTTTCTTTCTCCTTTGACCTGAACTATCTTTAATTCAGATTGGATGGTTCACCGATCATCATGACACAACCAGGCTTCATGGTCTAGAACCAATTATTATCAGGGGGCAGTCCATTAATCATCGTTAGGCTCCATCATCTACAAGTTAAGAATATTGACCATGCATGATCGTATCCACATATTGAAGTACTACCTGAAATGTACAGAGACAGACTGTGGCAATCATGAAAGAACATTTCCCAGTGAAGGCAGGAAAGTAGCATATCACCTCTCAAGCCCTGTCTTCATTCCTTAAGTGGGTGATGCACAGGGTACTTTGATATTTTTAAAATATCAAAGTTGCCTCAGGAAGATTTCAGTTTTTAAATTAGAGCAGTCACCATAAGCCTTGCATTCAGATGCAGTATTTTGATCTGAGACAGCATAGAAGATGGTGGCTGGTTTGCATATCAAACCTTAAGCTTTTATCTATGGGGATTTAGCTTTGCAGAATCCAAATCTGAATATGGTTGGACCTGCATCAGCGGCCCAGATGACTTAAAAACTAATTAAACCATGGCAGCTTCACTTCATTTCTACAGGTATAAGTACATCGACAGATTACTTGAGAGTCTCCAAACCATATTGCTATGCAAGTATCCTCATTGTTAGTTCGCTCAGCATAAAAACAGGTGACACATTTTTTGTGGTTATCAGAGGTGTTAATGCGCAAGAGTTGTTGCTCTTTAAATGTTAAAGCCAGAAAGTTTTAGTTTTGTTAGGGCATGTGTATATTCCTTGTGTCAGTGTTAATGTGATCTGGTAAGTATTTTTAGAGAAACACAATTTACTATAAAATGAACTTGTATCCACGCTGATACATGTGATATTTCCAGGATAATCACAATTCAAGCCATTATTTTGAGCAAAAATGGTGAGAAAAACCCAACATCTTGCCAGCACTAATCAGGAATTGTATTATTGCCACAATATACACATTGGTCTTTTAAAAAAATATCTCAGAAATGTAGAATAAAACCCATGGTCTATTTTACAATTCTAGAACTCTAAATATGGTAGGAAGAGGAGTTTTCTGCACTATTCTGCAGAAATGTGCTTGAATACAACAATATTTATAGGGGGCCCTGAGTGGGCTAAAGCGCTCTCCATTCTGGATCACTACCATCTCACCTCTGTCCACATGGGTTTAAGTCTTGGATTCGGCAATGTGGGTTTGTGAGAAAGTAGCTTGCCAGTAGCTTCTTGTGGGTCGGTGGTTCTTTCTAGCGGTTTTCCTGGGTTCTTCCTCAACCATTAATACTGGCCACCATGTTTAGCCTATCTTGTGCTGAAAAATGGCGTTAAACCCTTGTCCAACTACTACAAAAATATTTATCCCAAAATATACCCTGAAACTAACCTTAGAGAAGTGCACTTGTATGCACTGATTAAACTTTGATTTATTTGATAAATTGAAATACCAGCATGGATGTTTATGTTAGACCAAGTTAATAATCAAGCAAATAATTATTAAGGAAAATTTATCACAAGCATGGCACATTTTAAACTTATGCATTGAAATACACTGATCCTTAAATCTTTAAAATCATTAATTTTAATGGAAAGTCTAGTTTAACTTTTAAAATGATCTTTTAGTGATGTGTTAGTGTAGCAGGTATAAGCCTTTTGTTTTCTTAAGGCTTTTTTTTTTGTTTTTTACACAAGAAATGTTACATATACTATTTGATTAATTGCTTGGGGAATTTTTTTTTTAGAGAAAGAAAATGACATTAGAGCTTTTTGAAAGAAATTGTCAGGCTTGGAGTCTTTTATCATGTAGATACAAATGTAACACTGTAAATGTTGATATACAAATTCTTTAATCATTCAGCTACAAAATTTAAAATCTTTCTATAGTTCTTACATACTGTGATTAAAATTTTCCAGGCTCGAGAGCATTGCTTGGGAATGTTAGAGTCAGTGCTAAAAGCCAACTTCATACAGCAGCACCAGAATATGCCACACAGATTAGCAGCTGCTGACTATGAACCCAGATGCTGTGCTATCGATGAAGAACACCGGATCTTTCATGCAAACCGACATGCAAATACATACAAGGCTGGTATCATGAAGATTGTCACTGAGATCAAGAAATGTACAGCAGCCCAGCAGCTCCATCCCTCACTGACTCCATCCTGGCAGGAGAGTGACAGAAGTATGGACTTGTCCACACCTTCAGAGACAAATGGTGTGGAAGAAAGTGATTTGGGTTGTCTAGCAGAGCTATCAGATTCTGAGATGACCAACTCACATGATACTAAACAAAAATGGTCAGTTGTTACAGAAGGATTGTCCGATTCTGTCCTAAACAGTAATTTTGCTGGCAAAAGTTGCGACTTATCCGCAAATATTCTTTCCTTTTTAGGGGCAAGAGATTCAGATAATAGATTTTCAGGTTGTGTTGAAGGAACATCCAAGTCAGATGTAGGTAACAAAATTTCTAGGATGGAAAATTCAACAACACCAGTTGGAGAAATTTCTGTTACAGCTAAGACAGAGAATTCAAAGTTAAATGAAATATTTGTGACAGCAAGGACATTATCAGACAATTTAAGTTCTGAGCCAGTCCCACTTGTTTCTGATTCGTTTATTCCTATAAATACAAGTGTACTGAATCCTGATATAGAAAATTCTACGTCCTCTTCAAATGCTGCAATTGGATTTTATCGAGAGCAAGAGATACAGGAGGAAAAACTAAATATCAGTGTTATAAATGAAACAGAAGAGAAAGATGTTCTAGAAGGTCAACAAGTTCCAAGAATCAAATACTTCTTTGAGACTGAAGAATACAGAGCACAACAAAAGCAGCGAGCACATAAGCAGAGGGAAAAGAAGGAGGACAGCAAAGGCAGAAAAAGACCAGCCGAGTCAATAAGGGTAATAAAAGAATAGTTGTAATTATGTTAGTAGAAAATTTATAAATTTATGGTTCAAATGTTATTAGAAAACCAAATATTACTATTTTTTTCAACCAAACTTTAAACATATTTATGTCTAACCAGAAAATGATGGTGAGGTTAAAGATGTAGCAGATTATTGTGTTAACTGTGTGTATTCAAGTGTACATATGGTTTACACTGTGCTCATCCAGGTTTACATGGATTTCACACTGTGTACATTCAGGTGTACATAGAGTAAATAGGGTTTACACTGTGCATTCCAATGTACATATGGTTCACACTGCATTCTTGTTTACATAATGTTAGCTAAAGTTAACACTGTCTTCTATGGTTCACACTGCATTCAGGATACATAGGGTTCACACTGTGCATTATTGTGTACATAACATTGACTTAGGTTAACACTGCATTCAGGTATACATAGGATCATGTTTGCATAGGGTTCATTAAGATTTACTTAGAGTTCACAAAATGTACATTCAGGTGTTTATTAAGATTTACTTAGAGTTCACAAAATGTACATTCAGGTGTTTATTAAGATTTACTTAAAGTTCACAAAATGTACATTCAGGTGTTTATTAAGATTTAATTAAAGTTCACAAAATATACATTCAGGTGTTTATTAAGATTTACTTAAAGTTCACAAAATGTACATTCAGGTGTTTAATAAGATTTAATTAAAGTTCACAAAATATACATTCAGGTGTTTATTAAGATTTACTTAAAGTTCACAAAATATACATTCAGGTGTTTATTAAGATTTACTTAATACATTCAGGTGTTTATTAAGATTTACTTAGAGTTCACAAAATATACATTCAGGTGTTTATTAAGATTTGCTTAAAGTTCACAAAATGTACATTTATATGTTCTTTTGAATTTATTTACTTTCTTCTGAGCAGTTTTGATTCATGTTGGCACAAAATCACTAACTATGTCGTTAGCTTAGCATAACACTTTAGCATGAACTTCTAGCACAATGTCATTAGCTCAGCATCATTAGAACAATGTTGTTGCCTCAACATCATTAGCACAATGTCATTAGCTCAACATCATTAGAACAATGTTGCCACAACATCATTAGCACAATGTGATTGGCTCAACATTATTAGCACCATCTTGTTAGGTCAACATCATTAGGACAATGTTGTAAGGTCAAGATGATTAGCACAATTTGATTAGCTCAACATCATTAGAACAATGATGTTGCCTCAACATCATTAGCACAGTGTCATTAGCTCAACATCATTAGGACAATATTGTTACCTCAACATCATTTGCACAATGTTATTAACTCAACATCATTAGCACCATCTTGTTAAGTCAACATCATTAGGATAATGTTGTTAGGTCAACATGATTAGCACAATTTGATTAGCTCAACATCATTAGAACAATGTTACCTCATACCTCAATATCATTAGGACAAAATGTTGTTACCTCAACATCATTAGCACAATGCCATTAGCTCAACATCATTAGCACAATGTTGTTAGGTCAATATCATTAGCACCATGTTGTTAGGTCAACATCATTAGCACCATGTTGTTAGGTCAACATCATTAGCACCATGTTGTTACCTCAGCATGATTAGCTCAACAGTACCAGTACATAAGGTCTGACATTGAATACAGTACCAGCTTGGATGGTTCTGCAAAATAGTACATTTCAATTTGTGCTTAAATTCTTGAATTGAGGAAGGGGGTTCTTTTGTTTTCACAGAAGGATCAGGATTCATTGGGTCTAAATTTGTGGTTTATAGCAGCCATTAAATAGATGATAGTTGGCATTAAAATTTTAAGTAAAACAATTTTTTTATCTTCAATCTGAAACTTGAAAAATATATACATTTACTTTTTATATCATCATTAACCATATACTGATTTTTATTCTCAAAGATACTTTATTATATTATTTATTGAAAACAAAATTAAACCCTTTTGTACAACTGTTATCTGCCTTAGCACTATCTGTAAAATCCTTATTCTTTGCCATTAAAAAAATTAATATAAGTAGACCTTTTAGTGTAATTTTTATTTTTTTCTGTCCAAAATCGACATGGTCATATTTTTATGTGTAATATAATTATAATTGGCATCTGTGTTTTACCTGGTTTACTGCAAACTAAATTTTTTTTCTTTTTCTATTTATGTAAGATTTTTTTCATTTTAGGCTTATATATTTGACCGTGTTGTAATACAGTGGAACCCCACTATAACATGATAATCAGGGTCCATGAAATTGGATCACGTTAAAAGTGGGGTCGCGCTATCGTGGGTTTTTTACAGTATTTTAATTTTTTCCCAGCAAACACTGCATTGGCGTGTATACGTGTACTCGTGTCTAATGTAAGAAATCAGACTATTATCGGACGAATATTAAATGGAATGCAGTAATAAGACTTATTTAAAAAAGTGGATGGATAATATATTTATAAGTTATTACTTTGCATTAGATAGTTTTACTGATTTTTATTGTTTTCCCCCCGAAAATACATGTTGATCGATAACACCCTGAGTGACGTTATATAATGAATAGGGAGGGTATTAACATCGTTTACTATCGTGCCGTTGTGGCACGCAGTTCATCCATAATGCATGCAATTCCATTGGAAGATTGCACAGATTTAAAATATTCAATGATTTTGTCCAAGATCGTTGTGTCTGAATTTAATGTCCAATATATAGCATGTACAGAGTATTAACACCGTTTACTTACCGTCTGATATAGTACCGTCATGGCATGCAGCTAATCCATAATACCTGTACCTAATTCCATTGCAAAAATTGCAAACGTATTTAAACAATTAAATATTTTTGTCAAAAATCATTATGTCTGAATTCAATGAGAAAAATTAACAGAAAATCAGGTTACAAAAGACGAAGCAAGTGTACATTCATTGCGTTCCAGGGTCTATGAACGGTGACTACAAATTGTAAACTTTATTTTCCATAACGGTAAAATATTTTTTTATATATACAAAAATTAGGAAAGTAATGACGAGTTCATTAACAAACACTATACACATAAAATCCGAGAACTAAATCATAACATGTAGTGAGTCTGTAATGGTCAAGTGCCACTGATATAAAGTTTTTTTCCCAGCTGTACGCATGTACAATTTCCAGCTAACAAAGCCGACACTGTTTACTAGTCAAATGATTTCCTCTAATAACACTGCCAAGCCCAGAAAACATATTGACGGCTTTTGTTTTTTTGATGTTTATTAAATTGTGAGAATCTTGTATCAGCCACCACATGGATGGCTGCTTTGTTATTTATGCAGTTCAAGAACATGTGTCTTTTCTCTTGGATTAATAATAAGTTATATTTCCGATGTTTATTTAGGCATAACAATTCAAGGACCTGGTGAGATTAATACATTTCAGAAGCCGCGTTTTACACACTATTTCTTGTACTCTATCGTATTATATATTGTATTATTATTAGAATTCATCCACGATCTCTTCCCCAAAATCATAAATGTTTTTTGCACAAAGTGCACTGAACGACTTCGTTTGTGAACTGCTTTTCCGTAACGGTAAAATATTTATTAAGAAAAAGAAGGGGGAAATTAATAACCATTATAAGCAAACCCAATACAAATGTAAAACCCGAGACCTAAGTGTAGTAGGCCTGCAATGGTCACAAGTCACTTTTATAATTGTTTTTAAAGCTGAACGCATGTCAATTTCATACCCTCTCAATTTCCAGCTAGTGAACCAAACATTATTTACTCATCAACTAATTGCGTCTAATAACACCGCCAAGCCCAGAAAACATGTTGATGGCTTTTGTTTTTTGATGTTTATTAAACTGTGAGAAGCTTTTATCAACCACCGCATTGTCTGTTGCTTGGTTGTATGTGCAGTTAAAGAAGAAACACACGTCGACTATTGTTAGAGCAACGATTGTATACAGAATTAATTGAAGACAACCACAAAGACCACATCATGTTTATTTTGGCATGACACTTCAAGAACAAAAAAAATCATGTGTGAATAAATATACGAAATTTTGGGAGCCACGCCATGACCACGTTATATCTGAATTTGCATTATGGCGGGTCGCGTTATAGTGGGGTTCCACTGTATATGTTTTAATAAAGAATGTTTCACTGTAAATGATTAAATGCATTTGAACTATGGCAAAGCAATACCTCACAGACATGTACTTGAAATTAATTATGGTGAAACCCTGCAATAGCACAAAAATTCATACATAACATGATTGTGTATGGCATACCTCCTGATAATTTGTGTGTGATATACATTTTTAATGTAGCTTAAACAATGTTTCAGTCATATCACTATGATATAAGCAGTGTGGCAGTGTATAGTGATGTCTAGCACTGGGGCATCATGCTGCAGACATGTAGCATGATGTCTCACCCAGTCCCATTATCCCAACACCAGGCCAAGCAATACTAACACTAACCTTTTAATGTGGAGTGCCTAGCAAGGCAAGTGTTAGTGCCATTTTTTAAAAGTCTTCTGATATGTTTTCGCCGTTTTCAAATGTGCAACCTCCTGCATTTGAGTTGGATGCACTAACCACAGGGCCACTGGAGCGGTCTTGAATATTTGAATATTCATTTGTAAAATATCCATTTTCTTTGTATGAGAAGTAATATGTATAAAGTTCATAATTTTGGGGAAGAGATCATTTAAGACTTTGGCTCACAAAGATTTAACAGTAACTTACAAGTTTTGTGCCGAAACAAAGAAAGGTTTGATTTAATTATTTGGCAAGATGTGATACATATGTAATGGAAAAATTGTCTTTTGATTGCATCTTTCTTGATATGAAAACTAAGTACAAAAGTTTCTATAATTTGTTAATATTTATTTCAAATGTAACTTCCCTTTCATCTTAGCATAGTTTTGAAAGAAGTCAGTTGATTAAAATGTTGATTGGTATTAATCTTATTTTTATTGAACAATGAACAATCAAATTCAGTAAATCTTTTTTTACCTTAATATGTTCTGTGTACAACTTTTGCTTAAAAGATAGAAAATATTTTCATCTGAATTTTTTAAAAACTAATTTTTGTAATTACTAGTCATCAATGTTAATCTCAAAACTAAAAGGTACTAATAGTCATTATTCACACTATGAAAATGAAGTCATGAACAACATTTAGTTGCATACCAGGGCCCAGCAACATGGAATGAATTGCACATTGAAATTAGACACAAAGGCACAGTGATCCCTTTCAAGAGTGCTCTTAAAACTCACCTTTTCTGACTGCAAGAACAAACTTAAAGACCTAATAATGTTTCATACCTTAAATATTTCAGTATTTTGTTTATGTTTTCTAATTTCATAGTGTTTATTTTTTAATTTTTATTTTTGTTGTCGGATCATTATAGATGTTGTAAAGTGCATAGCACTTCTAAAGATTAGGCGCTATACAATGTCCACATTATTATTATTATTATTATTATTATTATTATTATTATTATTATTATTATTAAAATTATGGGTCAGTGATATACCCCCCAATCCCACCACACATCCATAACAAACATGAGAAAGCCAACAAGACATGCCCATGGCCTTGTGGTGTTCTCAGCCATCATTCAGTCAGTTGACAATCGGTTATTATTCTGCATTTCCTATGAAAATGATCATATTGTTTCTTAACAATTATTATTGCTGTAGTTAAAACAAACAAGGGTCAAACTGTTCATTAGTACATAGTCAAAACGGATAACAAGATACATATATGATAATCTTGAATGCCCCATGCAGGATGAAATCCAGATTGAAACACATACAGGCAAAGACTGTTCTGGCATCTAAAAGCTTCTTAACTAAATTTGCAAATCAGTTAATTTACCTGCCATTTTACAGGAAAATAATAGATTATCAATGTCTGCTCAATCATCAGTAATAAATACCTGCTGAAACAAATTTTTGGACAAAATTGTCAGCTGTTTTGGTCTTTGCCATACACACATAAAATAAATAACCCTACTCTCTGTCATCTTAACCCACTATATTTTCTGGATTCAAACCATCCATGCATTTACATCCGTCCACTATAAACACTAGTTGGAACAGATCCAGTTAAGCTCTAGGGGTCGAGAGATTGGCTGATATAATTAAACATTCTTATCCCTGCTGCTCTGCCCATTTCTAATAGTTAAAGCATTTGCCTTGGATGCAGAAGGTCATGGGTTCAAACCCCAGCAGAGTCATACCAAAAACTGTTTAAAATGGTACTTACAGCTGTTTCGCTATGCGCTCAGCGTTAAGCAGATAGCGTTATGACTGTTTAGCCTGGTGTTAGAATAATGTGACTGAGTGGAATGTCATGCTACTTGTCTGGTAAACCTGATGTCAGGATTATGTGACTTGGTGGGACATCATGTTACATGTCTGCTGCATGATGCCCCGGTGCTAGACATCACTTTAAATTGCCACACTGCAGACATGTTTGCGATATGACTGGAAAATTGTTAAAGATACATTAAAAATCTAAATCACACCCACCCACCCTGCTGCTCTGCAGTGAAGCAAGGTCATAAAACAAAATTGTCAATGGTTTTTCCCTCAGTCCTTTAGAGAATGACTCTGGATTGTTTTAAGGAATTCACTCAGGACCCACACAATTGAATGATCTATTCCAAACTGGTTTTAAGCAGTTTACATATATACAGAGCATTACCCAGCGCCGGATTAAGCACCGTGGAGGCCCATAGGCAGTCAAACTTTTGGGGCCCCAGATCCACGGTCACGGTCTCATGATGGGGCCCATAAAAATCGCGGGGCCCATAGGCAGTTGCCTACTCTGCCTAATGGGTAATCCGGGACTGGCATTACCAGTTCAATACCTTTGACCTTTTTCGGCTGAAGTACATGTACTATTCAAGCCTAAATACATGCTTCATTTTAGGAACTCGTGTCAGGATTATGCATTTTATTATCAGTCAGAAATTAAACACTTTGAACATGTCCAGCAAATATGAATGTTGCAAACAACAAAAACCCATTTGATAAATCTGTGCATGTATAACAAGAACTTCTGTGGATTCAGATATATTTATTATGGAAATTATGCTTGTGAGGCCATGCTGTTATTGTGTGGCCAGGCTGTTATTGTGTGGCCATGCTGTTTTTGTGCTTCTGGAAATCATGAAGTAGCAGTGCCATAGACATGTTTTTGGAAGAAATATTGTTTCTGACAAAATGACAAGAAAATTAACAATAATTGTTTTGTCATATCAAGGTGAAACAAACTTCACAAATCCCGTAGATTAATGTGAAATTGATCTTCTAGCCCCATCTCAGTTCAGTATCCCAGGCAACGTTCCCTCTAAGCAAATGATAGATGTGCTCACTGCACTGCGCAAGCATTAAGGAGACAAGCAAAATTTAACGTTGGATTGAGCAAAAATTGACAATTCAGCTGCGTGGGGATGCCTGAGCAGCTGCGTGCTCAAAGCTTAGAGGGAACGTTGATCCCAGGTAAGGCATTTTATTCGAATTCAATTAGAACTTAATATATTTGTATATTTGTGATGGAACTTTTAAGACTATATGGGATTTAATTCACAATACTGTGACTTTATTTTAAATTTTTACTTTGTATTCAAGGCAAATAAATTGTTTAATGATTTTGACAAAAGTTGTTGGTTTTTGCTCGTTTCTGTTATGTAATTTTAGATTTGTAACAGTAATTGGACAGTAGAAGTAATAAGTATTGCCCTTTCAACTCCATGAACCCCAGTCCTCTTTCTCTCAGTCTTCATTCATATCCGTGTATGTGTGTGATTAGGACGTTTAACGTAGCTTTAAAAAATTTTAAGTCATTTCAATACAATGTCTGCATTGAGGCAGTTTATAGTAATGTCTAGTACTGGGACATCATGCTGCAGACTTGTAGCATAATGTCCCACCCAGTCACATTATCCTGACACCAGGCCGACCAGTCCTAACACAAACTTATTAATGCTGAAGACCAAGTGTGGCAACTATTAATACCATTTTTGTAAGCCTTTGGTATGACTTGGCCGGTAATTGAACCTTCATATCCATGTACCTTAACTCTCCCATCATGTACTTCAACTCTCCTTTCATATCCAGGTACCTCAACTCTCCCTTTATACCCATGTACCTTAACTCTCCCATCATGTACATCAACTCCCTCTTCATCTCCATGTACCTCATCTCTCCTATAGACTAAAGTAAAATCCAGTCATTTGAAATGTTGGCGGATTTTTTGGTTAAAGTGTTTTGCATGGTCATACAGTTAATAGGCACAAACCTTGGAATGGATGGCTATTATACTGTTGAATCTGTTAGCTCTTCCTTTTCACTTGTACCCAGACTTTTAACATCTAGCAAAGTAAAAATCATAGGAAATAGAAAACATCCCTATCCATGTTACTGTATGAGGCAGGACAGTCAAAACATAAAAGTCTTGTATTTTCTTGTTTTAACATTTCATATTCCTTAGCCACAATACTTAAATCTAGTACTTGAGTTCATTAATTGTATTCTAGAGTGAAGATAAAAGCATCAAAAGACCCAAATTGAATGAAAACCAGAAGCCAGGATCTAGCAATGAAGTTAAAATTCAGCCCATCAACCTAAAAGAGTCAGCAGACCTAGTTGTGAAGTACCTCAGTCCATACTTTAAAGCTGGCAAGATTGCTTCAAAGGTAAATTTCTACTGTTCATGCATGATCATACTTGTGTTTGAGTGTGTTGCACTCTTGCACCTTCTGAATGGGCACCCGAATGGAACATGGTGCAACTCTAGAAGGTACAAGTGTGGAACATGTGCATCATTGGCATTAAATAATTATGTAAGGCACTGTCCTACTTTACTGATGGTTGTATATGTTGTAAATAGTTACATATGCATTGAATTTTTAAAAATCAGTATTTGTCCCTGAAAATCAGTATTTTTGTCACGAATAGTCAGTATTTTCTGTACTCGGGGGTTGGCAGCTATGGTGATATTCTGTGTTTCATGCAAGATCTTACATGTGATATTTTGTTGTTCATACAGGATCTTATATGTGTTATTCTGTTGTTCATACAAGATCTTACATGTGATATTTTGTTGTTCATACAGGATCATACATGTGATATTCTGTATTTCATACTAGATCTTACATGTGATATTTTGTTTCATACATGTGATATTTTGTTGTTCATACAGGATCTTACATGTGATATCATATTGTTTGTACTGAATCTTGTATACATAATATTCTGTTGATGATACAGTATATTACACATTTACACATAATACTCTTTTGTTAACCCTTAAAGTGCGTATCGCGACTCCAGCCGCGCTGTTGTATGTGGGCCCGTAGTGCGTGTCGCGACTCTAGCCATTTTCGAGGTGAGCAACAGTGATCGCATCCTATAACTTCACCCAGCCATAAATGCTTGTAAAACTATATTTGATTGGTTTATAGAGGCCCAGAACAAGCATTCTATTACACTTTACTATGCATTTAGCAAAGAAATTTTACAAATACTCAGTTTTGAGGCCCTGGTACCTGAAAAGTTTTTAAAATGGCAGACGCTGAATACGATGGTGATATCTTGCAACAAATACGGGATTATGATAGCGATGATGATAATAATTTTGAAGGATTTGAGGAGGATGAAATTATAGGAGCTGGCGAAGTGTTAATGGAATTATCCATGAGTGATTTTGAGCTAGGAATTGACGTGGAACTCGAGTCTGATGTGCACGGAGGCTGGACGAGAAAAGATGGCATGCCGGTTGTCCCGCCATTCACCGGTACATCAAAATTAAATGTTGAGATGGCAGATACTGAACCTATGGACTATTTAAGACTTTTTTTTGATGACGAGTTATTGCATCTGATAGTCGAGCAAACAAATCGTTATGCAGATCAGCGAATTCATGGGGCAGAACTTAAGGAGAGAAGTCGCTTGAAAAAATGGCAGCCGGTCACAGCTGAGCAGCTAAAACTATTTTTTGCATTGATTTTAGCAATGGGTTTGGTACAAAAATCTGATCTCGATTCCTACTGGGTTGCTGATGATGTGATATCAACGACATACTTCAGCAACAAAATGAGTAGAGATAGATTTCTTGCTATTCTAAGCAATTTACACCTGGCAGACAACATGACCAATGAAGGTGACACATTACACAAGATCCGCCCAATGATTGAAAAAAATGAAGCATTTACTAACGTTTATTCACCAGATATGAACCTCAGTTTTGATGAGGCTACCTGCCCTTGGAAAGGTCGTTTGAAATTTCGAGTATACAACCCTGCCAAACCCAACAAGTTTGGCATAAAGCTATTCCAGGTGTGTGAGGCAAGCAGTGGATATTGTCTAGGATACCACATTTATGCAGGTAAATCAGGTGAAAACCTTGACAGTTATTGTGAAGGACTAGAACTAAACACTGATGAACTAACTAAAACAACAAAAATTGTGATTGGTTTACTCTGCAAGTCTAGTCTTTTGAATAAAGGACACAGAGTGTATATGGACAACTATTACTCATCACCTGAACTTTTTAACGAACTAGAGTTGCTACATGCCTCAGCATGTGGAACCCTACGAACAAACAGATTAGGTGTTGCAGAGGCAAGAGAAAACTAGACCAGGGTGAGTGCATTTTTCGCAGAAAAGACAATTTGTTACTGGTGAAATACCATGATAAACGAGATGTAAATATGATCTCTAATTTCCATGAAGCTAAGATAGCAGTGGTCAACAAAACCAATTATGCAACAAACTCACCTGTAATGAAACCCATATGTATTGTGGATTATGTGAAGAACATGGGAGGAGTTGATTTATGTGACCAATTGAACCAGTACAATCCTATTATAAGGAAATCCAAGAAATGGTGGAGAAAACTATTTTTTCATTTGTTCAATGTGTGCATTGTAAATGCCTATCAGTTGTACCTGAAGTTTTCACCTGTCCACACCAAACTTAGTCACCATGATTTCTGTGTTTCAGTGGTGAAGTCATTTGTTCAGGAAGCAGGAGATGTGTCTGAACCTGCTAGGAGAGGACGAAAATTTGCTGATGAGCAGCCTGAACGCCTGATTGGGAGACATTTCCCAGAGTTTATTACAGCAACACCTGGAGCCAAACGAGCACACCCTTTACGTGATTTGTGTTGCATGCAATAAAACAAAAAAGGACCATGAAGGATTTCAAAGAAAGCAGACGACTTTCAGATGTGATACATGCCAAGTGGCACTTTGTGTACCTGAATGTTTCAGGTTATTTCACACACGTGTCAACTATAAGCAAGATAGTATTTCAGATGAATTAGAGTAACACCTGAACAGGTAATAAACACAATAGCTGACTGTAACCTCGCTTATTCTACATGTGATAAAATATACTGCATAAATAACAAGTGAAAATTGTTCAAGAACATTTGTTACTGACTCTGGGGATCAAAACTTATTTGTGCCATTCATGGAGTGAATTTTACAAAACTGTTACCTTTTCTTTACCTGTGATTGTCACAATTTATAACTAACCATGTGACAAATATAACATGTACATGTACATGGACATGGTCAAACTACTAAAAAATATAATATTTCTTAGATATATTTGAACTTTTCCATTGAAAAACAAACAAAAATACAGATGAAATACAATTGTAATTTGTCATTTTACCTGTATTTTCACCTGTACATGCAAATATATTAAACTTACACAAGTGTATTGGTGCTCATCTTAAAGTATGGTCATCCATCATCATTTTTCATATAGGGTTTGGGTATCTAATGTGTATATTTATTGAAATACATGCAATTTAAAAACTGTGCAGTTTTCTTTCAATTTTCTCCAAAACAATTCAGCACTGAGGGACCTTTTACTGCAAAACAATTCAGCACTTTAAGGGTTAATACAGGTGCTTACATGTGGTTTTCTGAAATGGGGCCTAGTGGTTGGAGTGTGCATCATATGTGGGAGGTCATGGGTGTACACCCCAGACAACAACCAAAGAGTTATAAAAATGGTACTAACAGCTGTCTCGTTTGGTGCTCAGCATTAAGAGGTTATTGTCTGGACTGGTCATACTGTTTAAGAGTCTGTGGTAGATAAGCCAGATCTTATCCCATATGAACATTTGATTCATCTAGGTATGGAGTTTCTAACTCCTGTCCACCTGATTTATCTTTCTCCCAATGCATCATAATATCATTCATGTGTCAGAGAGGTGGAACAACAAACTGCCCACCAAGGTATCTCCATTCCCAGACCCAGAAGCATGGGCCTATAGTCAGCTCAGATGGAATATTGGTATTTGTATTCCCTCCAGCTGTTCTAATGCTGAAACTTGTCCAGAAAATAAGGGGTATTGCTTGCAAAATTGTTTAATTGTACATCTGATGTGACATCCAGAGATGCCAAGACTAGAGTAATCTAATTGCCCATCTGATGTGACATCCAGAGATGCCAAGACTAGAGTAATCTAATTGGCCATCTGATGTGACATCCAGAGATGCCAAGACTAGAGTAATCCTAATTGGCCATCTGATGTGAAAACCAGAGATGCCAAGACTAGAGTAATCTAATTGGCCATCTGATGTGACACCCAGAGATGCCAAGACTAGAGTAATCTAATTGGCCATCTGATGTGACATCCAGAGATGCCAAGACTAGAGTAATCCTAATTGGCCATGACATTCAGAGATGCAGACACTAGATTATAAAAAGGGATGATCCAACTGAGGAGATGTCATTTTTAAAAAATCCAAGAGTTCCCAGTGTGACTGAACGTAACAATACATGCTAATGAAAAACTAGATTAAATTGTGACTGTTGAAAATGCAGGAATAAGAAAAGGAGTAAAAAATTCTGAGCTCAGTCTTGAATGGTGGAGCCATATAAATACATGCCAAAGGCAGTTCAAGATATGAAGGTGATGGGGCTTGCTTTCCTAGAAATGTTTAGAAGATTTAATGAAAATGGTGCACTTCAGTTGTAGCTCAGATTTTACTTGAAAGGATGACCTAAGTCCCCAAGCTACTCTGATGAGATCTGGATGACCTAAGTCTCCAAGCTACTCTTATGGGATCAGGATGACCTGAGTACAAACTACTCTGATGAGATCCAGGTGACCTAAGTCTCTAAGCTACTCTGATGAGATCAAGGATGACCTAAGTCCCAAAGCTACTCTGATGAGATCCAGATGACCTAAGTCTCCAAGCTTTTTCCCTGATGAGATCAGAAGAGTTGGCATCTCTGGATATTCAACAGTCAACTTGATTAGTGATGGACATGGCAAAAGAAAATTGTAGCAACCACAACAGTCTGAAGCAGTTGAGAATGAGATTGCCATTATTCTATCTATGTCAGAAGAAACTGATTGATAACTGGCTCTTGTCAGGGATGCTCTGCATGAAAAGGGAGTTCAACTCCTTGATTGTGAAAAGAATTACAAAATCTAGACAGCCCTTCACTTTGAAGGCATACGAGGGAAAGTGGTGCATTTTCATTGTCTACTGTACATTAACGGCACTCAGGCCTCTGTACCTCATTTGACTAAGTTCATTCTATTCCTGTACATATAAAGATATTTTTTCATCTTTTAAAGAAGTTGTTGTGTTATTGTGATCAGATAAGTATTTTCAGAGAAACTTAATTTATCTTAAAATTTCTAGTCCATTAATTAGTGTACAGATTAAATGTTTTAACAATGGGGAAGGGTGAAAGGTTATGATTAGATTGTGCATTAAAATAAATATATAATTATTATAGCAAATTAAATCTGGGTTTTTAGGATAAAGTTTGAGACAAATGTTATTTGTTATACAGCCAAAGTTCCCAATGCACCATAGGATCAATAGGACTGGTATAATTGTTGAGCATCAGGGAAGCTCTCGAACGTAGCTTTAACAGTTTTTCAGTCATATCGCTATGATGTCTGCAGTTTGGCAGTTTATAGTGATGTCTAGCATGGGGGTATTTTATGTTGCAGACATTTAGCATGATATCTCACCCAGACACATTTATCCTGACACCAGGCCCACCAGTCCTAACACTAATCTCTTAATGCTTTTAATAAATCTTTGATATGACAAAGCCAGGGTTCGAACCTATGACCTCTTGCACTCTAGGTGGATGCTCAAAACACTAGGCTTCTGGTGCAGCTAGAGAAGCTTGTTCTTTGTACAGCCTTTTTATTAATAAAATGATAAATATTTTAGTATTAAGATAAGAATAACATTGTGAAAAATATTTTAGTACAGTATTAAGATAAGAATAACATTGTGATAAATATTTTAGTATTAAGATAAGAATAACATTGTGATAAATATTTTAGTACAGTATTAAGATAAGAATAACATTGTGATAAATATTTTAGTATTAAGATAAGAATAAAATTGTGATAAATATTTTAGTATTACGATAAGAAAAACGTTGTGATAAATATTTTACTATTAAAATAAGAATAACATTGTGATAAGTATTAAGATGAGAATAACCATCTGTTTGTAGAAATGAAAAGTAATTGATAGTTTGAATTTGCACTGAAAATTTATATTTATGTCCTCACAGCTCATTTGTTGCTACTAATTGTACTTAAATAATTTATTTAATTTACCCATTTCCTCCCAATTTTATACATTTTACCTAATTTATAAATTTTTATACAGTTTTACTCATGTTTATAAATTTGATAATTTTTACCTTGTTTATACAATTTTAAATCTAAAACCATACTGAATATAAGAGCATTAAAAATAATTTTTTTTTCACTTATATCATCTTTGTCACTGTCTGTTATAAACTTACACAAAATTTGTAAGAATGGAGAAGAACAGGTGATGATTCTTTTGGTAGGTACTGATGCTTGCTAAATGTTAAAACTTAATTTAAAATAAGTTGCTTTCTATCAGAAATGTCTCCGTAAACCTAAGGAAGCACAGGTAGGTATCTAGCCTAAGGACAAATTCACCCCATCTTGCTGAACAAACCACTGAAAATCTTGTTTGCATATGAATAGGTGAATGATATCTGGCAGCTCTCAGAAGTTTTTAATCCTTGTGCTCAATGATGTACACGTGAGGGGAGGGGGTATTTAAAAAATTCTGATTATTATAACTTTTTTGTTTCTTTTAACATTTCAATAAGTTAACTTGCATTGATAAACATAATTAAATTCTATAAAGTTATATGCAGCTGGGCATATTATAGATTACATTACACAGGTAAACTCAGATTACATTACACAGATAAGCTCAGATTACATTACACAGGTAAGTGACTATGACCTAAAACTGCTGTCAAAGAATAATTCTGCTACTGTGCAAAGAACATACTATAAAATCCAGCCCCTCCAATGGTATTCTCCAACTGGTATCAAAGGAAACTCCAATGAAGTTTACAGGTGTAATCATACAGGTGTAATTATCTGCTATAATTTTGAGGTAGGCGCATCATTTTAAAATGGATGGTGTGACCTATATTCTGATTGTCACTATATTATAAACTTACACAAAAAATATAAAAATGAAGAAGAAAAGTTGATGTTTCTCATGGTACTGATTCTTGAAAAATTTTAAAACTTGATTTAAAATAAGAAGGGTCTGCGATTGATAAGCAAATATTGGCCACTGTGAAGGGTTGATGTAAATTTATGATACAAAGTGCAACATATTTCATTTATCATGTGAATTAATTCAGCAACCATTTTTGAAAAATATTGAAGATACATTTGAAGCTCAGAAGGACTTGTGCAAGATGGTCTCAAAAGTTGTGAAACATTAACTGAATTACTTATCCATCTACTTATTGACAAAACAATGGTATCTACCATCATTACAGACTTCCTGAAGGAGCACAACATCCAAACTTTGCCACAGCCTCCATACTGTCCTGATTTAGCTCCAAGTGATTTTGGCTGAATCTTATTGTCAAAGGTTCACAGAGGGTCAAACAATTTGAAAGCCACCATGCAGTTTGAAGTGCAGTTTTCCAGTGCATGAACGACATACCAGAAAGTGAATAAAAATTTTCATGTAGTAATTTGGAATAGTCAGACAGTAAATATGTGTAGATACAGCATGGGAGTGCTTTGAGGGGACATACTGATCTTTTTGAGAAAAAAAAAATTTGTAGTGCATTAATATTAAGAAACTTTTTGAATACCCTTTATATATTGACCCTGGCACTAATATTGTTCTTTTTAAATACCCTTTATATATTGACCCTGGCACTAATATTGTTCTTTTTAAATACCCTTTATATATTGACCCTGGCACTAATATTGTTCTTTTTAAATACCCTTTATATATTGACCCAGGCACTAATATTGTTCTTTTTAAATACCCTTTATATATTGACCCTGGCACTAATATTGTTCTTTTTAATTAGTTTGGTGGTGCATTGATCACTTACATTGAAATGACTGATTGATTTGGTGGAGCATTGGTTACTTTCATTCTAATGACCAATTAATTAATTTGGTGAAGTATTGTTTACTTTCATTCTAATGACCAATTAATTAATTTGGTGAAGTATTGTTTACTTTCATTGTAATGACCAATTCATTATTTTTATATGGAGCATTGGATACTTTCATTGGCAATAAATTAATTTGTTGGAGCATTGGTTACTTTCATTCAAATGATCAATTCATTAATTTGGTGGAGTGGTGGATACTTTCATTCTAATGATGAATTCATTAATTTGGTGGAGTGGTGGATACTTTCATTCTAATGAACAATTCATTAATTTGCTGGAGCATTGTTTACTTTCATTCTAATGTTCAATTAATTATTTTGGTGGAGCATTGGTTACTTTCATTCTCGTTGCCAATTAATTAATTTGGTGGAGCATTGGTTACTTTCATTCTAATGATCAATTCATTAATTTGGTGGAGTGGTGGATACTTTCATTCTAATGAACAATTCATTAATTTGTTGGAGCATTGTTTACTTTCATTCTAATGTTCAATTAATTATTTTGGTGGAGCATTGGTTACTTTCATTCTCGTTGCCAATTAATTAATTTGGTGGAGCATTGGTTACTTTCATTCTAATGATCAATTCATTAATTTGGTGGAGAATTGTTTCCTTTCATTCAAATGATCAATTAATTTGAAGGAGCATTGGTTACTTTCATTCTAATGACAAAGTAATTAATTTGGTGGAGCATTGGTTACTTTAATTTTAATGACTAATTAATAGTTTTATATGGAGCATTGTTTACTTTCATTCAAATGATCAATTAATTTTGTGGAGCATTTTTTACTTTCATTCTAATGACCAATTGTTTAATTTGGTGGAGCATTGGATACTTTCATTGTAATAATCAATTAAATAATTTCAATTAATTAATTTGGTGGAGCATTGTTTACTTTCCTTCTAATGACCAATTAATTAATTTGGTGGAACATTGGATACTTTCATTGTAATAATCAATCAAATTAATTTGGTGGAGCATTGTTTACTTTCATTCCAATAATCAGTTAATTAATTTGGTGCAGCATTGTTTCCTTTCTTTCAAATGATCAATTAATTTTATGGAGCATTGATTACTTTCATTCTAATGAACATTTAATTAATTTGGTGGAGCATTGATTACTTTCATTCTAATGACCAACTATTTAATTTGGTGGAGCATTGTTTACTTTCATTCAAATGACTAATTAATTAATTTGGTGGATTATTGTTTACTTTCATTCTAATGGCCAATTAATTAATTTGGTTGAGCATTGTTTCCTTTCATTCTAATGATCAATTAATTTGATGGAGAATTGGTTATCTTCATTCTAATTACCAATTAATTAATTTCGTGGAACATTGGATACTTTCATTCAAAATGAAATTAATTTTGTGGACTACAAGTGAAATGACCAAATCATTGAATTTATAGAACATTGATTACTTTAAGTGAAATTACCAATTATTTATTTTTAACATTTGTCTTTGATTTTTGGTTTTTGGCATCATGTTGAAATATTAATTGATTATTGTAGTGTAAGCCTTAATCTAATTAATTTTGAAATATCACTTGACAGTAAATGTCATCAAATATCCCACAATGTTGAACATTACATGGTGACAGCGGTAAAAACACAGGATTGAAATTATCAGAGTTGAAAATGGCTTCATTTCAATTTACAAATCCGGACAGATTTGACTTTTTCTGGATCAGTCATTAGTCAGTTTGCAGTGACAAAAGTACAGTGACAAAATTGTATCCAATTAGAAACATTTCTTGGTACCTTGAAAGGAAAAATAAGTGGTATAGTTGAAATCCATATATCAGAACCATGAATATCCCAATAGCCTTCTTATCTGAGTCCACATCTACCAAGAGTACCACACTAAGGTCAGTAACATGAACAGCCAAATGTCTGCCTATACAAACTAAACAGGTGTTCCCAGGACAGTTTGGATAGACTTCTACTAACTTAAAGGTAGTAATGAAATCTTTTTATTTCTTGCAGGATTTATTCAAGGCTGTAGCACGAAGACTCTCTCACAAGTTAGCAAAAGCTACCACTGGTCAGCCCACAAACAAAGGTATTTATACATTTTTGCATGCTTTTGTATGTAGGTATATGTATGTACATACATATGTACCTGCGTACGTATACATGTATGTATGTATGATTGTTTGTTTGATTGTTTTGATTATGGTTTTTAACGTAGCTTTAACAATTTTTCAGTAGTATCGCTACAATGTCTGCATTGAGGCAGTTTATAGTGATGTCTAGCATTGGGGTATCATGCCGCAGATATGTAGCATGATGTCCCTCACCCAGTCACATTATCCTGATACCAGGCCAACCAGTCCTAACACTAACTTCTTAATGCTGAGCGTCGAGCAAGGCAGCTGTTAGTACCATTTTTGTAAGTCTTTGGTATGACTCAGCTAGGGATTGAACCCACAACCTCTCGGTTCTGTGGCTGATGCTCTAACCACTAGGCCACCAGAATGGTTATGTATTGCTGCATTGTTCAAAATTGTCATATTTGTCATTGTTATGGAAGATGGGTAGAAATCCCCTTTAGGCCAAATATATTATGATATATTAAAACAGAGTTTACAATTAGGGATCTTGTGTAAAAATAATTTTAGAAGCAACTCTTTCAACTCAGGTATTTGACTAAAGTGCTGCAAATTTATTTTGATTTTCATGAGATTCAGTTTTTTATGGCTTGGCTTTTCAAATATTTACAAATTATAGAGCAATTAATTTTCTGGGTTTAGAGAGGGGTTGTATTGTTTTATTAAAAATTCACTTCTTGTTGGGTCTTTAAATTTGTGCCTGCTGAAAACCTCCAAATCCTAAAAAAAATTGATAACTCATCAGGCCTGTGAACTCTTATGATTTTGTCGTAAATCTTACAAAAATCACCCCAAAAATACAGACTGATGGCATAAAAGCAAAACTACCAAAGGAAATGATTGTTGCCAATAAATCCAGAACATTTGTTGATCCACATTTTATTTGGATTCAGGTTTCATATTATAATTAGTGAAGTTTGTCAGGGAACCAGACTAATTTTACAGCAGCACCTCAGATGCTTTAATCTGCACCTATTTGTTCATACAATGATCAAACTGTTGACTATATATTTTTTTAAAAATGGCTTCCAGCAAGCAATGGATGATTAAGATGAAAGGGAAAATAAGCTTTTTGAAAAGTGTTATTAATCAACACAGAAGAATGAAAAGAAATATTCAGATTCTTGTGGATAAGAGTTGTAAGGAACACAGTTATGCTTATTGGACATCACATGCTATTTTGAGTATGACTCATGTGAAATGGAAAAAAAAAATTGGCAAGAATTACACAAAGTTGATTGATAGCAGCAAGCCATTGAGCTGCATATGGTTTTGGAACTAGAGTTTGTGTATCTATACTAGTGGTAAATAAAGACTACGTGTACTTTAGAAACTTTTCATTTGAACATGATGTTTATCTTAGCAGCATGATTTGAATACCGAACTTTTAATTATGTTTTCTAACTTTACAGTAGCAATTTATTATATTTTTTAAATCCTTACTGAAACTTGTCAACATTATGGATAAATATCAGTTGCTTAAACTGAGATGGACTCGTCAGGGTTGGCAAACTGAGACGGACTCATCAGGGTTAGCAAACTGAGACGGACTCGTCAGGGTTGGCAAACTGAGACAGACTTGTCAGGGTTGGCAAGGTCTGCCTCACAAAATAGTGACTACCTATTTACAATATGTCATGATTTCACCAGAAATTTTAATTGTAAACACTAATTTGGAACTAGAGACTACAGTACTGGAAGAAATATATTTTCTCTAAGTACTTAATCTATTTACCCACTTAGAAGTCCAGCCTAACTGAAAACATCTCACCAGCAGATCATAATGGTCATTGTAGTTTCAATGATTACTCATGACAAGACTGCATAGACTCAGATCTGTTGCTGCACTATGCAACAGAAGATTTGGATCTGTGCAGTTGGACTAAAGTAATTTTTTAAAAGTTTATATTGACATAAAGATGGTTATACACACAAGTAAGTATACATGGTAATAATTTTGAGGCAGCTATTTTTATCACTATTTTGTTGATTACATGCCTGAAATTATTTCTTTACAGTGAAAGATGAGGCCAAAAGGATGATCAAAGAAGTTTTCACAGGTCTCAAGGAGATTAAATCAGAGGTTGATATTCAAAATCTCGGATGACCAATATCATCCTGTGGAATAACCTGCTAACAAAAGGGTCTGTTAGCAAATGACATTACTTTTTCTGTAAAAGAACTTGTTGAGACATTTGACTTAATGTTCAAGTTTAATGGCATCCTCTTGGACCTATGCACTATGTGCCTGATTACAAAAGGTTACTGTGAATAAATGTTAAGTTTATATTGTAAACATTTTTTAGCTCTAGCATTCCAGTACTTTCTCAAATGTCCATATTTCTGCACAGAGTGTACACATTTGTATGTTTTCCTCTCCTCCAGCCAATATTTCACAATTGCATTGTTCAGAAACCTAATTTACCCTACCATTAGCGGTTTTCAGCTATCCAATAGTAGTAGTAGTAGTGTGTGTGTGTGTGTGTGTGTGTGTGTGTGTGTGAGAGAGAGAGAGAGAGAGAGAGAGAGAGAGAGAGAGAGAGAGAGAGAGAGAGATAGCAAGGGGGTGTGTGTGTGTGATTTGGACTTTTAACATAGCTTTAACAATTAACAATCATAATGCTACGACATCTACCCAGTCACATTATCCTGAAACCAGGCCAATCAGTCCTAACACTAGCCTCATAATGCTGAGTGCCAAGCGAGGCAGCTTGTAGTAAGAGTTTTGGTATGACTTGACCAAGGATCAAACCCATGACCTCCACATCTAAAGCGGATTCTCTAATCACTAGGCCACAGGAGCAGTAAGAGAGCAAAGATTGTGTAATATTACATATTGAGCAGGGATCAAACCCATGACCTCCACATTTAAAGCGGATGCTCTAATCACTAGGCCACAGGAGCAGTAAGAGAGCAAAGATTGTGTAATATTACATATTGACCAGGGATCAAACCCATGACCTCCACATCTAAAGCGGATGCTCTAATCACTAGGCCACAGGAGCAGTAAGAGAGCAAAGATTGTGTAATATTACATAACTCCTCAGACACTGTTCAAAACATAGAGTTTGAATCCTTCCAGATGATTGGGAATGGTCAGCAAAAGTTTTTGAATTCATTTCCTGAGAGGAGCCAGGGTTTTGGGGATGTGGCCTCTAGTTCATCCTCAAAAACTGTAGAGAGCCAAACCCCATATATATAAAAATTAGTTTGTGATTGACAAAAAACTGATTTCCTACCTCAGATTTTAAATCCTAATTAATTTCCAGTAAAGTCAGTTCCTCATTCAGATTGTGTTACAACCAGCTTTGTTGAACAACCTTCAGATGTATTTAGATGCAAAGGGCTTTATTTTATTTTTTTATGTTAGAAAATTCACTTCTTTAGTTTGCATCCACCTTTAAAGCAGAATGTTGCAGGTTTGAACCTCAGCCACATCATACCAAAGACTAAAAAACAAATGGTGCTAACACCTGCCTTGCTAGGCAATCCACATTAAAAGGTTAGTGTTAGGACTGCTTGGCCTGGTGTTGGGATAATGGAACTGGGTGAGACATCATGCCTCAGTGCTAGACATCACTATAAATTTCCACACTGCAGACATAGTGATATGTCTGAAAAATTGTTAAAGCTGCGTTAAAAATACAAAACATACACGCACATCTTTAATTCATGTAATTATCATAGGTCATAAAAGCTAGTTGATGTTTTTCTTATTATTTTGTATATCGCCTCTGATTTCACATATGCAACAATTTGGCATTTTAGAATAGAATAATGAGCTTATTTCCCCATTGTTAGAGTCCACCTACAGTAAAGTCTTCTGCAAATTACTTTTTTACTATTGTTACCTACACAGTAAAAAAAAAACTAATACACTTGATACATTTCACTTCTGTTAGCCTACTACGTCAGCCTTTGTTAATGAAAGCATGCATATTAAAGAGGAGATTCATGCTGCATGTTTAGAATCGCAATACAATATTTGTGTCATTCTTTACAAAATGATGAACTTTTATTGCAGAATAAGCAAATGTTATGAAGCACTGTTTGAGTGTTGTATGTGCTCCCATCAAAATTATTAAATGTACCAAAATCCAATTCAAGAAGTGTAAGCTATCACAAAATTATTAAATGTATCAAAATCCAATTCAAGAAGTGTAAGCTATCACAAAATTATTAAATGTATCAAAATCCAATTCAAGAAGTGTAAGCTATCACAAAATTATTAAATGTATCAAAATCCAATTCAAGAAGTGTAAGCTATCACAAAATTATTAAATGTATCAAAATCCAATTCAAGAAGTGTAAGCTATCACAAAATTATTAAATGTATCAAAATCCAATTCAAGAAGTGTAAGCTATCACCAGAGTATTAATAGTATAGCCTTCCCTGACCTGGTTTTGTAGCGTTGGGATGCTTATCGACATGACAAGATCATAGAGCCATGTTTAGTAGCATGTTGACATTTTACTTTATTACAAGGTCCTGTTGCTGTTTCTTTGCAGCATTTTTACACTTGACTACACTACAAGGTCCTTGTGGGTTTTTTTTGCGGTACTGACACATTTATCTACATTTCTTAGTCCGGAAGCTGTGTTTTGTGGCATGGTGAAATTTAATTACATTACAAGGTCATGGAGAGGTGTTTCGCAGCATGGTGGCATCTAATTACATTACATTGTTCCTAAGCTGTGTTTTGCAGTATGGTGAAATTTAACTACATTGCAAGGTCATGGAGTGTTTTTTTGCAGCATTTCAGCACTTAACTTCACAAAATTCTTGAATGACACATTGTCATTTTTTGTGGCTATCACCGGAAAATCATCATACCAACAAATCACTTAATTCCTCTCGCAACTTTTGTTAGAGTTATTGGCCTTTTTGTCATGTAGCCTAATGCAGTGTTAATGCAACTAATCCTTCAGGATTTATCTGTGCTGCCATGAGACCATGTAAACTATATTGTACAGAAAGTCATATCAACATGGGGGTTCACCAGTAAACTTGTGATGTCTAGATTTTCCTTAATAAAAATGATTCTGTCCAGTATGGTCACATTCTGTAGCCATCTTGATAATTTTATTATTGGTATTCCTGATTGGATATTCTTATCAACATGGGGTTTTCACTAAATAACTTTTTATGAAGTCTAGTTGGTGTTAAAAGTTGTATTGATCAGATGTCCTGCGTGGCCACAAGAAAGTCCATTTTGAAACTTTTATCACTGTTCCTCATTAATGGAAAGTTTTGTCAACTTGTGGTTTGCATCAGAGGACTTCTTGTGACATAATGTTGTTACTAAATCCTTCAGATTGATGGATTGCCATAAAACTTTGTATATATTATTGTCATTAAATGACTATACACACTTTAACAATCACTGTACTGCCAGTTTTGTTTGTTATTAGAGTCATTGCTCTTTCGCTTCTGTAGCTTAATGTTGTGTATGACACTAAATTGTTAGAGAAACATATCTCCCGCTTGTCTTGCCTATTTTGGATTGTTGTGAAAGCTGATACAGTAAAACCGGTCTTGAGAGGCCACTGCTTTGAGAGACCACCCGTCTTGAGAGACCAGGTTCTCCATGTACAGATTTATTGATTATATAGTGTTATGACCTGTTATGAAAGACCACCTGTCATGAGACACCATTATATTTTGGAACAAGGGGTGGTCCTTAAAGACAGGTTCCACTGTATTATGGAAATCTTCTAAAAATGCACACATTGACAAAGATTTATCACATAATTTGTGTAAGAGTTATTTCCCTTTTTTAATTGGCGCTGGATGGAATGTATGACAGAACTTGATGAATGCAACTAGGCATACAGTTGTAACTTGAAACTTAGTACATATTGTGGGTATCATCATCTTTGTTCTTAAACTCTTTTCAGAAAAGTAGGTGCCCTTTTTTTTAATTAAAGTTTCATCTCCATCCTGACATAAGATTGTTGATATATTTATAGGATACAGTTGTTTATCTTTCCTCAAGTTGACCCTAAAATGTGAGTCAGATTTAAGAAAAAACTCCGTCAGTTGATGTCGCAAAGCCTAGTTGTGTATTTCACCCAGAGATTATTACATGTACTATATGAAGCCAGACCTTTCTGAAGGTTAGCTGATAATTTAGTATTATGAATTTAGTATTATGTAGATCCAGTTTCATTTGTTGGAGATGAAGTGATGCCCATTAATTGGCCTCACTTTGGAGGCTTTCTGAAGGATTAACATCCGAATGCCTCAAGACATGTACAAGTCTGTAAGATTGAATATTTGCATGTAGATTTTCAAGCTGACATGTACACAGTCAAGCCATATTCAAATTAAATCTTTACTAAAGTCCAGCATTATCAGTCTGCATCCCCTCCCCCACCCACATCCTTTGTTTCATTATGTTGATGTTGAAAAGTGACTGACAGTGTTCTGTCCTGAGGTATACCTAAATCCTTAGGTTGTCCCATATCCTGAAATATACCTATATCCTGAGATAAACTCATATCCAGAGATATACCTATATCCTGAGATATACCATATCCTGAAATATACCCAAATCCTAGAGATATACCTATATCCGGAGGTATTCCCATATCCTGAGATATACCTATATCCTGAGGACTTTTAAGAAGGTTGAAAATGCCTTAACAATGAAATGACTATCTTTAAAAAACTTGATATAAAGTTAGGTTGGCATTTCCATAGACCTAGGTCGACTAAGTTATTTTTTATTCTATATTTGTTTTTCTATAAGCTTCAGGTAAACATATGGCATCTCTATGTTCCTTGTTTTGAAAAGATTCTCAAATAAATGTTTTAGCTGGACTTGATGGTCAGTTATGCATTCATGTCTGAATCCATATCGAGAAAAGTACAGCAGTAGTTTGTTAGATACCAGTGTAGCCTGTCATTTTCATTTGTTCATAGATTTTGCAGGTGTCACTTGTTAGTAGTGTGGGATCATACTGTGTAGTTCATAGGTTGGTATTGGTATTTATGCTTCTTTCCATAATATTTCGTTTTTGTGGGTTGTTATGGCACTTTTAACATTATTAGTTATAACATGCTGGGGAAATGTTAGCAAAGTACCCTTCCCAATGACACGGCATGGCAGCTGACACTTGCAGGCCTGGGCAGGTATCAAACCCACAACTCTTTGATTAGAAGTCTGATGTTTTACCAACTGAGGACATATTGATTAATAAAGGCAACATCTAAAACATACATTTTATTAGTCCGACCTACTGCAGTGACCACCTGCATATGTTGACCACAGGTCAGCATAGGTCTCTTTTAATATAGCCTATTTATATGTTCCATACTTCCTACAGTCAGAGTATGTCAAGGCTGTCTTCTGTCACCCAAGCTTTTCAACATCTACTTAGAGCGCATCATGAGCGAACCCTGGAAAACCACAGTAGGACAGTCAGCATTGGAGGGCGTAACATCACCAACCTCTGCCTTACAGACGACATTGATGGGCTAGCAGTCAGTGAAGACGATCTTGCCACTTTAGTGAAGAACCTGGATTACATCTTCCAGATTTGATGTGGGGTTGAGTTCTGAGAAGACAAAGCTGATGACAGTGGCAAAAAAATCTCAGCGAAATTTAAAGTCAGAGGACAGGAACTGGAGTGAACCAGTTCAAATATCTTGGTTCAATACCAAAGAGGGATCAAAAGCAGACATTTTGTCACGAGCAGCACAAACAACGACAGCTATGTCAGATAAAACCCATCTGGAAAGACGAGAATATCTTACTGAAAACTAAAATCAGACCATATGAAGATCTCACCACCACCGTCAAAAACGAGAAAGCCGAAATGGTATGGCCATGTCACTAGAGCCAACAGTCTATCCAGAATAGTACTGCAGGGCAGTGTCCAGGGTGGCCAAAGGAGAAGTATACAGAGAAAAATGTGGACTGATAATACCACAGAATGGACCAGAAAAAAAGTGTTGCAAATACACAGGCATTGGCACATGCTCTAGACAAGTGGAGGGAACTGTTCAGATGTTCAGCAGCACAGCGCCTCGACGACCACACTAGCTCAAGAGACTGATGTTGATGATTTTTTTTTATTTTTATGTAAAGTGTTATATTTATATATACAGTTCACCTGTCTACAAAGTACACACCATGGCAGCTGAAACTGGCCGCCATGGGCAGGTATCGAACCTGCAACCCTTAGATTTTAAGTCTGATGCTTTACCAGATTAGTTACCATGGTTCAAAAGAAAATTTCTGGACATCATCAGGTCCAACTGAAGTGTGATGGGCTTGATCAGAAAGGGAACTAATGGTTTATTATAATCTTCATTGTTCTCAAATGTGAAGGAACAAATTTTTATTTCAGGTTTGTTTTACGTAGAAGAAATTGGGTAAAGACTTTTTAAAGAATGTTTAAACCATTGTGTTTGAAATTTCTGTTAAGGTACTGGCCTGTTTAGATTTGTTTGATACATTTATTTGCAGTTGTGTGAATGATTTTTCATACTATATTTCATGCTGATTTAATCAAGGAGATGCAGGATCTTAATGTCGTCTTCTTGCTCCCTTTAATGGTTTAATGAAATATATTTCAGCTGTTGGTTTAAACTTTGAAATCTCTAAGGATTGTTGTCAGTTTCATGTTGACAATTTTGCCGACACCATATCAGATCATGGTTTGTTGATATGTTTAGGAATTAGTGATGTTGTAAGTATTGTTTCCTTAGCACCATCCATGAGTATGTTAGTGACTATGCAACATCCTTGAGTATGTTAGTATATCTTTGAGTATGTTAGTAAATGTATCCCGAGTAACATTCTTGAGTATGCTAGTGAATGCACCCCCAGCAATGTATTTGAGTATGTTAGTAAATGTATCCTGAGTAACATCCTTGAGTATGCTAGTGAATGCATCCCTAGCAACATCCATGGGTACCTTATTGAATGTATCCCTAGCAACAACTTTGAATATTTTAGTGAATGTATCTCTAAAATCGTTGTCGAGTATGTTAATGTATCCCTAACAACATCCTCGAGTATGTTAGTGAATGCATCCCTAGCAACATCCTAGAGTGAGTGTTAGTGAATGTATCCCAGTGATTAATCTACCCGTGCGTCCCGCGTCCAGCACGCACAAAAAATGGCTGGGACTCATTAGTTGTTCATATGTGCATTCCTTTGGACGCAAGAAATTTTAAAGGAACATCAACGTGCTTACGGTGAATTTTGTTTAACAGGACTTTCTTTTCACAAGGCAAATATTATCTCTGCACCGGTCATTTGGTACTCACTCCTTAACAGTATAAAATGCCGCCAAAGAAGATTTTGAAAATTGACCCTAAGCAAAGGACATTGGATATTTTGTTTAATGATTCAAATTCCACTGATCAGCAGCATATGGTTTCTTCATCTGATATTCAGGATGCAAACGTGTGCTCAGCCTCCAGCGTAATACATAAATTACCAAAAATTCGACAGTTTCAGCTGAAGTGGTTAAAAACGTACTCGTGGCTACAATATGACAATGGCTGTGCAAATAAAAACGAGGACTTTATGTTTTGTCAGATATGCACAGACAATAAAAAGGTAAATGGTATGAACAAGATTGCTAGGAACAGAAATTTTCAAAATTCAACATTAACCAGACATGCCGATCTTGCTGACCACAAATTATGTCTAATAGCCCCAGAGTTACGAACTAACTTTGAAAAATGTAGTGCAAAGCTCACTTCAGATCAAGACAAAGCCATAACTGCCTTACTGAAGGTTGTTAAATGGATGGCAGATGAAGACATCCCATTGAACAAATTTAAGTCTTTTGTGAATCTTTTACATGAATTGGGAGTTCAAGATCTTGACGTTCTCAGAAAGAGTAATATCAATTATGAATCTTCAGTGACTGCCAGTGAGCTGCTTGAGTCATTAGCCGAGTTTGCTAACAATGCTGTAACTGTTACAATTAAGAAATGTCCTGTGGTAACCTTACTTGTAGATGAGAGCACCGACATTTCCAACAGGAAAAGGCTGGTCATGTATGCTCAGACATTGAGTAAAGACTTTATTCCAGAGTATCATTATGTGTGCAATGTTGAATGCTTAGATGCCACTGGGAAAGGAATTGATGAATCCATTAGGAAAGAAATGTCAGAAAGGGGTGTTCCAATAGCAAAAATAATGAGTTTCGGATCAGATGGAGCATCTGCTATGATGGGCAAGGAAAAAGGAGCAGCTGCAATATTGAGAAGGGAAAATCCTCATATGCATAATGTTCACTGTGTTGCCCACAGGTTGGCACTGTGTACCTCCCAGGCAGCAGAGAAAATAGAATCATTAAAAAAGCATCAGCAAGTATTGACTGATCTTTTCTATTATTTTAAGGGAAGTAGTCAACGCGAGGCTCGACTACATGCCATACAGGAGATTTTAGACGATCCATGTATCATATATAAGGAGCTCCATTCAGTGAGGTGGTTGTCTTACCTTAGTGCCCTGACTGCTGTATGGAGAACTCTAGATAGCTTGCTTACCTACCTGGCTGAAGCCAGTCACAAGGACCACAAAGCTGGAGGGATGAAGAAAAAGATAGCGACTGAAAGTTTTATAGCGACAACATACATGATGATGGATGCCATGGCTCCTGTAACCATTCTCAGCCAGTTCTTCCAGAAAGAAAATGTGGACGTGGCCCAGGTGAAGGTGAAAACTGACGAGTGTATTGCTAATCTGCAGAAGGTATATAGCTTTGACACTCCATACATGCAAAAGTTAAAGGAAGACCTGAAGGGCAATAGATTTAAGGAGCATCATCAGATCACAAAGAACAACTTCAGCTTGGAGAAAATTGCTAAACTCTTCATCGACTCGTTAGTTGAGAACATTCAGTGTAGATTTCCAGCAGATGACCTACTTACAAGCTTTGGTATTCTTGCTATGCGACCGATCAGCATGATGTCAAAAACAGAAGTGGATACCTACGGAGATGAAGAGATTGACAGACTATGTGCATATTATGGAGAAGCAAAAACTGTACAATGGGAAATCAACAGAAGTATTGAGAGAAAAAATCAGAATCTGTTATTGACTCTGTTAAGGCAAAAATAGAGTGGGCTTTCCTTAGGAAAGTAGTTTTGGCTGAGAAGTACCCTCAAGGTGTGATGTGTAAACTGTGGCATTTAATTGACCACCACCACAGAGAGGATTTTCCAAACTTGCTCAAGTTAGCAGTACTTGCACTAACTTCAGCAGTACATACTGCTGGATGCGAGCGTGGATTTTCTGCCCAGAACATAATCCTGGTTAAAGCTAGAAACAGGCTGAATATTGAGACTCAGCACAAACTGATGACTGTAAAACTGTGTACTGTGCCATTTGATTACAAGTCAGTATTACAGGCCTGGAGATCTAAGAAAGGCAGGCGAATTTATGAACTAAAGTGAAGAAGGAGTTGATCTTGTAGTTAATAATGATCTAGTTGTAATAATTCTGTATTATAAATAAATAAAATTAACGTATCTCAATGTGTTTGCAGAATCATTGTTCTCGTTACATTTGAGCGGGACTTATTATTTGAATATATGCGAGTCATGTGACTCATTGGGATGAAATTGTAGATTAATCACTATCCCTAGCAACGCCCTTGAGTATGTTAGTAATGTATCCCTAGTAACAACCTTATGTATGTTAGTACTGTTATGTATATTTGATTGAATTGTTAGTTTTACATTTTTTTTAAAAAAAATTATGTTATTGTAATGTAATATTGTGTACTAGACTTGATTTTTTAAAATTTATTTAATTCATGCAAATATTTAGTAATAGAAAAATTAAATCTATTAGTTGACCTTAAAATAAGTGACAATTTTGGTAAACGTTTTAAATTTTGTTTCTTCTTAAATTCTTTCTCAGAGCTAGAATCATTTACTTGAGTCATGCTCATAGCTGGACTACGTGATGTGAGGCACGTGTTAATTTGTAAATAAACTGCTATTTTTTCCCCAGCAGGATGAACTCTGGACCCGTATCCAGGAATCTGTTTGCATTTTAGTTTGTCTTATAACTGATGTTATGATAAGAATTCTCTCAATCGTGCCTTAATACTTGAGACGTCAAGTTGTTTCATGTTGTGTCCATTTTGGGGCTGAATATTTATTACTTCAAATTATTGAATTCAAGCGATAGTTTTCCCTTGAAATATAAGTGCTCTAAATTAATTCTTGGACAAAGACATTTAACGTAATTTATATCGAATTCAAAAACTCGAATATTTTCTGTGCTTTAACAAGAGACTGTTTACACATCAGTACGATGCCGACTATTGCATACATCATCACCTTTTATCTTGGATTTCCATCGGGATTTAACTTTGTATTAAAACTTTCTTTGGTTATGACTTGAGTTTTTAGTTCATGGATTACAATTTGGATTTAATTCACAGTTTCGTAAGTTCTTTTTTCTTATATTTTAAAATTATTTAGTCTAGGGAAATGCATTGTTTGTTAAATTTTACAAAGGTTTTTGTTTTCACTATTTACTGTTCTTTTAAGGGCACAGTGTTACGTGCTTAGGTTCGAATAAACAGTAACATAGAAAGAGTGAAAATAACAAGCTTGTAAAAACTTAATAAACAATTTATTGAGCACAAATATCTTCCAAAAAAGAAAAATAAACTTACATTTTTAAGAATCAGTTCCAGAATTAATCCAAAAATAATTCAAAATATAATCCACTAGAGGAATTGCAAAAGTCCTAGTAATAAAATGTCCAAATAATTCCCAGTTCGAATCTTAGTGAAGCATCCAAGATGGAAGACGATGTCACGTAATGAAGTCAGTTCTTATGAAATGGTCTTATGAAATTCAATGAGCACAATTATTTTCCAGATAAATAAGAAAATAAATCCTCTTGATCCAAACGAATTGAAATAATTTCCAATACACGGTAATTTAAAATAACTCAAAACGACACACAACTTCGTATTCTAACAGCCCAACTGCTACTAAATAGTTCGCTCCAAAACATAATTTATATACCTGTTTTTACGTAAACAAGGAGTCACATGATCTTCTATAATCTTTTAGAACAAATTTACGTTCAAAACATCTCGTACACACCGTATGACCCAACTAAAAATAGAAAGATGTTTATAACAAAACTCCATAATGTCCTTGGAATCAACCAATCATTTTAAAAGCTTGTTTACAACTCTGAAGCCAGGTCAGAAATGAGGTCAACACCTGGTGTTTATTCTTAGAGTACATGTCATCCCACTTTCTAAAAAAATATCTCCCAATGAATGAATCTTAAACTTAAAATGTCAAATTTGAATCTGACTAACAAACAATTAAAATAAAAAATAAATGACCCAAATCAAATACACGTAACACATAGACTCATAACAATGCATTAGATTATCATCTACAATTTAAAAACAGTCAGCTGTCAGATTTGACTTGATGAAGGAATAAAACATTATCAAACCTGACTTTATCATTTTCTATCACAGGCCTGTAGCAATTCTTGATGTTTGTTTGTATTACTTTTTAATATATTGGAAAGTGATCACTACCACATAGGTTGTCACCAGTGTACATTGAGAAGTAAAGTTAACGAGATGGATCAGATATGAGCCGGATGTAAATACGTATATGATGTACCGATAAATAGGCAACATATGTGTCTTATAATGTCTTTCTTTAATTTTCTTTCCACTGTTGTTGATTTATTTTGTATGGTGTATTATTATCGTGGCCATGAAAATCAACAAGTTGAACAAAATGCATTGGTAACGTTCAATAATATCTTCAAGATCAGATTAATTGAATCTAGAGCCTGAGGGAAAAATATTGAGCAATTTATATCGAGTTTGGATGATGAATGGCTACAGCTTGTAATGTAGTATTGTAATTAATTTGGCTTTGAGGAGTTTATTATTTATGATCATGGACACACTTCCAGCAGCCTTATCAGTATTTCTCGAATACTTTGTAGGTTATCAAATTTTTCCAAATACTCCGTATTTAATTTTTATAAAAAAAATAGTTTTTATGAAAAGCTTTATAATAATTGGCAGCTTTTGGATCATGTACTGTAATTTACGACATTTTCATGAATATTTGCCTTGAATGTTTTTAAAATTGTGGTTACAGACATATTTATGGAAGTGTTGGAAGTAAATTTCTCTGTATGGGTTCCCTGACATGACTCCTATACACACTCCATTTTCAATACTTTCTATTAGACTTAGAAATTTATAGACGATCTTGCTAGTTGTTGTTGTGTTTCACGCCATTTTTCAGCACACGATAGGCTATGCATGGCGGCCAGCATAATGGTGGAGGAAAAAAACCCGGAAAGATCCACCGACCCACGAGAAGCTACTGGCAAGCTTTCTCACATACCCACACTGGCCGAATCTGAGACTCGAACCCACTCGGGGCCCCCTATCTTGCTTGTACAGTATTGTCAGATCATTTCAGAAATCTAGTATTTTCTTTAAATTGCCACAATGTCTAATTTTTTGCATGCATCACCACATGTGCCAGCAGTTCATTGCTCATTTTGTGTTTTTAACGTAGCTTTTAAAAATTCCAGTCATCGCTACGATATTTGCAGTGTGGCAGTTTATAGTGTTTCCTTGCACTGGGGCATCATGTTGCAGACACGTAACATGATGTCCCATCTAGTCGCATTATCCTGACACCAGGCCGACCAACTCTAACACTAACATCTTAATGGTAAGAGTCAAGCGATGCAGCTGCAGTTACCATTTTTGTAAGACTTTGTTATGACCGAACCCACGACCTCCCGCATCCGAGATGAATGCTCTAACCACTAGGCCACCATACTCACTTTTTAGGGGTGCTGCAGTAATTCATAGGTAGAGCATTATATTTATAATCCGAAGGTGTCGGGTTTGATACTCGAATTGGCCAGCCCAGTTCAACTGCCTCGCCATCATTGGGAATGCACGCAACTCCCATTTCCATTGCATGATATAGCCACAAATGTTAAAAGTGCTAATAAAACTAAGAACGTGAATAACGTTTTGTTGGCTTGATCTAACTGGTAGCTGTGATGGGTTTGTTAAATTTTACTATGCTGCGTTATCAGCTGGGGTAACATCAACTCTTTATCGAACCAGTTTTTTGCTAGTCGTGTTTCTTATTTGTCAAAGTGTTTTGTACATTTTGCCATCCATCAATCCATTATTCACACATTGTTTCCAGGGCAAAACTCCACAGTTAATACATCTCTTTAATTTATATTATACATGTATTATACTAGAGATGTTGGTGTGCCTTTTGCTGTCTACAGTTCTTAACTTTTAATTTTTATATATAAAAGAAAAATCGTTTTATCCATATGTTTGTTTATCACCCATAGGCCATTTACATTTTCATTTCTGGAACAAAGCTTATGATTCAGTCACTTCTCTGTGTAGTTTATACCTATGAAGTTTCTATTCATAAAGTCTTTAGGATATCATTGTCTCCGACATTTTGGCACAGTTGGTGGTGTATATTGCTCCATTTTCTTTCGTTTCTTTATCCTTGTATGTTGCTTAGGGAGGTATAGTTATTGAAATGTCTGCCTTATGTCTGTCGGTATATTGTCAATGAACATTTTCATTTCCAGAGCATACATTTAAAACGATTTCAATTAGATACATGTATGGTACATATGTCAAGCAAGTTGCATGGTTTGTGAGTGCAGTGCCATCTGGTACTACCATAAGTAGTAAATAGCTTGGGAGTGCTGTGTCATGGGGTACTATCATAAGTTGTTTGTTTTTATTTTGTTTTTATGGTTTAACACCATTTTTCAGAGACTCGAACCCACGCAGACAGAGGTGAGATGGTAGTGATCCGTAACGGACAGCGCTTTAGACCACTCGGCCACACAGGGCCCCCTCATAAGTTGTATAAAGATTTGGAGTGTTGTGCAATACGATGCTATCATACATAGCATATAGAATGGGAGTGTTGTGCGATAGGGCACAAACATAAGTGGTATAACTATTGGGAGTGTTGTGCTATAGGATATTATCTAGATTGGAAGTGCTGTGCCATAGGATATTATCATAAGTAGTATTTGGATTGGGAGTGATGTAACTTTATATACTTTCATAAATACCCTACATTTAGGGCTAAAGTTGACATAATGTACGTAATATTTAAACTTGGAATAATTAATCATTATTAGTAGTGCGTCGTTAATAGTGCACTCAAGTAGTCTACTAGTATAAGCAAACTATTTAGTCGTTACTACAGTGTTAGTAACCTTGCACTAAATGCAGGTAGAAGTAATCGCAATTAAATGAAAATGATTCAGTGAAATAGCTAGTTCCATACAATGTAATTTATTCATTTTCAGATAATGCAAACCTTATCAAACACACTGCAGAAAACAAGTTAAAATGGTATAATGAAAAGGATACAACAAAAAGTAGATGAAACAAATATAAGACAATGACCAAATTTTCAGATTAATTCGATGACCAAGAAAGTTAGTTTTACAACAATGTGCAAAATCTTAAGATATGATGACTTTAATATTCACCGTCATTCCCTGCTTGTTATGTGATATATCACATCCCGTTCAACAAAGATATTTTTGTCTCTTCATTTCTTTACATACAAGGTACATGATAGTCAGATAAAGCTTGATAAAAATGCATTCTGGAGTATTTTCTTAGATGCACAGTAATTGCTCTAAACATAATTCAATACTTTAATTACTGCAATAAAAACCGCTCCGGTGGCTTTGTGGTTAGAGCGTCCGTCCCGGATGCGGGAGAACGTTGTTTCGAACTAAGACCAAGTCATACCAAAAACTTATAAAAATGGTACTAACAGCTGCCTCGCTAGGCGCTCAATATTAATGGTTTACAACACTACCAAGTGTGATAGCTGCATTAACTAATGAAATTACTCGTGCAAGTGCTATGAAAGCCGTTAATGCAGTCAGAAAAACTTTTATCAATACAACGACATGGCTTCAAAACAATCAGTGCATTCAATTTTACTGTAACATATTTATATGAACATGGCGAACTTGAGGGTTGTTAAACGAAAAAAGAGCGACTGATCCAATTTGGGGTATTACAACACATACAATTCCCAGCGTATTAAGATCCACTGGTAGACCTGCAATATACAGACTTGATTCAACTGCTCCTCAACGAGGATTTGTACGCGAAGAATTGCAAGTAATTACAGACGATACACAATTACCACCGTTTTCACTTAACAAGTTCCCCTACGTCGATTGCATTCGATATTCCCCTACGTCGATTGCATTCGATATAGGTCAGCATCACATTTTCACGTGTGACCAAGACTGCTATTAATTTTGTCTACGTAAACTGTCTTGGATCATTTAGAACAATGTTCCACAACATAAATGGTTACAGCTCGCACAGTGATTATTATGTTGTTTTAATATCATGATAAATTCAGCGTCAAGATTAATGTCACGCTTATTTTTGTATCACATTGTTTATAACTAATTGTTTTCTTACTATATTATCATTGATAACATCGTTATTAATACCAGCAATTTCAATAAAATTTACAATAACCCTCCGGAACTAAAATATTCTTCTGACTCGAGACACTGGGAGATAAAGTCTGACCATTCCAGTAGCAACTCTGACGGCAGTGTCACGAAATCAGTTTCACATCGATAATACATTTATCGAAGCATACGCGAGCATGTAATAAGAAGCTATGATACGTACATGATTTTGTTCCTCGTTTGCTCATTTATTTTGTGAGTCTGTGTGTAGGTGTTAAAACTATCATTTCATTCGAACTCTGCCGAAATAATTCAATAACATGAGTTGTTTTATCAGAACCTCCTTGTCCGCTTAGACAAACAATCTTGTGTCTAGTCACATGATCATGTACAGATGGTGCTGATGATAATTTTGATATTTTATTATTTTGTAATTTATATCTTTGATTTCATCGTCGGCGGATGCATACTATTTATTTAACATTTTTTGTTTTATTCTCCATCCCCACCCCCTCCATGATCATCGTAAGCAGTGCTTATATAAAATTAGGTCAGTAATTCTGAATATTTTCTTTCGATATAAAATGAATCCGTAGCAACTCTGACGGCTGTGTCACGAAATCAGTTTAGCATCGATAATACATTTATCGCAACATTCGCGAGCATTAAGGTTTTAAATGTGTCAACTGTGGTGACTCGCCATCAATTACACCAAGAATTGTACCTAATCGTGTTTTTTAGACAAGTACTCGTTTTTTTGACTGACAAATATATTTATCTTCGTTGCATCAGCGATTATAAAATAGAGTTCAACATCGTCTATAATTAATTTTGTATTATGTTGTTTATAATCATATCATTCTCCTTAGGTACATTTACTGATTATTTTTCTACCAAGATCTTTTGCGGTTTTATTTTCTTCAGAATATTCCTTTTGTTGAGGTAATCAAATATCGGGTTTCTTCTGATATGATATAATTGCTTCACTTACAACCAACGATATAAATATTTTTTAATCGAGCATATATCGCAATAAAACTAATGGTACCGACCTCTTTTTTGAAAAATGTCTACCAAATCAGACATAACAAATTGGATGAAGACCTTTAGCAAACTCGAATGACTCTATACAAGCAAATCCAGTCATGTCAAAATCCGGTTATGGTCCGTTTATCGCAACTCTGGTCATATCGTGTGTTGGGTGTCAAAATCGTTTAAAATATATACGACATTCCCCCATTTCAAGAAAAGTTCCTAGATAACATGTTGCTATATTAACCGAGATAGCATCGTTGTGATTGTATTTAGTGTTCCACAATCCGCCGTGTCCATATTCATAGCAACTTAGCTTCACATCTTTAAGAAATTCAAACCGTGTTGGCTTTCACGAATATTTTTTTGGCAAGGTGAGCAGCATTTGACGGAACGGTGAAACAATTATTTAGTAATTATTCAATATTGTCAGTGTGTGATGAAAATTTCTGCGCAAGATGTTTCATTCTTCGTGGAGAGATACTAAATGATACATATCTCAACTAGGTCATACAAATTGATCATAGTTTTAATTATCAGAACATAAAAACAACTATACGGATACAGTATCGCTTTAACAAATATTTTCATTAAAATCAAATATATCACAGTCAAAAATCTTATGGTTCGATTTCTTGGAAATATTGTTACAGCATTAGTCCACGCATACGCATTGTGATCAATATTTTCAATTGAAGCTCCTTTACAGTTATACTTCGATTCCCACAAAATCTCTCCGGTTATCATTTATGTTATTATCAGAAATTTTTAGTGACTTTCCTAGCTCTTTGATAGACGCTCATGTATCTTTAACTATTTCTGCCCACGGGTTTATCTTTTTACGTCTTAGATCAGTTAAACCGTTTCCACGTATCGCATTTGTGAAATGTTCCGTTACTCGTTCGGCTACACGATCAGTTTTTGAAAATTTCATCGGTTCTAAATCATCAACGATAAGATCATCATTCTGATAATCTATCCAAAAATTAACTAAGATTAGAGGATACACTCGTGTATAATACGTTTTGTCAACAGCAATCAATATTTCTTCAAACGTTACTTCGTCATTTTAATATTTTGTTAGCGGATAAACCCGTGGTATTGTAACAAATATCGTAAATATTGTAACAGATATCGTAAATACTGTAACAGATATCGTAAATACTGTAACAGATATCGTAAATACTGTAACAGCTAGTACTGACAGTTTGTATAACCTGGTAGCCTCGGCGTGATTTTTAATAAATGGATTAGGCGGTGACCACAATACTGATCAAGAAGCCACTGTATATACTACTTTTTCAGTGATCTTTTTATGTCAACGAGTTTAACGTCGATCGTCGTTGGACCCCAAAAATTCGTTCATGTTTATATTCACGTTTGTACGAAAACTCAAGAATGTGTCATGATGATTAAAGTATCCGGTTATAAACGCAGTAGTTTCATTATTGATCGTCCTTAACGAGTTCATCATTGGGAAGTCTCTATCATCAATGTATTTCTTTTTTGCTGCATTGATTAATTTTGGTTCTCCAAGACCAGCGACGTTATTATTAGTCATACTGAGAGGGCCAGTCATTGCCTCATCTGATTTTTGCACTCGATTTCTAGTATTATCTAATATCGTTGAAATAACAATACAGGGCTTAATTTTTCCATTGCAAACAAATACAGCTATGTTGTTTTCGGTTACTCCATTAATTCTGACGATAACATCTTGTAATTAAATAATGTTCGTTTTAATTTTCCTTGCTTATCTTGAAATACAACCATAACGTTTGGATCCATATTTGCAAGATTTAGTAATTCGGATATTTCATTACTACTGATTGTATTTACATTTTCGTGTGATACTCCGTCAGTTGTGTATTTTTGTTTAGAGGAAGATCTTCCGTAAATATCTACCACTATACTTTTGAGAATGGATTTTGTATACAACATATATTCTTTGGACCGAGGGAGTCCGTTCGAATCAACATAGAGAGATGAACGTGGATCGTTTGCGTATGCAACCCGATGAGTACCTGGTATTGTCAAGACGAATGATACCGGCTTCAACTTTATTGTGTTGGTTAGGTAATTGATCGCACATAAAATCACCTCTGAAAAGATTTATTTTTAATTTTTCAGCAGCTTTATTGCAATCAAAATTTGACATTGTACGAACATTAGTTGTGTCTAACGAACTGTTCCTGGGAGTCTCAGACATTTTCCGCACCATGAGTATGGAGTTCCTGGTAGTCTTAGACCATTTTCCGTTCTCTAAGCCTTTCCTGCTGCTTTCTTAAGTGTCATTCTGGCAGCTGTTCCGACAGCATCTAATGCAGTTGTTTTGCGACAGCTGGTTCTGCAGCGGCTATTAAACTGATATAGCTGCAAGAAGTGGAAATATACCACGTGTTTTTATTGAATCTTTAATGGAACTAAAAGAAAGATCGACTTGAACTGATGTTTTTTATTCTAAACCTTTATTTTCTGTTTAAGTTGAGTTTTGGTGAATGATAATTTATTGGACCATCACTAGCAATTTGATCTTATTCAATGTTATATTTGTTCCGCATTTTTTACTTGCAAGAGTTGGCTGCACTATTTTAACCTGACCAGGAGTCAAGGTGACATTAAAGTGATATATGACATTTTATAGTATAATAAGCGATCTAATTATAATTACATACTTTCCACTTGAGCGCCAATGACTCTCATTCATCCACCAACACCTTCAAGTAACATCGATTTATCACTGAGTATAACAGCGATTGCTCCGTAACCGTCAGCTGTTACATCGTTTACGCGATGTATATCAACGACAGTTTGTCGTGTTAAATCAAAATGCTCCAGAGAAAAAGTAATAAATTGAATAAAATTTTGAAACATCTGATTGTCATATTTGTAAACCAGTGTCTAAAATTTGAACACGTCTCTTAACTCTCATCAAGCGATGATAAGCTCTTGCAAAATGGTTTGTGATATAACCTAACAATTTTCTGTTAGTAACCTAACTAGTTCTTGTTGGCCATTTATTCTTAAAGAAACCTCGGTAACTCTAAGTTGGTCAGATATCATTTGACTATATTATTGATTGTTTAATCGGTTTTTATTTTGCAAAGCAATGAACATGTGTCATAACGCAGAAACATCCTGTTGTGATGCCATATGCCAGGTAAATACACATCGAACGGTGCTTTGAACATTATATGTTGTCACTGTCAACTATGACAATATTGATTTACCACCTTGATCCATAAAAGCAAGTAACTTTTGTTCTTCAGCAAATTTTAGGGTCATTACAGATATCCAGAGTGATAGTTTTGTTATATTTTTACAATACCAGCAGCAGCAACGCCCTGCCAGATTGCGTCATTCTCATCACTTTTTCTTACACGTACAACTGTTGTACGTTTAGCCCCCACCCAAAAAAAAAAAAAAACGTTTCTAACATTTCTACAAAATCCAAAATTATGAGACAGTGGAATTACACATGACAATCGTCTACGTCTTCCTAACAACTTTGATACACGTGTTGCAAATCCTAATTTAAAATTTGCATTAATTCTTACTATAACATCAAAATCAGCAGCTGGTCTAGCTACATGTTCAACATCATCTGGTTGTAAAATTGTCAATTAATATATTGAACATGATCAGCATTTTTGGTAATATCTTTAGCAAACATCGTTGATGGACCAGGTTATCTTATGTAATCATCAGAATATTTCGCTAATCCTGGTATTGTTGTAGCAACGTCGAAGTATTTCGGAACTGAGTCAATATTTATTCCATCAATCAAATGTGTAGCGTTATCAAACCCTGTCATAATTCCATTGTTAACAAAGCCTACACGATATTTATCATCATATGGCGTATCATCTGAAACATTTGTTACAAGTTCCCCTTCTACGTGGATAAACATTCAGCGGGCAAGACGTATTTGCTTATATCCTGAACTTGAAGCTCGATACGTCTACGCTGATTTGGTTGTCTTACGTCGTAAGAATACTACTGACAATCGCGTATCGACTCATCTTTGAGAACCGGTTCTTCGATATCAAACGATGGATTGTGTATACGTTTAAACACTTTATTATAAGTGTTATCGTCTAACACGAAGACCACTTCCAGCTATTAAATTTGCAGTTATATTTTTGTGCGTCATCAGACAACTCTGCTGTTCTCTGATGTGCATCTTGATTTATTATTTTACTGACATTTGCAGGCATTACTTCAATGCCTAATAATTTTACTGGTTGAGGTTTTCGTGGTATTAATCATGCTAGTCAATCTTTGATTGCCAAACACACTTTATCGGCAACATTTACAATAGCACCAGGAGCTTTTACAACAACAACAATAGCTTTAATTCCTAGTTACCTCGCAATTGGTATTGCTTTGGGGGTTATCCTTCTAAATAAACCCTAAATAATATCATCATGTCCATCTCCGTAAGCTGCTTTATATGTTGGCAATCGTGTATTTATAACCCTGATCATTACGTGTCCACGTTGAACATTGCAATCGTGTATTTATAACCCTGATCATTACGTGTCCACGTTGAGCATTACATACGATCATCTTATTAATTATTGTCTTGTTTAATCACTGTGACTGACTTGCACGATTAATACCACGAAAACCTCAACCAGTAAAATTATTAAACATTGAAGTAATGCCTGAGCCGATCGGCAGTTTTTAGAAAAGCAACATATTCGGGTTTTACATACAAATGTACATTACTATATCCAAACGCGGCAATATGAAGTAATTGTTCTGGGTCTTTAATATCGTTAATACCTTCATGCGCAGATTTATCTGCTATCTTGGTTCTGGTTTTTGGCAGAGATTTTGGTTGAACTTCAGGTTGTGGTTGAGGAGGTTGCGTTGCTAGAAGACGGCCAGCAATATCAACAGGCAATGTTTCAAGAGCGTTGATGTTGCCTCAGTTGCTGTAACAATTTTCTATGTTGGTTCTGCAATTGGTGTAAATCAATGTTTAAACCTGCATAATTTTGTAAAACTACACCAAGACAACGATCGTAACTTATACAGTTATCCATTTAGAGAAACTCTCGGTTAGGTATAGGCTTCAGTTTTTATTAACCTTATAGTTTCGTTTTACAACAAGCCTTAGTTTCACAAAAGGACCGACTAGAAATTGGTCTGTTCATATTTCATCTCTCTCTCTCTCTCTCTCTCTCTCTCTCTCTCTCTCTCTCTCTCTCTCACACACACATACACACACACACACACACACACACACTTTTTCACACTGGTGCAAGTGCTTGCTTAGGAACATTCAATTAATTACGAACTTTCTGTCTGCTGGATAGCGTATGCAGTTCTTCATCGAAAAGTAATAAGACACCATGATCGTACTATCTTGTCAGTGCAGTACATATACTGGCAAAAATACTTTAGTTTCCTGTTTAGCTTACAGTTAGTTCGTGATATTTCACACAGCTAAGGTTTCACAAGATACCATCTGCAAAGGGGAAGATAACATTTTCATGCTTATCATATAGTTACATATGACGATTTGGATTTTTTGTAGAATCAGAACTAAGAAAGTAAATTTCTAACGCCAATATCTCTTTTAATTTTCTCTTTTTTCATTCTCAATCGACCTAATTCAGTTTCATTTGTGTGTTTTTTTATGCTAATTGCCCTTCTGTCGGTAGCAGTTGTTTCGATCCATGATTGATATAATACTGTTGGGAATATACAAGGGATTTAATTCAATCGAAGTATCACTACGTACTATGATGATTGTTTCTCCGTCGAAATGAACATCTTGCGTAAACTCGTAACTGCAACTGATTGCCGTGCGATGTAAGCACAACTCCCTCTTCAAATCAATAGAATCAGCATCCAAGCATTCATTAAAGATGAATATTTTATGTATGTTATGAGTTATTTTAAATGTATCTGTCTTTACTTGCAATTTTTTATGGCTGTTTCTGTAGTGATAGGAAATACAAATATAATTTCTCAGCGAAGAAGTTGTAATGAAAATCATTCATCTTCCAACAGTACATTTAGCAAGGGCAGTGACCGGCCAAGATTGCTTGCTTTGTTCATTTACCCCTTAAAACGTCCAGTAGCGTAAGAAAGCATGTTATTGATTTTCATTTTCTTGGAATTTGTCATTTGCCTTATGCATTCCCCACGCACTCCTCCTTTTGTGCCTTATGAGTTAGCTTTAGAAGATTCTTCTTTATTATTTTGATCGTGTGTCCGGTATTTAAAAAAAACAACAAATCTTTCCCAGGAAGATGTTTCATTAAAAAAAATCATAATCTTGTGAAAAGTACATTCGGTTTTATATGCGATGATTTTCTTACTTGTGTATTCACTCTGCAAAGCGTACACCAACATATGCACATGTCATTGATTTTCTGTTCCCAAGTAATTGTTTTTTCCTGTGTATTTGTTCTTCGCTTTTACACGTAAATTCATTTTTTTTAGGAGGACACTGATCCCTAACGAATTTTCTTTAGCTATAAATAGTTTTCAATTAGCAAGTAACAAAAAGTCATTAATTATTTTGCCTGACAAGGTTGACCATGTCGACGCTTAAAGTAAATCGGATTAATTTTTGACGTCCTTCGATTTAATTGTTTCTCGAACGATGGTTATTGTCTAGTGGCCTTTCTTAGCAGTGTACAACTTTATATTTAACGCGGATATTTGAGAGTAAATCCATATCATCTCTGGGAAACACTTATTTCTTAAGAATTTAACAGAAACAATTAGAATTATACTTATAACCTAGCCTTTATTGCCAACAAGTGTGGTATACAGTCTGCATTTTATATCTTATGGCCTAGTGTTTAATGCCAACAAGTACGGGATTAAGTCTGCTTTTTATATCTTTGTCTTGAATTTCCCAATAGACCTAGATAATAACTTTGAAAAGGACATGAAGGGAGCAAGTAAAGGAACGTTATCGCTCAGAATGTGTGTGTGTATGTGTGTGTGTGTGTATGTGTGTGCGTGCGTGTTTTTAAATATTTTTATGTTCAAAATGATTTAGACGGATGGTTTAATGAAGTTTTGGTTTAAAACAATTTTATATTTTCCCCCTGAGGTGTTGCCTTCCAGTTTTATTATTAGTTTTTATCTTTTATATTTTATTTAAACTGGCTAAAATGAAATATAAAAAGCCTTAATTCTAATTAAATGTTGTTCATATTCTTTTTAATACATCACTGTTTGCATCTTAAAGATCACTAAAATAATATATTTTTTTTATTGGTGATACTAAAGATGGTGTTATGAATCTGGAGGGAACATATAAGGAATCCCTTTTTGTATGGCTTTGCTATATTTAAAGTTTTGTTTTATATCAAAGATCATACAATAGTAGTTCCGTTTATTATTATTATTATTATTATTATTATTATTATTATATATATATATATATATATATATATATATATATATATATATATATATATATATATATATATATATATCTGCAAGTAGTTGTTTATTTCTTAACTAATTATATAATTAAACAATAGAAAGGATGTTATGTTTTGCCTATTGCATTTTGGAGTATCATAATACGACTGAGTTAGATAGATACCTTTTGTGCTGGATTGTTCTATTGATAATGAAATGTATTCTTCAATAGTTGTTTACTGTGATATGTTAAATATGATTAAACGATTATTTCCGGTGTATCGTTATAAAAATCTTCAACAGAAATACTTTTTTTGGGGAGATAAATATTTGTCATTAGTTTTATCGTCCATGATGATGAATATATTATGGACAGTGTCAGATGCTTTATCTGCTCGGGAAATTGACCCACCCGCCCATACACGAGTCTCCTGCTGACTTGCAGGTCGGCTTTGGTTAGGCAAAGGCTAAGGGGGTAAATCCTTAAAGAAAATCCGGAGTGGAGACCTTAAGGCAGCAGGACGATGTACTACATCCCCTTTTTGGCAACTCGTTGGTCTTGAGATGTATGGGCTCCGCCAGATGACATTTGCCCAAGACACACTCATAATGCTGGACAAATCTGAAGTTACCATACTTGATCGGTCCTCGCCCGGGTCAACAAGGACCGCGCCTGCCGTTGTCCACCAGGACGGAGGTGACAAGTGTGATACTGATATTTTGCATATAATCAGAGCAAATGCCAGAATCGCCATCGATGCTTGGAACATTAGAACTCTGGTGCAAACTGGAAGACTCCAAGGGTTGACTCATGAGCTAGAACACTACAAGTGGCATATTTTGGGACTATGTGTAGTCAGATGGAAAGCCATAGGAAACATCGAACTGAAGAGGGGCATAAATTCTACTATAATGGAGAGTCAGACAAGTCCATAAACGGACTATGCTTTCTTTTAAACAAAGCCATCAAGGGATATGTGCATAGATGCCGCCCCATATATTGCAGAATGCTCCCCATTCGTCTGAAAGCATCTCCCTTTAACGTCACAATTATCCAAGTATATAATAATAATAATAATAATAATAATAATAATAATAATAATAATAATAACAATGAGGACTTTGTATGGCGTAATCTTAAGAAGCTCTAAGTGCTTTACACCATCTACACCATTGAGTTACAATAGTCCAGTTTTGAAAGTACTAATGAACACACAAGTGTTTTAGTGGCATCAACTGAAAGATATTTACGAATGGAACTGATGCGTCTCAGTTCAAGATATGCAGCCTTGCATATGTTCATGACATGTTGGTGCAACGTGAGAGTACTGTCTAGAGTAACACCTATGTTTCGTACTGACTGTGAGAATTTAATGTTGATGTTGCTGATATTTATTGTTTGAGGTAAAGGATGTGAATGAGGAATTCTTTGTGTTGTGATCAGAATGGCCTCAGTTTTATTATCATTCATCTGCAGCTTGTTACATGTCATCCATGATTTCACATCAGGAATGCACCTCTCTACTCCATGGATGGTAGCATCAACTTCAGTTGGGTGGCTAGACTTGTATATTTGGGTGTCATCAGCGTACAATTGGTGAGACACTGAGTGATGATCTATGACACTTGAGAGCGGCTGAGCTTATAGAATGAAGAGAACAGGACCAAGAACAGACCCCTGTGGAACACCACAACATACGTCAACTAGGTTGGAGTGTATTCCATTTGCAGATACAATTTGTGTCCTGTTGACTAAGTAGGACCTGAACCACTTTAAGGCTATATTCTGAATGCCAAATACATGCTAGAGACGGTGAAGTAATATATCATGGTCTATTGTGTCAAATGCTGCAGACTAATCAAGGAGGGTGAGGACAGTAATCTTTCCACTATCCAAAGCAGAGAGAATATAATTAAATACTTTCAGAAGAGTAGTTTCCGTACTGTGGCAAGGGCGATATGCAGACTGTACATTGCTAAAAAGACTGTTTGGATTCAAATGAGATACAAATAGGGTTAGAACAACCTTTTCTTTGATTTTTGATATGAATGGGAGATTAGAAACTGAGCGGTAGTTCTTTAAATCAGTATGATCAAGTGTTGGTTTCTTTAGCAGAGATTTTACTATGGCAGTTTTGAAAAATGATGGGAATCCCCCCCCCCCCCGATGAAAGAGAGAGAGAGATTAATAACATCAATTAGTGAAGGCAATATTGGGTCTAAGCACTCAAGCAGCAGTGATGTCAGAATTGGATCAAGTTCACAAGATTTTGGTGCACTCCTCATCACGATTGTCCGTGCTAAATCAATAAAAACAGGTTCAAATGCTCCTAATGGTTGTCGCTGAAATTCTGCATCATAACTGTATGGTGACGAGTCAATTGAAATTGTGCTGTCAAACGAATCTCTAATGGTTTGTACTTTGTCATGGAAGAAATTTGCAAATGGGTCCGGAAGGTCTACTGAAGAGAAGGTAGTTGGAAGTGGTGTACATTTGTTCCTTGACATTAATTTGTTAGTAATCTCGAAGAGTTCTTTGCAGCTGGAACTCTCCGTGATCTTAGTGCTGTAGTAGGATGATTTGGCTAAATGGACTGTTTTTGACGTTCTTCTTAGCGGCTTCATAGATTTGTTTATGATTAGTGAGTCTGGTGGAAATCCAAAGCCTTTTTGCTTTTCGGCGATGTCTTTTAGCAGTGGGAAGCTGGTCCCTAACACTGCTATACCATGGAGAACACTTTTTATTGATACTCTGCATTTGGTGGCTGGGGCATGTTTTTCAAGCAAATGAACGCAGGTAGTTATCAAGTTGTTCCGCTGTTGGATGTAAGAAAGTTGTTAGGTTTTCTTGGATGTCATGCATGAATTTGGCTCTATATGCTCCAACTACCGGTCATGACGATGAAGAAACTACTTGGTAGTAGCCAACACCCTGAGCCAACATAAAGCTTCACGATGCTAGAATGGCACACACGAAATGGAACCCATCATAGCCAGATCGACTACATACTGGTTCAAAACCGTTACCGATATTGCATCAACAAAGCAAAAACACGAACATTCCCAGGTGCTGATATTGGGAGTGATCATACCCACGTGATTATGAACTTCCGAATAAGGCTGAATAAAATGAACATGACAAGAAGCACCAGACTCAAATTTAACCTTGAACAACTGAAGGACACTAACATCTGCAAGTAAGTCCAAGCCACAATTGGAAGACATTTTGCCCCTCTCCTTGTGATGGATGTTGATGTTAAAGTAAAGACACTTTCAACGCTGTCATGACAACAGCTGCCAAGGACATTATTGGCATCCATTGCCCAAAGAGAAAAACCCTGGGTTACACAAGAGATTCAAAATTTGTGTGATGCCCGAAGAGACCTCAAAAAACAGTAGACACACACTAGGGGCAATGGAGTACCGAGAAATAAACAAGAATATCAGAAACAACTTAAAGAAAGCAAAGGAAGATTGGATATGACAAAAGTGCACAAAAATAGAGAGCAGTCTGTCAAAGAATAACAGCATTAAGGCATTCCGAATTGTGAAAGACTTCACCAAATAGAAGCAACCAAGAGTCCGTACCATTTTCTTTACGAAACTGGACAATGCCTCACACTCACAGATGCGAGTTACATTGAAGAAAGATAGACTCAGTATTGTAAAGAACTCAACAACCTTCAGTCCACACGAGACCCAGATGTGCTTGAAGTTCCCAACTTCACAAATGATGACAATTTCCCCATTTTCAAAGAAGAGGTGGAGTCCACAATAAGAGCACTGAAGAATGGGAAGGCAGCTGGAGTAGACAAATGATTATAACACTCTCCAAAAAAGGCAATCTCCAGCTGTGGCAAAATTACAGAAGTATTAGCTTCATCAGCCATGCTAGTAAGGTGATGTTGACAATCTTTTTAAACAGACTGAAACAACAACCAGAAGAAATAATTGCTGAAGAACATGCAGGATTCCGGAGTTTAAGAAGCACAACAGAAAAAATATTAAATCTCAGGGTTTTGTGTGGAAAGTTCTCGTAACATCGACAAGACTTATATCATGTGTTCATCGATTTCAGAAAGGCCTTTTTACAGAGTGTGGTATGAGGCATTGTTGGCCACAATGGAGAAGTACAACATGGGTCAAAAGTTGACTATTATCATGAGGTAGCTGAACGCCAAGGCTAACATTGCAGTACTTGCTCAAGGTTCAGTGCGGGACTTGTTCCCGACAACAGCTGCATCAACTTTAAGCGCATCATGAGCGAAGCCCTGTGTCGCAGAAATGTAACCGAGTGGGTTTTGGATTAAATGAATATCTCAAACACAATGTGTGAAAGATGAAATGTATTAACTTAATTAGTAAAGAAAAATGTATGATGTTAGAAAACAATGATTCTCACACACTCTCAACATACAATTGATCCAATCACTCTATACTAACATTCACACATTGAAAATAAACCAATAATATTATATCTATCTGATATACAGCTTCAAGGAATCCCCAGTTTCAAATAATAGTACACACTAAGATATTCACATAATTTCACGTATAGACTAGACATGGGATTCAAACAATCTCAAGTTTTCAAATACATTTCAGATGTTATGCACTGTCAGTAAGATTCACAAATCTCCTGGAATTCAACTAAGATTCAAAACAATCTCATGTAAATACAAATTTACCAATTGAAACAACAATTGGAACAAACATATACTTCTTGATCCTTGTACAGTCGCACGATTCATACACCGATAAACCGCACAGTTTCACCACGTCCCTTGGGTTAGCCCAATCTCTTGTATCGGCCGCTCGCACCCTTCATGGATCCACTGTATGTACAGTCAGTCATACCTATACACGTACAGACAGCATACAGCACCCTTGTATTTGCTACGTCTACAGTCGTGGCTCCACCACATGTACAGACATACGTACATACATGTAGACATCTAGATAGCTCTACTCGTTAGCTAAACTCATCAGTCTCGTTACATTCGTTAGACTAGTTAGACTGTTAGTCTCGTTAGTCTCGTTAGCCTCGTAAGCTACAATAAAACCAAACTGGTAATAATAATGAGTTTTGGAAAATTCTAATTCATTAAACTCTTAATAACAACTTGAAATTCACAGTTCAGAACGTTTCAAATCTGTGCTGTAATAAATGAATCATTACACGATATGATAATACAAACTCAATAAACTTTGCATATCAAATAAAATATAAATTTAACGCTCACCCCTATGGCTTATAGAAATACCACGTGTACTCTCCTCGACAGATCCAAAGTGACCAGTGTCGGTTATACCTTAATCTTGCTTAAATTCATAGGACAGTGAATAATATTCAGGGTAAAATACCCGTGCATATCGTGAGTATGATGTCCGTAGCCGCAAGTAGTTTACGGCGGCGAGACATATGTTGGTTTTGTAGCTTGTCTGAAAAAACACCTGTTCATCCTAGATAGCGTTGTACTCATGCACAACTCAAACAGTTAATATTTCTCAGGCATAACAAAAGATTTTTTTTCCCTTCTAATTCTGTGACACCATGGAAAAGCCGCTGTGTGACAGTCAGTCAACCGCCTCTCTGCAGACGATATTGATGGTCTGGCAGGCAGTGAATGCGGGCTTGCCACCTTAGTGAAGAACCTGGATGAAACATCTTCCAGAATCGACATGGAGATAAGCGCTTAGAAGACAAAGCTGATGACAAATAGTGGCAAACATGTCTCAGCCAAGATTAAAGTCAGAGGACAGTAACTGGAAACAATGCGCCAGTTCAAATATATTGGTTCCATAATCACCGAAGAGGGATCAAGAGCATACATTTTGTCACGAGCAGCACAAACAACCGCAGCTATGTCAAAGCTAAGACCCATCTGGAGAGACAAAAATATCTCTCTGAAAACTAAAATTAGACTATTGAGAGCATTAGTTATCTCAGTCTTGTTGTATTATTGTGTGGTCTGGACCCTGACAGCATAATTACTACGAAGAATCCAGGCACTTGAAGTTAGATGCTACATAACCATCCTTGGCATCTCTTACATGGACCACATCATAAATGAAGTAAGCAACAACATCAGGCACAAAGTAGGCCAATATGAAGACTTCCTTACCACTGTCACAAAGAGAAAGCTGAAATGGTATGGCTATGTTACATTATCTGAATGAACGTCGCTGGGCATAATATTTTTCGGTGGAGTTTGATAAATTAGTAAAAATGAATTTTGAGTATAATACAAAAATGATTAAAACGTGATTAAACGTTGGGAACAGCTATCCTTAATATAAATTGGTAAAATAACAGTATTGAGAACCTTAACTTTTCCAAAGCTAGCTTAATCATTTGTTCATTAAAAAATCCTCTGCAAAATTATATTAAGTAATTAAATTAATTTATTTAACCTATACATGGAAATGAAACGTGAATAAAGTTACAAGAGGGTTTTATGATTCAAACACTTTTCAAAGGTAGTCTGGCGATGATAGATATTAATAAATTTATGGCAGCTTTGAAAATAACGTCAGTCCACTGTTTTCTCCGTCTACCTCTCCTTCTGACACCCTTGACGCTGCCACGTCATACTGTCATTTTTAATTAATGTTGTAATTATTTTATTCACATAAGTTCTATTTTCTCGATAGCAAAATTGTATGGCTGGCTTCTCGCTCTCTTCTATCCATTTTACTCTGGATCTAATAACACTTCCTCAAAGCTTTATTTTTATAATAATTTCAAGCCCATTTCCTTTTAGACTCCAAAGTTTCAAAAATATAAGATCCTATGATCCTATGAAGCCAAATGAACCTAATATAGTCAATCTTGATTCTGAATTCAATACATTGGCAATAGTTTTACTATTATCACCCGCAATATATTGTAATTTTAATCTTGTCGTGTAATTTGTTATTTCATCAACGTGTGTAATTTCTTTTATTGTTTAGTAGTTTGAGTCCTAAACCTAACCTCTCAATGCTGAGGGCCAAGCTGGAGAGCTGCTAGTACCATTTTTATAAGTCTTTGGGATGATTCGACCGGGTTCGAACTCGTGATCTCCCGCATCTAAGGTGGGCGCGCTAACCACTTCTGGTCACCAGAGCGGTCGATGTCATCGATATAGTTTTTACCAGACAGTAAACTGTTTTAAAATGTTCCACTAACCGTTATTTCTTATGACATTATTTGAATTCAAATACAATTGTTATCAATTGTTATCACTGAGTGATCAGACCTATTACTTGATTCAATTGTCACTTTTCTTACCTTTGGCATAAGAGATTCTGACGCAAAAGAAGAAATCCAATATATATATATATATATATATATATATATATATATATATATATATATATATATATATATATATATATATATATATATATATATATATATATATATATATATATATATATATATATATATATCAGGTATACGACGGGTTCATATCCAGACCACCGCCACAATGCGAATATAGCCGTACAGCGAGTCACATTTGTTTTCACTCGGTAGTATATATAAAAGCTTTAAAATCTGTTTCCTACATCATATATTGATTGCACAATAGCACTAGGCTGAAAGAAAATAAGATATAAAGGTAATCGTCGACTTATGACTACGTTCTGTTCCCGCCGACCAGTCGTAAGGCGAGCAGGACGTATGATGGACCTAGTGATAAGCTAGCTCGCTTCCTTATATCACTGTTGTGTGCACTGGAGTGGCACTTTTAATTTTTTTTCAAACCTTCTCTTTTGCATTCACTAATGTGCTAACTGTTTGTTGCGCCAAACCTAGCTTATGGCCGATCTCGGCGTTCGACATGCCCTTCTCACTAAGCTGTATCATTTCTAGCTTTTGATTTTAAATAAGAGGATTACGACTCCTTTTTCCACTAGCACTAAATTTAGAGGCCATGACTAATGAAAAAAAAAATTGTCAAAGTACGACACACATGTAACAATGCCCATACACAGACTGAGCGCGTGTAATCAAAATTCGGGTATTTACCTCTCGGCTCGCTGCGAGCTACAAAGTGACAACAAATAAAAAACGATGCCGTATGAGCGGAACCCCGTAATACGGATGTCCTTAAAACGAGGTATACCTCTGTGTGTGTGTGTGTGTGTGTGTGTGTGTGTGTGTGTGTGTGTTCTTTTTGTTTTATATTGGTATAAAAGTAAAAAGAAAAAATGTGCGTAAAACTATAGAGGTACAAATGTTATTATAAAGTTGATGAAACATCTTGAATATACATTACGTGGGGTGGTGATGGTGGTGGTGGTTATTTGTGTCTAGAAGAGGACAGTCCACGGTGTTTTGCCCAAATCCAGTAATTAATTAAAATATTAAATTAATAGATGGAATAAATAGAGATTTGAACACATAGAACAAACCGAGCCACCGTATAGAAAATATATAAATTTCATTATATAAACAAAAATAAATTGTACAAGATACTTGAAAGATATCCTTCTATTAAAGAGAAGAAAAAAAACATTATTACATAATGTAATTAGGAATTCCATATTCACATATATGACCAGTTTCGTCATAGTATCGATTGAGAGTGTTCGAACTCAATTTGCCCAGCATGACTGTATAGCCTGGTGACTGTTTGTGGGAAGCTTCATATTTTCCTGTTACCAACATCTTACCATTTTATATTTAACTATTATGGTTTTTTTATATATTGCTGGTCAATGTTAAACCTTTCTTATTATTAAACATCGAACCTATTGTATGGCGCTAAATAGCCTAAAAGTGCTGGTGCGCCGTTAAAATTCAAACAAACAAACAAACTGTTTATGGGTTACTCCAGATTCAACGCCGGTAGTAGGTTGAAGTTGGCTTATCCTTCTGACTTTTTCATGTGAGACCGTGTTTCTGACGTGTCTCAACTGCAATATGGATCCGTTTCCGTCGCTGTTGCGTTGCGTTATTGTCGTCGTTGTGTGGAACGATTTCCACTTTAAACTACACAAATAGGCAACAAAAATAGTTTGCTAGTTTCTTACGAATCTGATAGAAAATCATTTCTCTCGTTACCTCAGATATCGTCACATCGTAATTTGAAAAGGACAATTACTGCTAACACCGCTTTCAGATCTTTTCATTCAAACAGAGAATAAATATAAATGAAGCTTGAAGATTTTTCACCTTTAACAATGGACTATCAGGTGGATATTTTAAGATAACCGAATTGTTTGCAATAAATACAATTATGACTTTTCATTTTTGCAAACACAATGATATTTACCAATATGAATATATATAGACAGCTTGGAAAGCATTAAATGATATAAAATTTACCTAAGAATAAAGAATTGTATTCAGCCTAAAGAAATGGAAACATATTATATCTTTCTTAATTGATATATTAACGCTAGGTGATAATTTTAAATATTTTAGAGTCTTTGTGATAAAGAATATAGGCTGGATCCATAATGATTGATTTTGTAAATATAGTACAGAGTTAAATCTTGAACTTCTTAATGACATTGATAAACATTTAGTTTTGGAATAATTAGTCAGAGGTGGTATATCAATGGCTGTAGGAATAACACATGCAAAAGCAAATACTATATAAGCTTCACTACGAATCAAACAAAACCATCTTCTATAGTTTATACCTTATTGCAAATGTATTATCTTCCTGTTCAATGAAACAACCGCTCTTGCCACACTATGTTAAAATGGACTGACACTGAAAAAATAAACATGGATGAAATTTTAAATACATCAGATGATGTATATGAAGATTAGTAGAAACGATATGCATGTTTATGATACCGAGTGATATCTGAAAGATTATATTCTTAAGAGTCCAGAAAACTTCAATGTGTGTGGCAAATTTATAAATGAAGTAAATGGTAAAGTTTTTTTACACTGAATTTATTAAATTAAAATGCATTATGTAATTAATTCTAGCTTTAAAATACTGCAACTAATAATACCACTTCTACTACCACTACTACTACTTCTACTACATTGTACTACTACTAATAATAATAAGAGAAAGGGGTACCTTATAGTATTGTACAATCGAAATTTAACACGAATAATAATAATAAAAATAATTATTCTACTACTACTACTACTACTACTACTACTACTACTACTACTATTTATACTACTACAAAACATCTACTACTACTAATACAACTAATACTTCTACAACAACAGCAACAACAACTACTACTACTACTACTACTACTACTACTACTACTACTACTACTAATAATAATAATAATAATAATAATAGAGCGAAAATAGTACCTTCTAATATAAAAATTTAACACACTTTGAACCATTGTACTTGATTGAACAGAAGTAACAAATAAAATGCACACATTAAGCTGCCCAAAATATTAATGTATTAATGGGTAATTATTAAATAAATATATCTGGTTTATACACGCATTACATGTTAAAAGTGTAATATTTAAGGTCATTATATAAATTTTTAAAATGTATTTTAAAAAATAAAACATTAACTCTAGTTTTTACAAACCAGGCACCCACATTTTTGGGTTTGGGGGTTGGGTGAGTCAAAATATTTCATTTTCAAACTGCTCCTTAATAGTTTATATTTTCAGTGATTAGCCGATCTGCATTCTGCAATCCCCGTTTTAGTGCCTCTGGTCTCCGAGTGATAATTGTATTTCTGAAATGGATTATGTTATAATTGAAGATACCAACGACATAAATCAAAATTATTTCTTTCCTTTACCAGTCATCATTAATTTTCTAGAATTTTCGACTTGTTCTTTCGAAAAGTTTTACTACACGTATAATTAGTTTATACTTGAAATAATCGTACAAGTTATTTTTATTCTGGCACCAAATTTGAATAAGCTGTATTATAAAATATGATGCATCTGGTTACTTATTGTGTTTGAAATTCCAAAAAGAATTGCAAATATTTTGACGTAATTGAATTTGACTGCTTCGTAAAAATTAATTATCCGTTTACTTTCAAGCTGTCACGTCAATTAAGAACCTTATTTACGAGTATATTTATCATTAGTATTAAGATTTTTTTAAAAAATACATCAACTAATTGTTACGTATATTTGATTTAAGTCATTTATTTTTGTTTTAATTGTTTGTTTGTCAGATTCAAATTTGACATTTTAAGTTTAAGATTCATTCATTGGGAGATATTTTTTTTAAAAAGTGGGATGACCTGTACTTTACAAATAAACACCAGATGTTGACCTCATTTCTGAACTAGCTTCAGAGTTGTAAACAAGTTTTTAAAATGATTGGTTGATTCCAAGGACATTATGGAGCTTTGTTATAAACATCTTTCTAATTTTAGTTCTTGAGAGTAAAAATGACTGATTATCGTCTGGGTCATACGGTGTGCACGAGATTTTTTTTAACGTAAATTTGTTCTAAAGATTCTAGAAGATCATGTGACCCCTTCGTTGTTTACGTAAAAACAGGTATATAAATGATGTTTTAGAGCGAACTATTTAGTAGATTTGGGCTGTTAGAATATTAAGTTGTGTTGTTTTGAGTTATTTTAAATTACCTTGTACTGGAAATTATTTCAATTCTTTTGGATCAAAAGGATTTATTTTGTTATTTATCTGGAAAACAATTGTGTTCATTGAATTTCATAAGACCAGAACTGACTTCATCACGTGACATCGTCTTCCATCTTGGATGCTTCACTAACATTCGAACTGGGAATTTTTAGGACATTTTATTACCAGGACTTTTGCAATTTCACTAGTGGATTATATTTTGAATTATTTTTGGATTAATTTTGGAATTGATTCTTAAAACCGTAAGTTTATTTTTCTTCTTTGGAAAATATTTGTGCTCAATAAATTGTTTATTAAGTTTTTACATGCTTGTTATTTTCAATCTTTCTATGTTACTGTTTATTCAAGCCTAAGCACGTAACATAATGTATATCACTATGGAGTCATAATGTTCATTGGCAACATTAACTAAGCTTAAATTAACCTTTCGAAGCCCTTTTAAACATACAGCGATCGAGTGGACAGTGAAGTTAATATTTGGTGTGTTAAATATGTCATCAAAGTAATTATTTTGCGAGGACACAAAAGCAATCATTTTATCTTACAATAAAATAATACGTGACTGCAGTGACATATTTAGATTTAAAAAGACTTGTACTGTCTGTTACCCACTCCTGTAAATTTATTCAAGCATCTGAAAACGATTTTCGACATCTATTTATAATATATGCATTATTGTCTAATTCACTTTGACTTACAATGTCATGTTTACGACAATGAAACCATAAAGGGACACTTTTTGTTTTTAAATCCATTATTAGGTACATAATATTACTACGTAACAAAGTCATTCATTCAACTATGAGGATAAAGTGTTGAAATGTTTGGGTTACTTGTAAATGAACAGTAATTGGATGCATCCAATTACATGAAATCTCCAAATGACAGCTATGAAAAGGTGCTTCTTTGTTGTATTCAATAACCAACATAATCAATGACAGCGTTAAAAGGAAGATCATCTTTGTTGTGTTCCGTCAGTGACAGTGTTAGATGAAAATGCATCTTTGCTGCGTCAAGTCAGTGACATCATTAAAATGAAATGCAATTTTGTTGTGTTCAATTGTTGACAGTGTTAGAAGGGATGCAATTTCAATCTCCAGTAGAATCAGTATCAATGTTAACAGTTAATGTATATTTGACGTGTTCAATCAACATTCACAAACCTTATTGTTGTGCTCAGATTAATTTTGAATAGCTTCGCCTAGCTATCTTCAAGGAACGTCTAATCGTTGCGTGCTTTTATTTCAGTGGCTGGGTGGTTAGCATGCCAGACTCGGGACTAAAAAGTGCAGGTTCGAATCCTACCATAAAATCAACCTGGGTCAGCTACCTGTGTGTCCTTGATCACGGTATTTTAGTCTAATTCCATCGGCGCTAAATAACATACTTGTGTTGATGTGTCGTAAAATGCCCGAACACATTCAATTACGGTTGTAACAGGTTTAGTAATACAATTCAGCTCTTTAAGACGTACACACACACATTGTAATATTGATATTATGTTTGGGGTGTTTTATTTACGGCATCGCTTGCCATGATTATTTCATTCACTTGCTTTAAAACACATGGCTCATTTACATATAATTTAATGGTTACTGTACCAATTGCTGGCTCGATGATGTACAATACATCATGTGCACTCTTCTGCAAGTCGTAAGATGTGTCCCATGCAGGCGTAGGCAGCAGTGGTTCACTATTTGGCGTGTCCGACTCGGGATCGAAAAGGTGCAGGTTCGAAATTTACCATTAGCTCAGCCTGTGTCGGCTACGTTACTAAATAACCTACTTGTGTTGCAATGCCGTTAAACACCAACCAAACCCAAGTTGTGCCTGCTATATTTAGTTCCTTATTCACCATAAAACTATAAATTATTTTGTCGCTATGTTGTCAATACAACACGCACAATATTAACATTTATGAACAGTACCATTACAACTAATTTAAAAATGTAAAAAAAAAAATATTTATTTCTTGTTGTGTTACCGAAAATAACAAATGATGTATGTAAATGTCAGTATTTCCTCCCGTTTTTAGGCTGGGCGGGTCCCAGTTGGTCGATTCGACAAAGTGGTTTCGATGCTAGTGGGGAGTACGTGAGAAAGCTTGCATCTAGCTTCCTGCGGGTAGATGGTTTTTCCCGGGGTTTTCCTGGTTTCTTTTGCCACCAGATATACTGACCACAATATATAGTTTATCACGTGCTAAAAAAAAAACAACGTTAAAACAACAAATCCAAGCCATTCATTTATCCTACATATCAAATTCGCAAAGACTATAGAATAGATTCCCATCACATACAAAGCAAATTCACTTATTTCTATTTGGTATTTGATTTTCATGGGATTATTTTTGTTTATTTTTTAATATATATATATATATATATATATATATATATATATATATATATATATATATATATGTTTCTATTTAGATACGGTGTTCTATCATATGTCTCAATGGATAATTTGCATTTTGATCAGCAAATACATTTTAGAAACTTTGAATTCTATGAAATAGGTACATACAATTGTGATTTTACTGTCATCAAAAGTTTAAGTTGTTGGTTACATGTCATGTTTGGAAACCGTGCTGAGGTACTAAGTTTTAAAGAATTTGTTTAGGATAGCTTTTAACATTTTTTAAAAAATTATTTAAAAATGCCAACTTCCACTGTAAGTTACAATATTTTGATGTCTATGAACTCTATTGTTTCACCAAACATTGCGTATATGTTGATCTTGTGAAAGGATTATTAGTTTTACAACATAGAACGTATCAGAAAACGTGCCAACATAGTGCCTATGTCTTTTGTACTTCTCGGTATGCACAAAGGTCCCTTTACGACCATTAAGGGAGATGGTTGTCTAAACCAATTGATAGGCACATAATGGTCAATTCCCATTAGGGAAATCATTTATAATTACATTCTGTGCCTTGTGTGGATTGGTAACATCAATTGGGCACGTTGAGAGATTTTACATCCATTCTCTTGAAATCGCCATGTGAATTAGCGCCCAAGCGTTCAAAAGAAATCGATATTTGACTCCTTGGATCCCAATAGTTATATATTTTACATCCAATCTCTTGAAGCTGCCAACAGAGTTAGCGCCTAACCGTTCAAAAGAAATGAATATTTGACGTCGCGAATCCAAATAATCATATATATGAAAACCTCAGAACATTTTCTATGAGCGTCCTGAAATTTGACCGGTTTTTAAATATCTCAGTGGCTAAGGATGCAAAGTTACAAAATAACCGAGTCGTTGTAAGGACTTTATAGATATGCAGTAATTATCCTTAATACAAAAATAAATATGCAGTAATTATCCTTAATACAAAAATAAATTCACTGACTTCAGTGGCAGGTATGCTTAAAATTGTATACCAACATAGAAAAACGTGTTACTGATTATATTTTTGTTGGAAATTGTCCTTCTTTGCTTATTTATTCTATTTTATTTTTCTTTGTCAATGTTTTCCACTTTAATCTTTCACTTATTTTTTTCTTGTATTTGCGCGGGGCCCTGAGCGGACAAGTGGTCTAAAGCGCTTTCCGTTACGAATCACTGCCATCTCTTCTCTGTCTGCATGGGTTTGAGTCTCGGATTCGGCCAATGTGGGTATGTGAGAAAGCTTTCCAGTAGCTTCTCGTGGGTTGGTGGTTCTTTCTGGGGGTTTTCCCAGGTTCTTCCTTCATCATTAATACCTTGCCGCCATGTACAGCCTATCTTGTGCTGAAAAATGGCGTTAAACCCCACAACAACAACAACTTGTATTTGTGCTTCATTCGTTGACTAGCAAAGCTCCAGCTGTCACAGAATTTTATAAATCAGTCTATTTATTAAATACATGTGCTCGGGTTTTGTTTTTTATATTCAACGATACCCGAGGGTGATATATGTATATTGTACAATATTTTGAAATAGTGAGTTCGGTTCATCCTATGCCGCACGTGAAAAGTGCTTTCGATGGGAAAAACCGAGATTCATAAAACGTACAGACAATGTAGGACTACATCGTCTGTGTATAAATACTTCAACATAAGTTGAAATATTTATACTATGAAAACCTCTTGTCAGTGAGCAGTCTACTTAAGAACTTTCAGATCTTCAGCTATATGGGATTTATTTATTAGTTTTATATATATATATATATATATATATATATATATATATATATATATATATGGGCTATAAATATTATGGGTTATAAATATTGTAATCCCACTTTAATTTTTGTCTATTTACTATGTAACTCCGGTTTGCGCAGTATAATGCAAATATTTTCTATTCTTGAATGTGACTTAACAGGAGATCCATAGTTTAGCAATAAAGTTCCATTTTATTAAGAAAAATTTAGTACTACCATATGAGTCTTATCGGACAGAGGTAGGTTCACTTCTAAACCTGTTTAGTGTTTTGCAATGTTGTGTCGATATTGTAATTTGTATAGTTTACCATATATTACGTCATTGCATGGTATCTTATATGCCCGTGTCCTTCCCTGTACAGTGTTTGATGTATTTTCAGCGGATCAGAGTTGACTGGGTACCAGCTGTAGAGCTGACCATACAAGTTGACCGTAGTAGCTTTAAAACTGACCATAGCATCAGTTGAGGTGTTTTAAACAGCGTGTTGCTGGTGGAATCGGACGATTGGTGGGCGCTGATTGCTTGATTGACCCAGTGATTTAATGGTGTTCAGTGACTACCTGTAAAGCGGACCCCTAGATTGACCAGTGTGACAGATATTCTGATGACTGAGTGTTTTGTGTAACTCCATACAAGTATTCGTTTAGCCGTAGGCTAATTTTGGGGTTTGCTATACAAAGTGTTTTGGGACTGTAAATATATATTGTATGATATGTTCCATTTGTACATTATTTTACTATTTGATACAAATTCATATTTTTACTATTTGAGTAAAACGTTCATTTCGCCCTATGAAATTACTGTGATATCATTAACCTTATGTCCTTGTACAATGTAAGGTCATTTACTTGTATTCAGGTTTATGTTTCATTATTAGGTTCGTGCTGATTGTGTTAATTTGTCCAATATTTGGATCTTGTACGTATTAGTAATAATTCTTTTTGCACCTGAGCCACTCATCAATAAACATTGTATTTTTGTCGCCATCAAGTGTTCTGTTATAAATCCGAAATCCAACCCGGTTATCTTGATACACAAGTTACTTATTTCACTCTAACGTGTGTATATTGATAAGTAAACAAAATCAAATTCACATAGCGCTTAAGCAACATTAAGCTCCAAAGTTGAATATTAATTTACTGTTGTAAAACATGCAAATCAACTCTATTACTATTGAAGACTACTAACAATACAACTGAAACGAGTTATGGTGCCGTGAAGTGATAAACATGACTGCAGCAACACGCCAATTTTTGCCAATCAATCGGAATACAGTAATGTAATTAAATATTATAGTTTTGAAAACATCGATTGCCTGGCAACATTTCGGAGCCGTCACTTCAAACTAAATTCATGAGTGATGTTTTTTATTGTGACAATTAGGATTTCACATGTCTTTAAATCCATCCATAGGCACACGTCATAAATAATTGTTCCAAGTAATAGAAAAACTACGTTGTGTTAACGCGCGCGCGTGTGTATATATAAAATGTGTGTGTGTAACGGGCTGGCTCGGTATCAAGGGTTATGAGTACAATATCGCACAAGGCCTGGTCAGAGGTATTGCGCAACTTGGAAAAAAAAACAACACTCGAAAACCGTCTCCCGCTAATTCTCGTTATCTAAAGGAATGACCTCAACGGTGTAATTTGCCCGGTCAGAATGGATATGGTAATCTGAGATGGTATCTTGAACAAAAACAACACACGAGCCCCCGTAAAGATAAAATAGAATTTAATTAAAATACAATCAAAAGAGAATGACACAGTGAATTGCAATTTTTCATTCCTTCTGAATATTCTTAGTTCAGAAGCACTTTAACCGAAGCGTTAAAATAATGGATAAATTAATTACAATTCAAAACACTAATAAAATAGATGAATTTAGCCGTTAATAGCTGATAGTAAATTTCATCACGAAATCGAGTGTTCATTATCATCGGACTGCTTGAGAAATTCACAATGACCTTGTTCGACGACTGGGGTTTTTCCTTCTGCTTGCGTCACGACTTTACTTTGCACTTTTTGGTTGAACGTGGGATTTCCACAACTCTTGACTTCTGGCTTCTTTCCCTCCTTTTCTTGCCTTTTCCCTCCTTTCTTGACTTCTCGCTAATTCTCACTCTTTCCAAACAAACTATTTTCCTTTGAAAAGAAAAGGGTAAAACGCCCTAAGTATCTTGTTATGCTTTAAGAGTTGAGATTGTCCGTCCGTCTTTCTGGTTCGAACAATCAGATCTTACTATCAGTGTTAACATTTATACGGCTAACAAATACTACACAAGTCTTTAGATCAATAGAGCTATACTGCTAATTATCGACATCAGAATTTGGGAAAGTCATATATTCCCGTAAATCATTACGTAAAGTGAGGCAATATATCATAACACACAATCCATATTCACTAATATGATAAATTCAAATTAATGTAACACATTCCAATCATAAATGTACACAGCGGGTTTTCTACACCACCCATTTACCTACCTAAGTATATAAGGTAAAAATGCTAATTCAGAATTCAAAAATACATTATTAAATCACTGTAAAACCGACTATCCATACAAAAATATGAACACATCATGCATCCATAACAAAGAAACATCATATCAAAGTACGTTATTAAATCAATGTAATACCGAACTATTCGTATCATGGTATCAGTACATCATGCATCTATAACAAAGAAAACATCACATGAATTGCATCATGATAAATGTGAATTTAAGTTAAATACCTTGTGTTTTTGGCGTCTTACAATCGTTCCACATTCAGTTTCCTGGAACCACAATTTTACGAACGTCTTTCCTAAAGTCCGCTCGGAGTCCTGGTAATTACTTCTACCTTTGGTTCTCTCTCGCAGAGAAATTTTTAGACTAATTCAAACTCATAAGCTCAGAGAATATATTTCCCCGATTCTAGGGTTCGACATCCCCCCTCCCTCTACATTTGACCAATCGGAATAAATGCAATTCCTACGGACATTCTGAAAAACCGTCTATCAAGATGCCAAAAAAATGCCACTTGGGGTCGAAATATCACCCTACCATTTGCTTCAATTCACTTTGACAGCTTTACGTGAGAAATACACTTAGTTCGGTTCTACTATCAATATTCTAACGCATGACCCAGTTAAATAAACATTCTTTTCGTCCAAACTCTACTCCAAGACAGTTAATTGTCGGCTAGACTACGAATTAATTAATGAATTTAACTGGCGAAAAATTTGGCACTTGACAATATGTATATATGTATATATATATGTATATATGTATATATATATGTATATATGTATATATATGTATGTATATATGTATATATATGTATATATGTATATATATGTATGTATGTAGTTGTTAAATGAAACAGAGAGGCTATTTCACAGAACATATTTTGTAAACCAACTGTTCCTAGATTGTTCAGAGTTAACACACTAAACAAGGTATCGTCTTATTGCAAAATTATGAGTCCATTGATGTAGTTAATGTGAACATATTGCCAAAAAAATAAGAAATAGTCAAATCTTCAAGTTGCACATAAAGTCTGCACAATGATTACGTTATTTAACCACTTTTGTCCAAAACATTTATGCAAGATTTATGAACTCAGTGAGTATTTAGTACATTGAAAAATGCATTGCTTGTAACTCACTAACTAATAATACTAATACCAATACTAATAATAATACTAATACTACTACTACTAATAATAATAATAATTATTATTATTATTATTATTATTATTATTATTATTATTTTGTTTTTTCTTACTTATTATTTATTATTAATTATTATTTATATCATTATTATTATTAACAGTAATAATATGTTAATTATTAAGCATAAGCCTGATAGTAGTAATATGGGGCACTCTAGCCTCAATGGAAAATCCAGTCAAAAACAGCTTGGGACACTCTAGCCTCAAGGGGAATTTAACATGGTGGGCCTATCTAGCCTCAAGGGAAATTGAACATAGTGGGCCTCTCTAGCCTCAAGGGGAATTTAACATGGGGAATATTATTGGTATAGGGGTCTTTATAGCGACAAGGGGAAAATGGAGGCAAAGAAAGAAAATATCTTTTCGAGGTATATGAGTGGCCCTTATGTGTAATGTTAACAGTATCTTGTTAACACAAAGGACATCTCACAGATCTTCTTCTCTTCCTTAAACTTCTCCTCACTGTTGGGCCATAGAGGAGAACTCTCTTTAAACAACCTTGTCTTTCCACATATACTCTTCTCTTCCAAAAGGTTCTATCCGTCATATGAATGACAGTCCACGATGATCTGACATACATCGGTAGATCAGTCCAAAACAGCATGGTAGAAACAAGGGTAGACGATTCTACGTTAGTCCACATCTTGTGATGAGAAACAGGTCAAGTGAATGCCGTGAACTGCGGTTATATATAGGGGAAGCGCGGATCGAAACGGATTGAGTGTATCCACCAATCCAAACAAGCGTTACAAAAGTCAGTCACAGTCATCCAATCGGAAGAGAGTAGTTTGTGACGTCACCTTCCCTATATAGAGGTACTATCGTCTGTGCGCAGTCAATCGATGCGACAGAGCTGTTAATGATGTCGGACACTTAGAAGACGATGAATTGGGGTGAGCCAGGAGTAGAGACAGCAAGTCATGGGCCAGCAGTGACTACTAAAGTCATGACAAATCTACATCCAGAAGAAGTTGATTTTAACTGGGATATTGTGGATTTTTTTAACATCACAAGAATTTATTCCGGAACCTTCGTTGCCTTCTGCTTCTTCTTATGTACATGTCGATGATTTTAAGCAAAGACAAAAAAAAAAAAGAATTGGAGCGATTTTTACAACAACAGAAAGTAGGAGAACAAACTTTTCTTATTTAACAGCAGGAAGAAGAAGAAGCAAGAAAGAAACACCAGGAAGAAACAGTAGCAACAACAGAGAAGAAAGAAGACCAAGGACAGAAAGAAAATAGTGAAAATCAAACGGTCACGACGGTACTTTTAGATATTTTAGCAGAGTTAAGGAGTCTGAAACAAATGTATCAGACTTCTTTATCACGACCGAAGAGAAAAAACCTTCTCGAGCTAAACAACCCAATCTATCTGTGACTACGTCTGCCATACCACCGTTAGTGATTTCTACTAAATCATTAACAGGAACCACCAGTCCCGAAGTAGGCCTTGGCCGTGGCAAAGGCTTAAGACAGCTCAAGATGGTTTCGTCCCGTTTCTGAGTTTGTTTTGTTTTAAACAAACAAAACACCAACGGTCCTTTTCAGAGCCACTCAAATTATTTCGAAAAGAAATACTATTTCAATTGCCTAATTCAATGAAAGCTCAAAAATCCTTTTTTTAAACCCATGATGTACGTGTGAATGAATGAATGAATGAATGAATGAATGAATGAATGAATGAATGAATGTATGTATGTGTGAGTGTAGGTTCTTATTCTATAAAACCAAAACCAAGAGACACTTACTTTTTTCTCTCTGGTGTATTCTGGTACAAACGTTTCAATTCAATATCACAACATAACATAACACAATACCACTTTAAAAAAGTTCATAGGTTTCTTCTGTTTCACTCTTTCTGTTTTTTCATTTTCTTTACTGCCACAGGTTTTTCTTTTTCTTCTTCCTTTTCACTTTCGTTTCGTCTTCTTTTCTTGTCTTTGTGAACGTGTCGGGATTCTTCCTTGGTGGAGGGTACCTCTTCCTCCTACTCCTCCTGTTCAGAATTCCCATCCTCCTCCTCCTTCTGTTCCTGTTGTTTCTTAGGGCAGTTTGGAGACCAATGTCCTTTCTCTTTACAATAATAACAGGTATCTTGACTTTTGTCTCTATTGGTACCTTTTTAGTTTATTTCACGATCTGAACATTCTGTAGACCAGTGTCCTTTCTTCTTACAGATATAGCAAGTATCTTGACTTTTATCTCGAAAGGAGGGAGAGTAGTCCTTAGGTTTGTCTGAAGAAAACTTTCGTATGACCCCACGTAAAGCTCTGATGAGAAGTTCAACTTGTGTAGGTTCTTCCGTCGTTCTCATCGTTCTGGTCAATGTGAGAATAAAATGAATACTGAAAGGTTAGACACTGACCCTTTATATATGCACGGATCGGACATGAATATATAGGGGTTATGGTCTTTAAAAGGTAGTCATTTTATTTTTTGCAGACAAGATGAAAAGACCGCATCATCTTGTGGAGAAAAGAAAAGACTGTAAGAGACAGAAACGTAATGTATCTCCTAGCACAGTAGCTGAAGTCTTGGCTCAAATTCATGCAAGTGATTTTGAAGATGACATGAGTGAGCCTGAATTTGCACCCAGGCAATCGACATCCAAACAAAGTTCACCACAGTTAGTAAACCCTGAAAATTACTATCACATTCGAGAGACGGAAAAGCGTTCCTCTCGAAAATTTAGAACAACGGCTTACACGTATGCTGTAAAGTTTAAAGATTTCAAGTCCAATGTACCTTTGGAGAATACAGAAGGGTTCATTACTGAGGTTTGGGATTCTGTATTAACTTCACTGAAACAGCAATGTCAAGCCAAAGAAGACGATCGCTTTAGACTTTCTATTCATCGCGATAATTTGAAATCTCCCGTTTGGATCGAGTTTACTAACCCATCAGAATTAACACCTTCCAAACTCATCGACAAAATTCAACATGTACAACAATCCAACGACAAGTTTCACATAACCGATGGAAAAGCCACACTGTTCATGACTCACGTGTCTCTTCCCCAGGGGACCGGACGACGCAAAAAAGTATTATTGGTCGACAACCTTTGCAACACCAAACTAAGCCTCGTCCGAATTAACAATCCTCAAGACCAGATGTGTTTAGCCCGTGCTGTCGTCGTGGGACGAACTTATGTCAAGAAGAACGACACGGCAGAATGGAAAAGAGCCTGGGAAACTATTTAACAATCGGACCGAGCCAAACAACGAAGTGAAGCAGAACTCCTGTTACAGCAAACGGGGATATCCAAAGACACCCCTTGCAGCATTCCAGAAATGCAAATATTGCAAGACGTCTTGGCTCCACGTTACACCTTGAAAGTGCACCCTCAAGAAGTGCGTGGACCTCTTTTGTTTCGAGGCCACGATTTCAAAGACGGAAAATACATTCACGTCTATCATCACAATGGTCATTTTGATACCATTACCAGTATCACTGGATTCCTGGGGACAGTTACTACTGTGAAAAATGTGATTATGGTTATAACAATCGAGAACAACACAAGCATTGTGGATCGAAATGTGAGGGATGTTTGGCCTCTCAACCTTGTCTGGACAAAGGACAAGAAAGAGTGCATTGCCCTGTTTGTCAGCGCACTTTTGTCAGTCCTACCTGTTACCAGCAACATTTGAAGATGCAGCAGATTCACAGCAGAAAAATGCTTGTCAGCTTCTGAGATTGTGCTCTACTTCTGGACAAGGCATACGTACCAGTAATGCCAAGTTTCACGTTTGTCGAGGGAAGAAACGATGTCACATTTGTCACCAAATCGTGGACTTGGAGCACGAATGCTTTATTCAAAAATATCAACCCCGACCAGAAGATACCCAGAAGAAAGGGAATTTTATCTTTTCTGATTTTGAATGCATGCAAGAAACTGGTATTCACATTCATAATTTCTGAGTGGCTCACCGTGCGTGCGAGAAGTGCATCCAAGAACCTATATTTAGTCATTGCCCTCACTGCAGCAAGATTCCTGGAGGACGTAAAAAAATCTTTCGAGGGTCAAACACGCTAGCCGATTTTGCCCAATGGATCCTAAACCCCATCGACGAAACGTGGAGTCTAGAATACATCGAACGTTACGGCGATTGTCATCGCCATGCCACAGTCATGGCTCACAATTTCTCAGGATACGATGGGCAATTTCTGCTCAGATACTATGCGGAGCAAAGTACCGAACGTCCTCAAGTGACTTTAAACGGAGCCAAAATCATTTCTATGCAAGTAGGACAAGTACAATTTAAAGATTCAATGTGTTACTTGGCAATGCCTTTGAGTCGCATGCCTAAAACGTTTGGAATGACAAAAATGGCGAAAGGTTATTTTCCACACTTTTTCAATACCGAAGCCAATCAACATGCCGTTCTACCCCATTTGCCTTTGGCTGACGACTACGACCCCGATAACATGCGCACCGAACAACGAGAAGCTTTCCATGCTTGGTACCAGACTCACGCCTCGGACCCCTTTGACTTTCAAAAAGAAATGTTAAAGTACTGTCGATCTGACGGGACATTTTACGACTTTGCTGTGGAAAATTTCGCGAATTGTTCATGGAACACGGAGGGATCGATCCTTTGAAAGAAGCTTATAGCATCGCCAAAGCATGTTCCTTAGTGTACCGAAAACGCTTCATGCCCGAAAATACTCTAGCTGTTATCAGTCCTCAAACGACAAATTTTGTCAAACGTCAATACTCGGTCAAAGCCCTACGCTGGCTCCATTACTTGTGCGACATGGAAGACAAAAGGATTCAACACGCTCGCAACGAAGGAGGCGAAAAAGACCATCGGAACGTATTCGGTAGATGGCTGGGACTTAGAAAACCCTCAGATTGTGTACGAGTTTAACGGATGCTAATTTCACGGATGTCCCATGTGCTACACTCAACGTGACACCAAAAATCAGTTTTTACAACGGACCATGGAAGACTTGTACCAGACCACTTGTCAGCGACGTTTGAAGTTAGAACAGCAAAGATGGTGGTCAAGAAAAATGAAATACCAGCCATAACCAGTAACTCGGATTTTGCAAAATATTTTCGATTCCCTGTAGAAATGAACCAAGGACTCAACTTGATGTTTGTGTACTCCGATGTGGTGGAGTACAACGTGGTCGGGCACACCTCTGTACCGATACTGCGTGTCATTCCTTTCAAAGTGGATTCTGCCACCGCCGCTGACGAGGAAGTTGGAAATACCTATCACGTTCACCGTGAATTTGTACATCCTCATTATTTACCTGTCAGTAAGTCGTATTACTATAAAAGGAGAACTAGGACAAAATATTCCATTTACCAAAGGGAAAGTCACAGTGAAACTCCTTTTTCAAAAACGATTCTCAAACAACTGAAAAAGTGATGTATCCTGTGTACCAAGGAGTCACTCGATAACGAGGACATGGTTTAGGAGATATGTTTAAATCAGCCTTTCGTCCCGTGGTTCCTGTTTTGAAGCCGATGGTGACACGAGGATTGCACGCCTTAAAAGATGCCGCATTGACTCACGGCAAAGATTTTCTCCACAATGTTCTCATTGACCAACAAAACCCTAAAGAAGCTTTTCTGAGAGCAGGCAAAAATGTCTTGCTTCAAACGGGTAAAGAGGTTTTGGGTCAACGAGAAAGTCCTATAAATGCCCTGAACGGTACCGAGTCTGGCATTCCTGCTTCCCTGAGGACACAGCAAGGACAAGGTAGAAAGCGTCGACGAAGGCACCCTTTCAAAAGTCTCCGAACCTCTAAAGTTAGAAAGACGAAGAAAAAAAGAACCGCTCGAGACTTAGACATTTTTGATTATTAAAAGTAAAAAAAACATAGAGACTGAGAGAAAAAAATGATGCACCAAGAATCTTGTGCCTGTTCCAAGTCGGAACTAGATCTCTTTGCCATGCCACACACAATGATGACCATGCAAGAAGCCCAATGGGTTGAATTTCATCCCGTCTCCTCTTTGACGGATTCAGCTCCCATCGAGTTTGAAATCAAAGGACAACCCGAAGATTACATCAATCTCAACAACAGTTACTTGTATTTGAAAGGTAAAGTGATTAAAACGGACAAATCCAATCCAGCAGTCGATGCTCTAGTAGCTCCCGTCAACAATTTCATGCATTCCTTGTTCAGCGAAGTGAATTTGTACATGAATAACAAACTTGTCAGCAGTAACATGGATACTTACCCTTACCGAGCGTACCTCGAAAATCTCTTGACGTACGGAAAAGAAGCCAAGAACACTCATTTAGATGCTTGCGTGGTATGGAAACCTGACACAGCAGGTGAGAATACATTTAACGACACAGCCATGTCCGTATCAGCAGCTGCTGATGGCACTCCTGCCAATCCTCACAATGTGGGTTTTAACGAGCGTCGAAAGAAAATTCTGCAAGGACATAGTTTAGACTGTTCGATCGTTTGCATTTGGACATGTGGTTTCAAGAGAAGTATTTGCTGAACGGAGTAGATATTCGCTTGAGACTGAATCGTAGCAGTGCTGCTTTCCATTTGATGGCTCATGCCAACGAATATAAAACCATTATCCAAGAAGCCAGGTTATACGTGCGTCGCGTGGAAGTGTTACCTAAAGTGGGAAATGACATCAGTCACAATTTGAGCAGAACGACAGAAAAGTATCCGATACGACGCGTGGAAGTAAAAACTTTCACCATTGCCAGGAACCTAAGATCCAAGATCGAAGATCATCTGTTCCAAGGACAGTTACCCAAACGTTTATTCATTGGTATCGTCAGCAATGCAGCCCTGAACGGTGCTCACAATCAAAATCCTTTCGAGTTTAAGCACTAAGGAATATCCAAAATCGAAGTCAGTCGCGATGGCGAAACTTTGTGTACCCGAACCTTCGAACCCAACTTTGCCCAGAAGAATTATTTGAGATCGTACTTGTCACTGTACGAAGCCACAGGACAGTTAGGAACCAACACCAGTCACGGTATTTCCTACGACGATTGTGCTTCAAACAGTGGAACATATGACCCTCAGTGGCCGGTTTCCACTTAAAACTCTAAAATTTCTTCCAGTCTGGCTACCTATCGTTGGCGTATCAACTCAAAGAAGATGAGTAGACTACAAAAATTGAGAGAGCTTCAAATGCACATGGAGAATGCTAGACGTCTCCTGGACGATCTGACAATGGAGGCTATAGCAGAACAGGCCAAGATTGAAAAAGAAGAGGAGGAAAGAAAAAACAAAGAAGAGGAGGAGAAGAGAAGGCCCATCTTGCCTCACCGCATGATGAGACAAACTAGTAAAGTTACACCCGTGGTGAGGACGCCTTCACCACCAGAACCAGAAGGATGGAAGAAGGAAAAAGAAAGAAAGAGGGAAGAAGGGAGTAGGAAGAAAGTGGGAAAGAGAAAAGGGAAAAGAAGAGAAAAAGAAGAAGGAAGAAATGAAATAACACCAAACACACCCCACTCCAACTCTAATCTTTTTTTTTTTTTTTTAATTTTTTTTTTTGTTAATTTATTTTTTTTATTTTTTTATTTTTTTTTATTATTTTTTTTTTTCTTTTGAATTTATTTTTTATATATATATATATATTTTTTAAAATATTTTTATTTTTTAATTTGTTTTGATTTTTTTTTTAAATTTTATTTTATTTTATTTTATTTTTCTCCCCAGGGTTCTAATTTGGTAGGAGAACCCTTTTCGAACAATCTCTTTCTCGAAATCTAACTTGATCAATTTTGACCACCGCTCAAAATTAACAAGCTAAAATACCTAACAGTGACTACACTTATTTATGTCACTAAGACATTTTAGCAATTAAATTTGTTAAGGACCTACAACATGTACACTATGTACTAGAAATATTTACTGATAGGAAAGATGAAAAATTCTATGACTATATGGATTTGATATAATTGCACAGGTGGCTTACACAATATTGGTATTTGTTCTGCCTTCCTGCTTTGCCGTGACCCGACATTTTACTCTAAGGCGAGACTGCCATTTAACGCGGGTGCCGGGGAGACTGCGACAACACAGCCTAGTGTAGTCAAAGTTACCTTTGGTCCCGACCAATCAAATAGCCCGACCCTCGGGCATTAACTGGTCGCGAAAGCACATAGTTGCGCATGCGACCTTAATTCATATTTAAAAAAAACCCAGAACCATCTCGTCAAACACAGACACAGCCCCAACCGCAACAACCACAGCCTCAACCGCAACAACCACAGTCTCATCCACGAATGCGGAATAGAGGAAGACATGAAGAGACTTTCACTATCCCTCAAACGGAAGATTGGGATAGTGAGGCCACTCATTTTCCCTTTGCGCTCCCAATCACAAGAGTGAATTGGGATAACGATTGGAGTAGGAGATGTGTGTGCGGGGCTAGACCTGGGAGATGCCAGCATTAGCCAGGTGAATTTTGAAGTTTAAATAACAGCCCTTCTCATGGCTGCCCAAATGTCTAGAAAAGAGACTGTTCAAAATGCCAATGGTTATGAGAGAAGAGTAGTGTATCTAAATCACTACCATATTAATTGGTAGTGTAAAATAGTGAACAAATGACCCTTTGTGGCCGGTTTCACTTAAAACCATAATTCATTCATTCATTCATTAGAACCATTACGTGGGTTACGTGTTACGTGGGTCTGCTTTTGAGCTAGCGATGTTACACATTATTGGTATTTGTTCTGCCTTCCTGCTTTGTCGTGACCCGACATGTTACTCTAAGGAGAGACTGCCATTTAACGCGGGTGCCGGGGAGACTACGACACCACAGCCTAGTGTAGTAAAAGTTACCTTTGGTCCCGACCAATCAAATAGCCCGACCCTCGGGCATTAACTGGTCGCGAAAGCACATAGTTGCGCATGTGACCTTAATTCATATTAAAAATATAAAAAAATTAGAACCATTCCACGGAATAACCAGAGAAGATGATGACAGCATCAACTTTATTCAACAATTTAAGACACAGCTATTTCTGGATATTAGACGGGGAATATGAAGTGGAAAAACTACATCATACATGGAAGTTTACGAACAGCCTGGACTTTGCAAAAAGACTGAAAATAGCCAGGGAGCTCTTAGAAGGAATGCTAGAAGAAGAAGCCAAAAAGTTACGAGGCTGTATTAACCCACCCTATGTTAGAGTGGGGACATTGATGCAAGTGATAGATATTGTCGAAAACGTCAAGTGCTTTTTGGATAATATCTTGACAGAGTACCCCCATGTCCAAAATGGTTTGGACCCGCTCAAGAAAGATGAAGAACTGATGAGAAAGGAGCTATTAGAAGAAGAGAAGAAGATAAAAGATAACTGGAGTAAGGAGAGAAAGGACAATGAAAAAAAGAGGACTTTGAAAGATTAAATAACAATTGGATAAAGATACAAGAGAAGTTTAGAGCTATGGGACATCCTGACTGGATTCCCGAGGACAAAAAGAAGAAGAAAAAGGGAATCATTGGTAAAATCAAAAAGTGGTGGAACAACGGCAGAAAATAAAAGAAGAAGAAGTATCCAAAGGCCCTTTTCAAGGCCACTCATATACCTCGAAAAGATATTTTCTTTCTTTGCCTCCATTTTCCCCTTGTCGCTATAAAGACCCCTGTACCAATTTTCCATGTTAAATTCCCCTTAAGGCTAGAGAGACCCACTATGTTCAATTTCTCTTGAGGCTAGATAGGCTCAAATAGTTCCCATGTTAAATTCCCCTTGAGGCTAGATAGGCCCACCATGTTAAATTCCCCTTGAGGCCAGAGGGCCCCAAGCTGTTTTTGACTGGATTTTTCACTGAGGCTAGAGTGCCCCATATTACTACTCCTGATACCCGAATTACATTCATAATTATTTTTCCAAATTATGAGTTGAGTGTAGACATATTAAGTGAAGGTATATACATTTTCATAATAGTTTTTAACTTTTCTCTGCTACAAATTGATACATTAGTTTCTCTGTGATTACATCATGACAGTCTAATTGTATATGCACATTACTCATATTCTCTGTAGAATCGGTCTGTCCATGCTATTCATTTTCGGCATACTAGTTTCAAGTATCTATAATTTTACGTCTAGTCTTTACTATAAAGTCTGCTTTCTCCCCACTCCTTGGTTATATCATGCCTATAATAATAATACAAAAATCCTTAACTCAGTCAAGTTATAACTCGTACCCTCAAGCTAATATAGTTTCGTTCTGGCAATTGATTCTGTGACATTTCAGCAGTTTCAACCACTATTTTTATAGTCTTGACAATATATATTCATTCAATAGAGTATTTGTCTAATTCTCGAAGAATCAAGTAGTTAGGACTTTATTTGCTGAACTATAAGAAATATTTACAAACAAATTATTATGCACTCATTCAGGGGCTCTGGCTAGTGATACACAATAATCAGCTATATATATATATATATATATATATATATATATATATATATATATATATATATATATATATAGAGAGAGAGAGAGAGAGAGAGAGAGAGAGAGAGAGAGAGAGAGACAGAGAGAGAGAGAGAGAGAGAGAGAGAGAGAGAGAGAGAGAATTGACAGGTCTTCATTACCCCAATATAATCCATCGGCAAGAAATGGTGAATGGTGAATATGGCTGGAGATACTGTTTATATTAAATATGGTAGAATATTACTTTCGCGTTATGACTGTGATTCAAATTTGATTGAATTTAATTGATTTATATTAGTGTACTGCAGATGCAATTCCAGTCTATTTTGATATGACACATTAAAATTCATTGACATGTCTTATTTATAACTATCTATGAGCTTCCTTTTGCGTTTCATTAATTTTTAATCATTACTAGCTCAAGTCAATATTTTTGTTATTTGGTTGAGATCTGTATCTATGGATGCTTTGAATGTTGACAGCTCTCTGCCGATCTTCGACTTTCTCTCATATTTATTCTCTTTGTAAAAGTCATGTGATTTCATTCTGACCGTCATTGCTTGTCAGGGATACCGAACAGGTTAGATTGTGTCGAACAGATAGATACTTCAAAGCCAGTGACACAAACTAAGGGTTATTCTATAATTTAATTATAATCTATTTATACTAAATCGGTATCAAATGTATAAAACATTACGTGTCCGTCAAACAGAATGGCCTGTTAAGTCATAATCAATCAATATATAATAATTGCCATGAATAATATGTTTAATTTAAGACATGAGAACTCCCACTTTCCCATAATGTTACAGCTTTACAGCCCCCACCCCCAGGTCTGTTACAAAACAAAATAGGCCAAACATATATGTCAAAAACATTTAAATAAAACTATGCAATAAGGTTTCGTATTGAATCTTATTTCTCCAGTTAACTTGCTCTTACTCATTTAAAGGCCGTGGTAAATCTCCAAGTTGAAGACACATCAATTAAACAGAACATTTCTTACGGTATTCACTAACATTCTTTTGGGATTTCACATCCTATCGAACACCACACCTGTTTTTGTAGTGACAGGGACACCTGAAAAGGGTGAATTCTTAGTAGTTAGTTTCCTATGAATTATATCCCCATCATGAATGAATTATTCATTGTTCATATTATCAATCAATCCAAATTATCGATGATAAGAGAAGGATCAAATCATTCATTGTAAATATGAATTAGTCTTATAAGCATGCAGAAAACTGGGTTTTATACTCGTGTAACAATGTAAATATGAATTAGTCTTATAAGTATGCAGAAAACTGGGTTTTATACTCGTGTAACAATGTAAATTTGAATTAGTCTTATAAGTATGCAGAAAACTGGGTTTTATACTCGTGTAACAATGTAAATATGAATTAGTCTTATAAGTATGCAGAAAACTGGGTTTTATACTCGTGTAACAATGTAAATATGAATTAGTCTTATAAGTATGCAGAAAACTGGGTTTTATACTCGTGTAACAATGTAAATATGAATTAGTCTTATAAGTATGCAGAAAACTGGGTTTTATACTCGTGTAACAATGTAAATTTGAATTAGTCTTATAAGTATGCAGAAAACTGGGTTTTATACTCGTGTAACAATGTAAATATGAATTAGTCTTATAAGTATGCAGAAAACTGGGTTTTATACTCGTGTAACAATGTAAATATGAATTAGTCTTATAAGTATGCAGAAAACTGGGTTTTATACTCGTGTAACAATGTAAATATGAATTAGTCTTATAAGTATGCAGAAAACTGGGTTTTATACTCGTGTAACAATGTAAATTTGAATTAGTCTTATAAGTATGCAGAAAACTGGGTTTTATACTCGTGTAACAATGTAAATTTGTATTCTTCTGATTCACTATCATCATCTTCACTTTCTTCAACTGGACTTCATATGACATTGAGATTTAGAGTAAGATGTAATGGTATATATATATATATATATATATATATATATATATATTGATTCTAACCTCTCTTTGACATAAACTTATCTGATTACCCCAAACAACCGACTGTCTGCCAGAAATCAATAAACTTTAGTTCACTTCCGATCTTTGAAATTTACTGGGTTCCTTTGTATCCCAAATATGACTAATATGAGATTATATTGTCAGCAACAAAATCAATACTCTCAAGCAGTGTCACGTGATATAATCGCATTAAAATCTCCTAATAAGAAATGAAGAACTGGATCCAAAGATTTAAAACTTTTCTCATTTTCACCAATAGCTAAAGTCTCTTCATCGCAGTGGAACATGGGAACTTTCCGGCGTATAGTAGTTTAAACCAATCAGTTTTGACTATCGGTGTGCTGTCCAGCAAAGCTCTCTATTCATGAACAGTACGCCAGCGCATTCCCTCAATGTACCCCCATGCACCTCTGCACATTATATCAGTCTATCTACTTATCAAATGCCATTTTGTTTTGTTGTATATATGCTGGAAAACTGCATTTCCAGCCGCACGTTCAAATCGTCTGCTCTTCAGCAAAACGCTGATAATGAGAACATCCAAACTTCAATTGCGGCTATATGAGAGGTGTATGGCGGATGTGGCTAAGCTGGATACTGAGCTCAGTCAGAAAGTCTGTCACGACAGCGGAATTATGCACCCATGCATTGTCATTGAGCAGATGGAAACATCAGGTATGGTTGCACATGTGCGTGGTTTTGAAATGTTCCATCACTTTTGGCAACACTTTGGCTTCATACGAATACTGACTGACACTAGCAGAGTTTTTTGATTTCAAACCTGCTGATTTGCCGTCAGCTTCAGCCATCGTGCACTACATGTATAAGGGCACGTATGGTTGCTTACAATTTACCTGTCACTACTATACTGTGTAATAATTATACGTGAGGACAGTTCTTTCCATTCACGCGCGATCAATTTTCAGTTTGCCAACGAGAAGGTAGTTTTCCATTCAGCGATTTGTTCCTTCATTTTAAGCGAGCGCTATAATGGCCATGTCCAGCAGTAGTGTGGGAAATTGTTCTGGCATTCCTAATAGGTATGATTGTAAGCCAAAGTTGGATACGCACACAATGTTGAATGCCTGAGCTAAAAAATCGGCACCAAATGTGTTATGCTACGCGAAATGTAGCTTAAAACAAGCAGCTTTAATTTTTAACTAGGTCCAGGGACTTTGAAAGCTACAAGCCTGTTGTAAGAAACACCCGTGCCTCTCCTAATTTGGCCCTGGTCCTGGGTGTGTGTGTGTGTGTGTGTGTGTGTGTGTATATATATATATATATATATATATATATATATATATATATATATATATATATATATATATATATAATTGCTACCCTCTTGTCGTCCCTAAATAGGTCACGCGAGAAAGGAGCGAAGTGTCCTCCCTTATCAAAATACATGTATAGCATGTACATTTTAAACAATGATACAAGCCCCTGTGTCGTGCACAAACCTCTAGGAGCTTCAAATGAGTTTTCATTATATTACAAAGGAGCTGACGAATGAATTCCCGTGGTAAATGAAATATCTTTCACTGTGTATCATGTATCTTCAGCAGTGGCTTCCTTTATCGCAGACACTTCACGCTCATCAATTCCAGAACGTAATTCATCTCCATGGATTGGCGACCATTTTTAAAACGATAAAACTACCTGAAAATTATACGATACGACAGAGAATTACATCTGTAAATTGTATTCAGTTTGTTATGACAGTCAAACAGTGCCCGGATATTGCAACATGTTTTTGCACGTGTAGCATAATTATTGTTTTATTCTCCGACATTTATAGGTCAGTATCATTCATCTTTGTTACGTCATATGCATGTATCTGTTGGTGTCCGAATTGCCATTCTTACAGCTGCAGTTCATTTGATAAAACATTAATGTATATTTCTATCCGCATTAAATTTACTGACATGTTCAAATAAACAATAACATATGATAAAAAAACACAACTTTTAAATACTCCTCGTAAAATTTTAAGGTATATCAATGTTCACACTTTTAAGTCATAGAGCATTGTTAGGCTCACTAGGTAAATATGCAAATTTCGGTAAATCTGAACATTTAACAAAGCATATTGTTCCACCCGAAATTAAAAAGAAAAACACTTCTTGATGGAGGCCTTAAATCAAAACCCCAATATCACTTCTTGGTCGAGGCCTTACATCGAAATCCCAATAGCACTGCTTGGTGGAGACCTAAAATCTAAATCCCGATAGCATTGCTCGGTCGATGCCTTACACCTGCAGATGTTTTGTACCACACAATACTAAACTGATCTACGACAGTTGTCCAAGTTTCAAAAAGTGCGAAGAAATCGTACTGTGTAATAAAATGTTAAAAATCACACCAATCTGTGCATTTTGTTTCCAGCATTTTCCCCAGTCCTGATGTGTTTCTTGTAAGACATTTCCCTCCAGATGAGTCTGCACCAATAACATAATCTTTGGCTGAACTGATACAAGTATTTGTTCCAGTCAGCATCTAGTACCAAGGGCCTCGATTTCATTCAAATCCAGAAGCTGTAATTGGTACCTTTTTGTCTTTTTATAGACATAAAGTATACCTTCTACAACAAGCCTGCCAGATAACAAACGCATTTTAATATTTGAAAAAGAAATATCACGTTTAAAATAACAGTAGCAATTGAGTTTTTTTCGATGAACTCGTCTTTGTTACTAGTATAAAACTACCCTCCCCGTAACAACAAAAATTGCCAGTATTGACGGGAACATGTTATGTTTCTTGTGGTCCAGAAATAGGAAAAATACTTAATCGTACTTTAAAACATTAATGGGAGGAAATATCAATTGGCGTCGAACAGAACAATGTTAGAGTTAACTTGCACCTATCGCCAAAGTAAGCAGTTTGGTTTCTTACCAAAGGACAAATTCACAACTGCATTTCTCTGAGATTTCCAACCTCATTGTTATATACTCTCCACGGTTAAATAATGAATTTACTTGATCATTTTATTGGCCTTGACAAACATACAATTACATCGCTGTATATATTTACGAAAAGATCAAGTCATTTTATTGGTGTTTCTCAAAACCAAGCAAGGGAGATCTTCTGTTTTTATTGATCGTGATTATTTCTGTTTTTATTGAAGACCGCAATAAAGTCGTTAGGTATTTTACATTTCACATGTGTCTTCGGTTTACCTATAAAGTAAATTCTTTAACTCTGTCATTTATTGATTGATCGATTCGGTGCCACGTAATTTCTTCCTATATTCTAGTCATCGGCCATCTTATTCGTTGAAATATTTACTGCGTGACCGTTAGCTGAACTGCATATTCGTTGTTATTGCTTTGTTTTTGCCATATGCCATAACCATACATTAATAATAATATTGGGATCGCGATTTATTTTATTTCTGATGGTTATTAGCGACACAGAGCCTGATATTAAGATGTCTGATTACAATATTTATTTGCCTATTGATCTAAAATCGTGCAATTTGAAACAATATTCAAATGCTTTTTCCATCTAGATCTGAAACATTTAGAGAGATTTACAGAACACAACGACAATAAATAAACAAATGACGCTAAACGTTCGCTATTTGTCTTATTTAAAGCATCACTATTTCAGCCGATGTGTATGTAGTTCACGACGAAATGTTTAGTCATGCCTAACGTTATAAGCTCTTGATCAAAATTATACATAATATTTAGTTATGAGGAAAAATCGTTACAGTTATTTAGCTAAGAACCCCACTAGAGAGTCTATAATAAAGCACTGAACTTGTTTCAAAATATCTGATGAATACCGTGATCTGGAAGCTTCAATGCTCAGTTTAGCATCATCATTTGAAACACGAGATTTGGATCTATTCTAAGATCATTTTATTCACAAGAGAATGCTTGGTGGCTGTCCTCTTCTCCATTTTGGTCTTGGAAAAGATACCAAATTTTGAACACTACTAAATTCAATCTATGTTATCTTACTAGTTCAGTATATAAGCGATACGAACTTATTGCCATAGTGTTATGTGATAAGCTTATTGCCATAGTGTTATGTGATAAGCTTATTGCCATAGTGTTATGTGATAAGCTTATTGCCATAGTGTTATGTGATAAGCTTCATCTAAGTCGTTTTGAAACAAATCTTTCAAATGTTCACTTCCAATCAATCTAATGTCAAATGTACGTTTTTTCTTGATCAGTGGAGCGCATGGATAATTATATCGATCGTAACATTTATATTTACGAGCCTTCAATCAATTATCTAAAGATACATATGTGCCAATACATTATGGCAGCTAAAAGACCAAACTATTAGCTTACATTACTTTATCAGGTTGATAGACTTCAATTTACCTCAGACATGGTGCTGTATTTCACTGACATCAGGCACAAAACGTTCGCTGACATTTAACATTCTATTTTGTGTGTTTAAGATGTGGACATGTTCAGCGGAAAAGGTAAATAAATACATATAAATACAGCTCCTTAAGTACCTTCGTTTTGGCATATCAAATTTGCAAAGGTAAAGATAGTTTCTTGTGACCACCAGACTCTAGTCTGCAACATCCGCCTGAATGAAAAATCATGAATTTTGTTTATTTTATTATTTTTGGCGGGGGCGAGGGATGGTGTAAAAAATATTTACATGACTACTGATTATTATAACTAAAAATATGACAAATGTTGAAGAACTTGAAATAAAGTGTTGACGTAAATACCATTGGTAGGCATTAGCAATTTGGTAGACTGAATAAAAATGTAACTTTATCGGGTAACCAAAATTGTCTCATACAAAATATATAAATGTGATAGGTTGGGAATATCACAATGGTGTAGTGCTTTTTGCTTAAAACGAAAGGCTTTTAATGATCTTATACATTTTATATTCTCATGTTTACGTTAAGCGCAGGATGTAGTACTTGACAAATTCATTTGCAACTAAGCTGATGTTTTTTTTTTTTCAGGCTATTGTGGTCATTAGTTTCAAAAGTTCTCTAGATGTGATCAATGATGACAACATCTCAGAATTAGTTATATATGAGTAAGTATTTGGATTATGTCAATTCTACATCGGAAATGATGGTTTAAATTGCTGAATCAGATGCTGAATAATTTGTTTGGAAAATATGTGTGGGTTTTGATTTTATTGCATAACATGAATATAGTAAAATTCAGACACACACACACACACACACACACACACACACACACACACACATATTCAGGTATGCATGGTGTATAATAAGAAGTAAGAATACAACTCGTTATTTTGTGACCTGTAAAATACTCCAGAATATGTTTGTTGAATCACCCGTGTGCTTTATTGCAAACCCCTTCGGGAGAAAACACAAAAATGTATTGAGACGTTTTCAAGGGAAGAAATAAAACTGTATTGAAACTCCTGGAGAAGACACAAGATTGTATCGAAACTCTTTCTGGAGAAGACACAAAACTGTAATGAACATCTTTCTGAAGGGGACACAAGACTGTATCGAAACTCCTTCTAGCCCACAGAAAACAACATATACTTTGGCAACGAGTAAGTGGTCATGCGGCGTAACCAACAATAACTTTCTTTGCATGTAGAAATGGTTGGCATTTTGGCATGCACTTGATGATTGTTCTACCCATATCCTTTGAACTGGCTAAGTCTCCGCCTGTACACTCTTTGATATTATCTACCCATCTCTTCTTCTGTCTGCTTTGTTTTCTCTTTCTTCTTACCGTGCCCGGTAGGGTTCCCTTCGGCAGGACCGATGAGCGTGAGACGTGACCCTGCCATCTTAGTTTGCGTTCCTTTATGGTAGTGAGCAGATCTTCATATGATCAAATTACATTTTGCATTCTAAGGCGCATTTCCTCATGATAGCAAGGTAACCCAGTCTAACTCCAACTATGGTTCTGAACCAATCTCCCACGTTGCTATTCACTGAACTGTTCTAATCGTCTCTTGTCAAACAGGTTTTCTATTGCGCTGATTAGTTTTGCGTTTTGTTGTATACCCGCATGGCTGCATTTCATACCCTGTCGGAAGTCTTCTTGAAGTCAATGAAGAGATGAAGAGATGGTCATGTTGATGTTGCAGATCCTTTCCACAGAGGATTTTAAGACTGAAGATCTGGTATATTGTACTACGACCTGCTTTGAAACCTGCCTGTTTTTGTAGCAATTATGTGCTGTTTGGGGTTTCATTCTGTTGAGGATGATCTTGCTTGAGTGACTGATAAGGCTGATTGAGGTTTATGCCCCAACAATTAATATGCACAGTCAGACTGTAGAGACATCTGTTCCATACTGTAATGAAGATACCCTTAAAGAGGTCCTAAGCTCCTGGACTTCACCACCTACAATAACCTAGTACAGTACTAACTAACACCCTTCGCCCCCATAAGCTATCAAGAAGATGGATTTGGCAAGTCTCAAGCAACGTTCATTCTAATATGTTTTCTGTGTGCACGGAATTTTGAAACTACTAATAGGCTTCGTGGCTGCGCAGCCGCGCACTTTAGTTGGACCATTGGTCTCCAGACGGAAAACGGCACGACCAGACTGATGACGTTTCGGTGGGGAAGAGCTTCTGGTGTACCGATAACATTGCCAGAATACGAGGCTTCCCAGGGGTTGGGATAGGAATGACCGCGATTTACTAATGATGACCGCCAAACTTCGTAAAGATGAAGACTAAGAAGCTAAGACAGTAAAGATCAGGTTTTAATTTGAAAGTTTAATGATTTAAGCGTTGCACAAGTATTTGAGGCCTTAATATGCGGAAAATTTACACCACTCATAATTCTGGGTTTTAACGGAATTAAACTGGACTCCTTGATCACCACCTTCGACACAGCAGTAATATACGAGAGATCCTTTTCAAGCATTGCATTATAAAGAATCCCTGGGTCACGACATATATAATCGACCGTTGGAATGTTTGGAACAAAACTGAGGAGCAATCGAGAAGACATTGAAAGGGCTGAAAAATACAGGAGGATTAACAACAGGGTTAAGAAGAGCTTAAAGAAAACGAATCAACCTAGATAGAGGAACAGCTTACCGAAGTCGAAAAGAGTCTGAACCAGAATAACGATAAAAAGGCATACCAGTCTTGTGAAATATCCGAAAAGAGAGAAACAGAGGAAAGACACCGCGATCCAGGGACAAGGCTGGTAAGAGTCTCACAGAAGATCAGGAGAGTCTTAACAGATGGACGGAATACTGTTCAGAGCTTTACAACTAGAAGACTTATGAAGTCCAAGCTGTGCTAAACTTCTCACTGACCAAAACAAAGGATGACCACCCAATCCTAAGGGAAGAAGTATAGTTTGCAGTAAAAACACCAAAGAAAGATATGTCAGCTGGGGTAGACAGTATAACAGCAGAACTTGTTCAAGCAAGAAGACCCACCCCATCCTCCCAACCCCGTGATAGATGTCCTCAACTTCTTTTCAAAACCCTGTGAACAAATCTGCAAATGATTCAACAACGAAAAGGATATTGGCATCAATGTCTTTTAAATGTGTTCAAAGGATGCCCATTTGTCATTCATTATGACCACTGTTACAATAAAAATAAAACCTATAAACAACGTCTACAATAAACACTCCAAAGAATTTTACCAAATAAAAAAATAGATCATAATGGAATTAAATCTTTTCATGAAATAAACTCTGTTGGCGACAATCTTGCTACACAAAATCTATCTGATGAAGAAGCCCTGAAAGGTCTTGTCAAAACAGTACCATGCAATTGCTGATTTACACACTGGAAACGATGGTACCATGGATACACGACCATTGTGAAATTTCAGTAATTTAGTATTTCGTTCTCTTTTTAACCATCGTTTTAGGACTAGCATATCAGACTTGTTTAGATTTCAAAGGATTGATAATACAACTTTTATGTTGGACATAAATTAGGGTTTTTAAGTAACAGAACCAAGGCAGAACATTTTCTATGACAACATGTCTTTGCTTTGTTTTTTGTTTTGTTTTTTGTTGCTTTTTTCTGTTTATTAGGGGGGTTGGGGTGATGGGGGTGGTTTGGAGTTTATTTTTCGTTTTTTTTTATTTGTCTCAATTGTTGTAAATGGCATCAGTATCTATAAAATATTCCAACGTTTCGTAAACATTTTAATTGAAAGCTACCTTGTGAAGTAATTACAAGTTTGCATGTTATCGGCTTTTTCAAGGTCATTAGACTGCTCATGCATGTTTAAAACCATCAATAAATGTCTATCACTCCTTTATGACAAAAAAGGCATGAAAAGGTTTATTTTAATTAAAGTTTGTCTCGCGCGTCCAGTCTTCAAAATTGAGATGCATAACGCTGTATACGTCTTATCTTTCTTTTGCAATTCCGTATAGGTTTAGCGACTGAGCCAATAATAGAAATGAATATTTGATGTCTAGAATCAGCAAATGCATTTTTTTGTCAACTTTGATACCTTACTGGTTGTGGTTAACTGACTGAGTACCAAGCAATAGTATTAATGTCACGTTTCCCGAACAAGTTTTAAAGTTGTCTGGATTATCTTGGAAATGCATACAGTGCCAACAAAAACGGTTTAAGACTTAAATATAGAAATATTGATCTCATCAAATTGTTCATTAGATTTTGATTTTCAATTTTTTGTAATTTGTCTTTCTGCAATTTTTCATAGGCGGTTATGGAAGAGGCTTATATAGTTCCTTCATGGTTCTGTTTGTCATTTAATTTTATTTCCTTTTGGCCACTGTAGAAAGGCACTTGTCTTACACTAAATCATTTAATTTTAAGCTATTATGGAAAGGCACTCTTCTAACATGAAATTAATTATTTTACTTTCTCTTCATAGTTTTCACATCTCCGCCCAAATATATCGGTCTACAAAACAAAATCATTTGCATACATCTCGGTGGCTAATAAACATAGTTATTCAACTGACAAGTAACATAAAACATATTTCTTTAAAACACGTACGTACATCAGGAAACTTTGAAGTGAACCGCTGAAAACAGATGTTAATATTATTCCATTTCATACAAGGACGCGTGAATTGGGAGAAAGCATGTACCTACTAAAGTTTTAAAAATTGAACGTTGTCCATCATACATGTATCGTGAACTCGTTTATTTTTGTGGGTATTTATTGTGTTCATGTACAATGGGGGGGGGGGGAAATCTTACTGATATCATAGTGGGATAATTTATTCATCAGTGTCGGGTCTTCTTATTTGTAATTTGCGGCATCCATAACGTCCTCAACAATTGGACTAATGTTTTGGGTTTTGTTACACATAATTCAAAGACAACACAACTCAGAAAATCTTGACAGAAAGTATCTTGAAATTAAAATTCTTTCGAATTCAAAGAGTCATTGTAAACGGAAAAAATGAAAGATCATTTATTGTTTTTGTGTTTTAATCTCTGACAGTCAGTCTCTGATTTTTCAAAGCAGTGATTTGCATGTACTACGGTCTCTTTTTGGCTATGAAGAGGACGGGGGCATTGTTATAAACACATTTTACAGGGATACATATAAAGCATTAATGAATATGTCCCTTCATAGGAAAACCATTGTGATAGACAATAACATTATTGATCCATAGCGAAGATGCGTAAACAGTCAATTAAAATAGCCAATATAATCAGCGCCTTAGAGTGCAAAGGAAATTGTCAGATGCTCGCGGGTCATGAGCGTTACTCGTATTATATTGTATAAGCCCCACTTGTCAAAGGGTAAGTATTACGTACCACTTTGTCAAGGGGTATTGCACAACATATAATAATAACACTATAACCCACTCCCCTCTGATACTCGTTATCTAAGAGATGACCGCCCTCGGTATAGTTGCCCGGTTCGAGTAAGAGAATGTATATGGTAACCTGAGCGGGTATATTGAACAAAACAACTCCGAGCCCCCGTAAAGATAAATAAACAATTTAATCAAATACATACACAATTAAATTTCCTTTCATTAGAAATACACGCGATTTAGAAATAAACTTTCACCGAATTATAAATAGATTTGAAATAGAATTAACAAATTAGCCTTTCTATTACTGATATTTAAAAAATCATCATAGGATCGAGTGTCACAATCTAAGTCAATGCTTGTGTTCGATTTTCATAACCTGTTATCCTCGAATCAGGTTCTCTGTTCAATCCACTGTTGTCCTAGAAGTTCCTGTCTCTCGAGATACTTTTCCCTCGTGGGTGTTCCGCTTGAACTCAGACTTGTCCACTGTATCAATGTATACACGGCGATTTCTCCTTCACAATTCCTTTCTTTCCGTACTTCCTTTCTTTCCCAAAAAGCTATTTTCTTCCTTCCAAAAGAAAATTGAAACAACCTAAGTCCCTCGTTACAATGGTTACAGTTGAAACTGTCCATTATTCCTGTTTCGAACAATCAGATATTACTATCAGTGATTACAATTTTACGGCTAGTAATCAACTACACATGTCCTCAAATAAATGCAGTTTAACCATTTGTTAATTCGTTTTGAATTAACTTAATACATTAACGCACTACAAAGCGAGACGTTGAATTATACACTGTCGCTAAATTATCTATGACATCAAAATTCGGTGAATTCACATGTATTCTTGTAAATCATTAATTAATGTAATACATTAAATTCTTAGAACACAATCATTATTCAAACAATATGATAAATTCAAGAATTAGCGTAACACTTCTTATCATAACTCAACATAGTGTTTTTACGATATAAATTAACACTACGTCATTCTTAACTAAGAATTAAGGTAAGAATTGTAATTCATAATTCAAAAGCACATTACTAAATAAATGTATCGAATGAATTCATGCACATACTTCTGATTCATAATACAAAACACAGTATTATACCAGTATATCCACTTAAATAAATTAAATAATTTATCAACGAAATCATGCAGACCTGTAAACGAAGCAGACATTATATTAATTGCATTACAATAAACGTTGAATTTGAGACACATACCTCGTGTTTTTGGTGCGTCACTCAACCGTTGGTTTTGGCGGTTTTCGACCACGCTTCCTTGACGAATGGATTTCACTTAATTTCCATCCGGAGCCTTACTAAAATAATTTGACACTGTTTTACTCTCACAGGAACAAGTTCAGACTAACTTCTAATTTAGCTAGTAAGATATTATGTTCGAAAGATTTCTCGTGTAAACCACACCCCTTATTCAACCGTGACCAATCATAAACAAATGTATTTTCCCCCGCTTTCCTCTAAAAGGCGCTTACGTCACTGACAGACTCCAGTCCAACATACCTATCCGGCCTCACCCATGTGTACAAACCAGCAAGATCCTTACGCTCCTTCCTCTTCTGACAAGCGTATACTCATTGTTCCCACTATGAATACGAAGTCATATGAACAACGTTATTTTGCATACCATTGCCCGGCGATGTGGAATGAACTGCCCATTGAAATTAGACACAAAGACACAGTGGTCCCTTTTAAGAGTGTTCTTAAAACTCACCTTTTTTTACTGCAGGAACAAACTTAGAGACCTAATTATGTTTTTATATCTTATATGTTTTCAGTATGTTTCTATTTTTTCCAATTTCATAATTTCATGGTTTTTGTCTTTTGTTTTTTTTTTGTAGTGTAGTCATGCCATTATAGATGTTCTAAAGCGCTTACAGTCTAAATATTATTATTATTATTATTATTATTATTATTATTATTATTATTATTATTATTATTATTATTATTATTATTATAATATTCAGTGACAACAGTAACGTTAGGGATTTACGTTTAAGTTCTTTGCATCCTTACAACCTTTGTAAAAAAAAAAATCACAAGAGTAATGTTAAATTTTTTGGACGAGGCAGAGATGGTACATTTACATGTGTTTTTCTCATTTCTTTATCACAGTAATGTCTAAATCTCTTACCTTATGAATAAAGAGCCCTTAATATTGCTTTGTCTTTGGTTTGTTGATAATATACAATTTATTGTGTGCAAACGTTTGCCAGTCCATGAGAAATGAGTTTGAGCACGATGAATCACACGTTTCTTCCGAGTGCTTCAGCAAGCGTTAAATGCCAAGAAATCTCCTCTAGTGTAATCGGAGTAGCTAAAGAACAAACATTAATTGCTTCCAGATGTAGAATGGCGAGGGGTGGGGGTGGGAGGCTTTTTTGTGAGCGTTTATTTTTTACACAAACGGGATTGCATCTCATTATGCCAAAATAGCCTTTATGTGACTTGTGCCACTAATTTTTAATTGAGTAAGGAATCAATATCGAAGTGACGCAACTCTGAACACCTTACTCAGTTATTCGCATCGAACTATTTGCTGTAACAATATATTCGACATTTTCGTTTTGATTTTTGAGAGACTAAATTTTTACCAGTCCTTTAAACTCTCTGTATGCATGCATCATGTCAAGTCTTGTTCCGGCTGGCTACGATTATTCAGTGCCTGCTAATGCAAGCCTGTTGAGTGAGGTAACTTTCCTGGTACACTAATTTAGAAGTGTTTATTTCAAAAGATTGCTTTTTTGGCGTCAGAAAGATGGCGCTAACTTCAGTGGACAAGGGAGTATATATGTACTGTGCCAGCTTGTAGAATAAATAAACAGATTTTTAGTCTGTGTATCTTCATTATTTATAATGTTTTTGTAGACATGTATATATTTAATACGTTAGGCCAACATAGCATAAGGTTTCAAAATGATATACGTGTGTGTGTTTTTCGTCTCTTTTTAAATTTTAAACCCCTCTCAGTCTCTCACCTGCCACTGAAAAACGACGTAGTGACAGATTTGTAGGCAGATGATAAACTATCAAGTGTGCTATAATTTTATACCAGATGTTCGGACAACGATTTCTTGCCAAGCAATATTAACAAACATGCAATATCGTCATTCTTATATAATCAATTACATGGTATACGAATTATATATCAAATACCTACACAAAGATTTTAAACACGAAGAAAACCTTGTAATCAAGAAGCACTGGAATTTCTGTTTAAGCACAAAACAACATGACGTCAAACCAGCCGGAACCATCCGAATCGTGTCAGAATCGAGCTTCTTTATCCGAATTAATCGCACTCCGTCCAGTGTGGCTTGCATTCTTCAGAATCTTTCTCATCTCCACTTTCCCATCATTGTATATGTAAAAAATATAGTACATCCTGCTTTTAACGGATAAAGAGAGATCATTTTTTCTTTAATATAGACAGGTGTCCTCTAATGTGAGAATGGTGTACATTGACGAAAACCGACCGATGAACATATTTCCTTTCTGCCTTTTGTCCGTTTAAATTACACGTCCGCCAGGTTAGGTTTTAGTAATCATAACTATCTTTATTGAATATATGTAAATTAGTTTTACTTTCAAATTTGGAAAACTGTGGTCAGTTGCATGGTCAGTTGCATATATGATAGGGGATGTAAAGATGATGTCAAGAATGAAATATAAACCAACAGGTCTCTCTCTCTCTCTCTCTCTCTCTCTCTCTCTCTCTCTCTCTCTCTCTCTCTCTCTCTCTCTCTCTCTCTCTCTCTCTCTCTCTCTCTCCATGGGCATTGACATTCCTTAACTTATGAGTAATCCCTTCTCATAGCAGGAAATGAGAAGAAGATTATGATAAATTGAACAAAACGTTACATAACACAATTATTCTATAAAACAAACGATTTTTCTAACTCTTAAACTTTCAGACTTTTGCCCCCCCCCCCCCCCCGAAATCATTGTGAAAAGAATATACTAGACCATACTTGTGTAAATCGCGTCTTCATTCAATCTTGCGTATAAATAATTTGTATTACAAACGCTAAACAAATAAGGTTAAAATATCCGAAATTGACAGAAAAACTATAAATTATTATCTCCTAATACTAGACACTATCTACTGATATATTCATGCGCCATTCGCGTGTGTTTTGCCAATATTTATAAACTATTGTTAAAATAAAGTTCTGCTATTTATTTTTTGAGATTCCTTACTGTTTTATTTATAAGAATTGAACTTCACATTATATAATATTAGTGGGATTGAAATTCTACTACACAAATGTTTCGCTATAGTCGTTCGTGCAGAGTAAAATTGATTTTAGCTGCGGCCGTTCATATTGCGTGTAAAAAATGTTTGCCACGGCTATACATAGTGCAATCTGCTTTCGCAGCAGCCGTTCATGTAGCGTGTATTCGATGTTGCTACAACAGTTCGTTCATTGTGTAATCGATTTTTGCTACGGTCTTACATACATAGTACACTCAATTACAATACAACAGTTCACACATGGTGCTAACGATTTTCGCTAAGGCCGTTCATGCAGCGTGTAATCGATACAGTCGTCCATAGAGCGAGCAAACGATTTTGGTACAGTCGTTTATGCAGCGTACAATGGATTTTCGCTACAGTCGTCCATACAGCTAGCAATCGATTTCGCTAGTCATCCATGCAGCGTGGAATAAATTGAACAAAACGTTACATAATACAATTATTCTACAAAACAAACGATTTTTCTAACTCTTAAACTTTCAGACTTTAAACTTTCAGCGTACAATGGATTTTCGCTACAGTCGTCCATACAGCTAGCAATCGATTTCGCTAGTCATCCATGCAGCGTGGAATAAATTGAACAAAACGTTACATAACACAATTATTCTATAAAACAAACGATTTTTCTAACTCTTAAACTTTCAGACTTTCGCTTCAGTCGGTCATGCAGCGTGCAATCAATTTCGTTACAGTCGTCCATATTTCATGTATCGTATAGATTACAAAATTTAATTTTAAAGTCGCTTTCTATATATGACGATCTCAACTTTTAATTAAATTTAATTGCCAATGTATCAAGGTGAGTGCAACAATAACCATGTAAGAGTAAATCACTGGACACCATTTCAGTCTCCAACCGCTTTGATTACGTTTCGCGTATAAGTTGGTTTTTGCCGGATTGATGGTCATTTTAAGAATTTGCATAAGGATGTGTGTCGATGAGTACAAAATATTTTTGCTAAAGCAGGTCGCTAAATGGTCATTATCTTCTATGAACACATATATAGTTGTTTAAAGTTTCATCATCAGATGAAATTGTGCTGTTTATTGCGGTAGTCGTCTCTGTGAGCACCATGACGTAACACGTATTAATCACTAATGAGCTCTCTCTCTCTCTCTCTCTCTCTCTCTCTCTCTCTCTCAACATTCTTGTTTTGTTGCTTTTTATAAATCCTCATTATTTTTTGTGAGCAATTTGAACGCGTCGAGCAAAATAGTAGGATCACGCCTATAACACGTAAGAACTAAATAATTTGTACCCATCTTGATTTCTAGTAATCATGCGCTTTACTTCAGCTTTATCTTTATTTTCAAATCACTAACATGTTATTTTTATTGCTTAATTCCCTGTCAAAATTAATATAAAGACGCATCATGTTTTGTTACCGTTACTTGACTTTATGACCTAAAATATTTACTACACCGTACTTTACCCAGTATTCCTTTGTCCTATTTATCAAACAAAGTGATCTTATAGAAATAACATGGCAAAACGAAGAAATATGGCTAAAAAATAATCCTAAGTAAAAGCCATCCGTTGACGAAGACCAATGATCTCAAACTGTATAATAGTTTACTAGAGCTACTTGCGATAACAGAAATTGCTCTACAACATCTTTCATTTTATGTAACAGTCATGGAGCGTACTGGCGTACTTAGTATTCATTTACTTTTCACAGCATGCTGCCCTAAAACAAGTTCCATGCAAACTGTATTTATCGCGTAAAAATCCAAACCTTACTCGTGCGACTAAACGATATGTCTGCCTGGATAGGTGTTTTTGATAACAAGCCTGGTGCATTATCATACAGGTTGCCTACATCAGTAATGAGCTCAGTTAATACGTTATATTTCTAAGCAAGTAGGTAGTTATTTCCGCTAATAGGAACATGCTTGATCGTGACTAGCTTGCAATATAATTTTATAGCAAGTATTTCCAACATTTACTTCGTTTGCAATAAACTTCTTTGATTGCTGAGGAAGTGTAATATATGTATCGCTACAACTTTAATAATGGTCGGTTTGTTTGTTTCAATAAACCTTAATAGATACTTAAAATATAATAAACTGCACATACCGATTTTGACATGGCGTTAAGAACGTACAATACTGCAATTACTAAGACCAAATTCACCCAAGAAATAGGTGACGTACTATGCAAGCGGCTTTTCGTTCTCAGAACTCGCTCAAGGCAAATCGATCACATTTTTTAATGGAATAGTGTCCAATCGAAAGGTGAAATGACTCGATTAATAGTATTCGGGCGGACTTTCATCACTGATATAAAGGTACTTTCTGCTTACTATGGTCGCATGTGAAAACCATCCACCATGATCCTAAAGTATTTGGCAAGCAGTATCGTCATGCATCGAAATCAAGATTCACTTTTTTTGTAAACAACTAATGGTGAACGAAGTAAGCAACATCTGTCGGTCAGGACAATTTAAGATTTATAGAAATTATGCTTTCGTAACTGTTTTGTAAGGAGAAAACTAATTCAGTCATACTAATTGTTAAAGAACACGAGCGTTCATGTGGATACAAATAGATGATGGTTAAGGATATTAGACATAATAGAAAATAATAAATCGCAAAACTAATTAAAATAAAATCGCTAAATTAAAATGAAGTTAATATTTTTGGCACAATAAAGTTCTTGCTCTTTATGGATATAACTATATCCACTGTGTCCAACAACAGGAAACACCGAGAATGCCTTCATCCTCACCGCTTCTATCACTTCTTCGACAAGTTCCTTGGGGTTTTTTTAAGGGCTGTAAACTGAGTTGTCATATTTTGTAGGGTGACTGAGTAAATTCAGTAGGCCTCTATCTTTTATAGAAAGTACTCCACCTCTGCCATCAAGTTATAAGCTTTTCGTAAATCATACAGTGTGGCCAATTTAATAGTTGTTGACGAGTCAACGATTGTGACCTGTCTTTTTGGTTCGTACATTGCTTTCCCGGAGAGGCATGTGCGACTAGGTTATGTTCACAGTGTGAACTTCTTAATTTGGGGTTGGGATGGGTGGGAATCAAAGCCACACCCCACACGCTTTTATGCATACAGAGTATGATTTTTAATTGCGCCTGATTCGGGGACAATTAAGTCCCACGGGACGTAATGTGAGTGGGAGTTATAACACACACATATAGTCTGCATCACTTTAAGATGCCTCGTGGGGATTAATACCCCCTCAAGTGTCACCCTGATTCCGTGCGTGCAAGCTCTTGTGGGAATTTGGTAACTAGATGAATGGGAATCGACCCACATGCTCGTCTTTGGAGTCATATACCTGAAAAAGGAGGAAAGCACCCCGGAAAAGTGATACAACTTATAAAGGTAGGTTCCGAAAAGCCACGGGTGGTAAAATTAACGTCTATGGGTTAGGCCTATTGCCAGTTTGGTGTATGCCACCTTTGTAATTAGAGTCGTGTCCTCCAATTCTAAAAATAAAATCATATAAAAATAAAATCTGATTAGGTATAAGTGACCTATCGTTTTCTACAAGCATAATGTCGATAACACCAGACATCTAGAAGTAGTAATACAAAGATTGGCAAGATGATGATTGCGCAAGTAATATTGGAATACAGGGTCTACAACATTTTCATTTATGACCATTTAGTCATGATAAGAAAACTTTTAGTAAAAACATGTGACCATTCATTAAGCAAAAATCGTAATAACAAGAATGTCATAACGGCTTCTGTGGTAGGAATGTTGAATATATAAACGCACCATTAGAACTTAATATACATGCGGAATTGTTTAGTGAAATCCCAATCTAGATGAGGAATAGAGATACTATTTTCAAGCTGTTGTGGTCATTTGAGACGTCATATCGACGCCGTTATTATTCTGGAGCAACTTTTACATTATAAGAAATCTTTTCGTTAAATCTCCATGACAACATTGCTTTTCATTCAGACTAATTAAAAGCAAAAGATTTTTTTAAAAAAAAAAATGGTCACTTGGCGACCATGTTGGACATCATCCACGCCATTCTCTCAAAGGACCAACAAGACATTATAAGATGTCTTCTAGTGCTACTGGTGCAATACGAATTATTTTTGCATTTTGTGAAAATGGAGCACAGTAGAAAGTTTAATATTTACTTCACATTTATTGCACAGTAAAAATGTATGTAACAGCCAAAAAGGTGAACAGTAAATAAAAAAGAAACAATAAGTGTATACTAAGACGCGAAATATTTTTTCATAATATCTGTAAGAATTAATCGTACTTATCAAGAACGAGTACTGCAATTTATATTTTCCTAAACGTTATGTACAAAAATTGCAGAGACTCCAACATTAATTCCGGATTAGAATTTCTGTGTATTTTAACCTATTTAATACAGAAGGTATCACTCCACTATTAAAATTATATTTTGGGAGTTTTAACGTCAACCGATGGAGTCATATTTAAATCTTTTCCGACCAATCGTCCCAGATGGGATCTTTAAGGTAGCTGTAATTATCAATGCCTTATAATGACAAATTTAATTATTTAAGTTAACAAATTTAGCATGGATATTGCGTGTGTGTCGAGGTCTTAATAGCCTAAATTATCAGAGGTAAGCCGATCATGCCAGAACACACACACACACACACACAAACATATATACACACACACACACTCACACACACACACACAGATGTATTTATAGCTCCATGTACAAAGATGAATACAATAAAAATATTATAGCCTGTAATATATATGTGTGTGTGTGTGTGTGTGTGTGTGTGTGTGTGTGTGTGTGTGTGTGTGTGTGTGTGTGTGTGTGTGACAGATTCAAGCAAACATGGCATATAGTTTCGTATCAAAAGATACACTGGAATTACTGATTATCGATTATATAGCAATTAAATGTTACCTTTCAAGGCAAGAATGGTACTACATTCTTTGATAGGCGATATATGCAATGAATGATTATTTTTCAAAGACTTTTGAAATGTTATATGATCTAATTTTACCACACGTACAATACGCATTTGTACGGTAGCGCCAGGCATATTGTTTTTTCTCACAAGATAAAGGTTGAGTGTCTTCGAGGAGAAGCAGAATGAACGATTTCCTGGTCCGCCAAAGCGCTCCAAGATGACCCTCGCTTACCCCCCAAACTTGGGGGAGGTGTAGGGGTGCGAAGAAGACCTTTCCGTCTCTGTCCATTCAATTCCGAGTCGGAACCCCTTGACTGCACCGGTATATGGATTTTAGGTACGTTACACAAGGGTTCATCGGAATGCATTTCAGCCAAGTGGGCCACTATTTCTTTTGCCTTTTGGTCAAGTTGTATGGTGTGCCATTTGTACGCCACACACACAAATATAACGATGCTGACAGCCGCTACAGGACTCGCTATGATTATTGGTATAGGTAATTCCCGCCCGGGATGGGGAATATCGTCTCCATTATCCTTTTTTGTCCGTTCCGGAAAAAATGAATGTGTTACATTTAAATCTGTGACATGAGAACCATCGCTTGGAATCGTGAAATTCTGTATATTACTTTCAACATGTGTGATAAGATACTCGTGCCCTGGGGCGAGTGTTATATTTATGGGCATGGCAAGTGACGATTTTAAAATCTGTAGCAGTATCAAGATACAAGAAATCAACGCTGAAAGTAATTCAGTCTCCATACTGAAATCGTATTACTTCAAACACGGGGTCAAATCAGTCAAGTGTTCGGAATAAGAAGAGTACAAAAAATGGATGCGAGTTCTTTAAAAACACAATCGACTGACAAACACATATAAACTTGATAAAATATAGTTTGATACAGTACGAAACCACAATAATTGATTTTGTACATGTACAATCTATGTCGATAAAACTTTTATATCACAAAAAGAATTGCTTATTCATAAGACAGAAGTGAATTGATCCAACATCTGAAGCTCATACATAACGATTCATCAGAATTCGTCTCTGGACGGACACAAATAGTGGTAAGAATAACCGGTACAGGGTCACCGTAATGCCACTTTAACAATTACACAGACGAGTAAGATGTACTTTCTAAGACGAAGCATAAACGTTTCATCTAAGTATTATTCCCAAAACTGATTAGAATTGTAGTATTCTCTCTGCCGTTATTCTGACGTAAATTCTAAAAATTACTGAGAGGAATAGCAGCAAAACACCATAGCCTTCATGAAGTGTCAAGACGTCTGCAACGCGTCTAAAGTAACAAAATCTTGATGGATTCCAAGGTGTATCTAAATCTTATCAGAACAGTATTTTCTGCTGCTTTGTCTTGAAGAATTGACGCTCACACATTTTTCACACTTTCAATAACTGATCTATATTCCTTGTTTCCTATTTAAACTGACAAACAATACTGCAAACCAATTTATGCCACCCGGTAGATGGTGTTTTCTTATGTAAACGATGTATCTTATGTAAACGATTTTTTTTTCACCAATTGTCGAAAGACGTAAATGAGTTTGCACTTGATTAAAATTCCTTCTCAGCGTGTTCAAACTCTTTTCACTTCAGCACATTTCTTCATTACGACCGAATCTCTGTGTCTATAGGCTCTGTTAAGTCCACCTGAAAGAATAAAAATAATTCAATGTTTTCGTGTTTTCATTTGCACCAACTGCCCTACATACGTAACCATGGAAAACAACTGGTCGCAATGCAGGGAAGCCTCATTATGTTCTTCTTAATTATGTTGAGCAAATGCAGACAAATTAACTATGTGACAGGCGATATCCCGAACAAATAGGCTTGATATAAACGCTCGGCTGGATGGTCAAGACTCTAATTACACGCAAAACGCGTGGTTTGATCGTATATGCCGTTATGTGTGTATACTCCTTTTCCAGAATGACCTTCGTCGACCATTTTAGATTACAACCGATATCGTCTATTGATAATATAGGCAATGCCACTATTAGAATAGTTTTGTACCCTAAGCTTCACGCATGTATTAAATAAATAGCAATGTATAGTGCTGAAGACATTCTGTTGTTGAAAATTACCAATTTTGTTTAACTTGTTTAACAACAGCTATGTTGTATTCCACACATGTAATGCAAAAGCTTAAAACATCCGCTTGGGGTCATCCTGAATACGGTCTCCAAAGCTTTGATGGAAATCCATCAAAGTCAATTTCCATGGGGGCCCCGAGTGACCGAGTGGTATAAAGCGCTCTCCGTTACGGATCACTGCCATCTCACCTCCGTTACGGATCACTGCCATCTCACCTCCGTTACGGATCACTGCCATCTCACCTCCGTTACGGATCACTGCCATCTCACCTCCGTTACGGATCACTGCCATCTCACCTCTGTCTGCGTGGGTTCGAGTCTAGCAATGTAGTCATGTGAGAAAGCTTGCCAGTAGCTTTTCGTGGGTCGGTGGTTCTTTCCGGGGGTTTTCCCGGGTTCTTCCTCCACCAATAATACTGGCCGCCATGTATAGCCTATAGTGTGCTTAGAAATGGCGTTAAACCCTACAATAATCAAACAAACAAACAATTTCCATGACGCGTTTGTTAATAACTTTCATACATTCCACACTTAATGTAAGCTACACGTATGTTGTTATAAACAGCAACACATGTTAGGCATTGAAGCTATGTTTTATAGTACACTGCCTTCTTTAAATAAATCCAATAACTAAACGTTAAAGAAGCAAGGCAACATCTGGTGAAAGTAGGAGAAACATTAAAGAAGAGATTATCAGTAAGGGACAGGTATCGATTTCTAAATTATCCTTGATATGTAAACTCACCCATTATCAAAATTATCGTGGTTTTTATATATAAAAAATTAAAATTGGTTTTCTAATCTAACATATATTTGATTAAAGTCATCGATGCCTTTATAGTTTAAACGGCTTATAACGTACCCTCCCTCTCATACGTGTTATTTCATTTATCTCGGTCTTTTCGTCTGTCCGTCCACCAATTAATCAACCACTTTTTCATCAGAAATATGAAATGAAATACAAGCAAACACTTGCGCCAGTGTGTGTGTGTGTGTGTGTGTGTGTGTGTGTGTGTGTGTGTGACATATATCATACAAACTTATCGAACTTTGTGACATATATCATACAAACTTATCGAACTTATACATTAGTGCAAAAAACAACAATACCGATTTCCAAATGCTTACTCGACCAATATCGGAAAATACATTATATAAGAACTGTCTTCGTGAACTTAAATACTTGCCAACAATATATGATCAAAGCACATTCCCCTAAAATAAAAAATTATAGGTTTGGTATTTAACGGAATACTGGATCAGTTTAAATTGGATATTACAATGACCAGAAACAGTAGTAGCACTGGTAGTGGCGGTGGTGGTTGCAACGACGATGGCAGAGGAGGTGCCTCATTGTACTGATGGTGTTTGACAAATACACTTTACATAATCTGCAAAATCTTTTTAAATCAAGCTGGTTTTGCAATCTCTTTTACTAAAATATAAATAAATACAAGATTCTAAAGCATCAAGTACTGAATGGGACGTTTACCTATTTACAGGGAAAGCCAACTAAAAACCTGTTTACAATAATGGTCCAATCACATCGAAAGTCGTGTATACAAACAAATGGAACGAATATAGTCAGCCAAATTAACTTTAAATCATCAAATAAATGTTTGAAAAAATATCATTGATGAGAAGTAATGATTCATATATTACGTATTTTTTGTATTTATAGAAAAAAGTAAATGTATAATACTCACAATACATATTGTTTCTCAGCAGTAATTATTCCCAAAAAGAATTAATATGAAGGTTTTTTTTAACACAAACGGTTCTTCTCGCTTTGAACATGACATCAGTAAACTAGATTGACGGAAATACGACAGATTTTCTCATCGTCACATGAACGTGAATCTGTTGTGTCATTGATAAGGGTAATAACAGCATAAATGCCATAAACGCTTATCTCTCAAGATAACTGTCAGTAAAATAACGAATGACATTATCTGAGAGCTGTTCTAATAAGTCGTTCCACAGGAATTTACTTTAAAATGAAATCAATAACTGTAAGAAAAATATGTTGCTCAAACTCTATAACGTACCTTCACAAAGAAAAATTGTACAACCAGTCAACGATCAATTTCTTGTAATGTGTTGGTGTCATACGGAGACATGATTTTCATACTTGTTTACGTTCACAGATCAATCGTCAGTGTACAAATTTGTATTCTGAAACTGTCTGGTACATATGAAGTTACGAGTCCACATATTTCCTTGTCTTACGGGATAAAATAACTTATGATCATTACAAAATTGGTGCAAATTGACCAAGTACAACTATCATTTACGTCAAAGTAAATAATCTCTGACTGTCGGCAGCAAATATTATTGATTGTAACAAACGTGCTGTTTACTGACGAATTGCTTTATAACACTTTTGAATGGGATTTTTCTCGTTTTCTTTTCTGCAATCGACTATTTTACCAATGCACGTGATGTCACCATATTAGTATTTGTTCACGAATGAAAGCAGAAATTGTTCAAACATGTGACTTTGAATCCATTTCGGTTATGCGATGACAGTTGGTTAAAAGTGACTCGACGTTTTGGTAGTTCGAAAGTTGTTTTATTTAAATAAATTTATTTTGGATATATTTTTATTTCACCTGAAATGTTCGCGTCTTCGTGCCATATCGCACTGTTTGATGTACCTTTAACGTTACTTAATGAATCATGTATAGTTGCCTCGTACCTGATTTGGTCGGCAGGTAGTTTAGTGCCAAACTTAGTAACGTGTCTTGTCCAAAGACACACCACGATTGTCGACCACGGTTGATCAGATTGCTTCTGCAGCTAAATAATTTGATTGACACGTATGTTTTGCATGTTGTTGTCTTTTTGTGAAGGTACAATTTCTATCTACAATGCATTTGCGAGTTTATTCTTCTTATTTTCGAATTTATTGTTAGAGGTTATGGAATTTTTAATAATAAACTATAAGCTGAGTGTGAAACTTGTTAGAAAACTATAATACCAGAGATATCTTGGTATATACAAATTTAATATGTTGCAAATCTTACATAATTATGACAACGACCTGTGCAAATCGCACATAATTACGACAACGACCTGTGCAACTCGTACATAATTATGACAACGACCTGTGCAAATCATACATAATTATGACAACGACCTGTGCAAATAGTACATAATTATGACAACGACCTGTGCAAATCATACATACAACGACCTGTGCAAATCGTGCATAAGTATGACAACGACCTGTGCAAATCGCACATAATTATGACAACGACCTGTGCAAATCTTACATAATTATGACAACGACCTGTGCAAGTCATACATACAACCACCTGTGCAAATCGTACATAATTATGACAACGACCTGTGCAAATCGTGCAAAATTATGACAACGACCTGTGCAAATCGTGCATAAGTATGACAACGACCTGTGCAAATCGCACATAATTATGACAACATCCCGTGCAAATCTTACATAATTATGACAACCACCTGTGCAAATCGTACATAATTATGAAAACGTGTTTGGCAAATGGTACATAATTATGACAACGACCTGTGCAAATGGTACATAATTATGACAACGACCTGTGCAAATCGTGCATAATTATGACAACGACCTGTGCAAATGGTACATAATTATGACAACGACCTGTGCAAATCATACATACAACGACCTGTGCAAATCGTGCATAAGTATGACAACGACCTGTGCAAATCGCACATAATTATGACAACGACCTGTGCAAATCTTACATAATTATGACAACGACCTGTGCAAATCATACATACAACCACCTGTGCATAATTATGAAAACGTGTTTGGCAAATGGTACATAATTATGACAACGACCTGTGCAAATGGTACATAATTATGACAACGACCTGTGCAAATCGTACATAATTATGACAACGACCTGTGCAAATCGTGCATAATTATGACAACGACCTGTGCAAATGGTACATAATTATGACAACGACCTGTGCAAATCGTGCATAATTATGACAACGACCTGTGCAAATCGTGCATAATTATGACAACGACCTGTGCAAATGGTACATAATTATGACAACGACCTGTGCAAATCATATATACAACGACCTGTGCAAATCGTGCATAATTATGACAACGACCTGTGCAAATGGTACATAATTATGACAACGACCTATGCAAATCATATATACAACGACCTGTGCAAATCGTGCATAAGTATGACAACGACCTGTGCAAATCGCACATAATTATGACAACATCCCGTGCAAATCTTACATAATTATGACAACCACCTGTGCAAATCGTACATAATTATGAAAACGTGTTTGGCAAATGGTACATAATTATGACAATGACCTGTGCAAATGGTACATAATTATGACAACGACCTGTGCAAATCGTGCATAATTATGACAACGACCTGTGCAAATCGTGCATAGTTATAACAACGACCTGTGCAAATGGTACATAATTATGACAACGACCTGTGCAAATCATACATAATTATGACACAGACCTGTGCAAATCGTACATACATATGACGACGATCTATGCAAATCTTACACAATATTCTGTGTAAATTAATGTCTTGAATGTTAGGGAAAATACTTACGGTTTTCACCCAGAAGACGATATTTATCCTTTAATCGCTTGGAATTAAGTAATCATTATATGCAAAATTTAGTACATATTCGTACGGAAAATACCATTAGTAACACAATTATATTTCCCCACTTCAAGGCAAAAAGCACCTAAAACAAAATATTGAAGTAAATACAAGCCTGTTGAGGTAATTTAACACGGTACTTTTTGCATGACGGGTGACGAAACAAATCGACCAAGCTAGTGATAAACGACATAAAATTTTCGGGTCATAGTATTATTGATGTACATGGACTGCAGAGTTTTCTTCATATTTCACTCCAGGAAATTAGCAAACGGATTTACATTGGAAAACCGGTTAATCTCATCCGTGAAAAATTAAAATATGTTCACACTCGAATACAAGCAAATATCCTGTAAATGAATTCATGTTATCCAGATTCCTTCAGAAACTATGTTCTCCATTCATTTTTGTATTTGATTAGTGAACTTCTTTCCCAAACTTTTCATGTATGAGGACCACTTTATTAAGTTCAACCAATTTCATGGATACCCCCCGGGGGTAATAATTGCTAATAATTTAGAAAATATGTATCCCTCAAAATAAATCCACACGCACACACCGGGATAGGGTTTGCGTCACACATGCTGGTAAATGTTGGTTCTGTTTTACTCGTCTTTGATTCACCATTCCATGAGTGATTGTTCTGTTACTGTTTTTTTTTTTTTTTTCATATGCAAAATTATACGTGGCTGGAGTGGAATAAACGTCATTAATCTTCCAACTGTATACAGGTAATAAAAATGCCAAAGTAAGACTGCAAAATAGATACGGGTTGTCTCGCTTTCCTTACATATCTGGATATATGCACCTTGTTACAAGCAATCAGTAGACCAAAAACGTAGACCCTGGTTTGATCTATATCTGAGTACATACGGTATACATTTTCGGAAGAAGAAAAAATGTAAACAGCGCCTTAATGAAATACAATAACAATTTTAATGTGCTGAAAAGAAATAAATATTCTCTAGAAGTTCCCCCTCTCAACTTTTCAATGTAAATAAAACATGTAGCCCTTGACTTTTTTTAAATAAAAAACATACTAGTGCTTAATAGTAAAGTTGATTTGCAATTTATAATGGATTATTTAACATTTGGTACAAAACTAATAATCACACAAGAAAAATGATTCGTTCTTTGGGGGGATTCTTGATGGGGGAAGAAAATGCCATTTTATACTGAATAATCTGGTAGTGGAGCTTTATATAACAGTATCTTTTAAATTCACTTTGGAATATTTAAAAAATTTACAAAAGTGTGTTCCTTCGTATTAAAACGATTATGTCTATGAATAGGAAAAATCCTAATGAACTGTTTTATGACGGTTATCTAGACGGTTCCTCAAAAACAATTACACGAGATATTGTAAAATAACATCCATTATGGAATATGACTGTACTATCGATTATTGGTTTACCAAAGTTTCTTTACTACGATTATCATTATATTTCTGAAGGCGTAGATCAATGAGGACTATTCCAATAATAGTCAGTATATCGTACCTGTTGAATACAATACACATACATAAATGAACATATTTAGTAAAGTTGCCAATTACAAGAAAAACAACGCTGATTATCCTATATTAATTTTGTTAAAAACGGAATGCACTCCAAAAAGGTAAGAAATAAGAAAATAATATCACACATATGTCCGTTGAAATAATTAGTATTACAGACATGTCAGTTACACGCACCTTGTAAATAATAGTGATTTGTTCGTAAACTCAACAAGGAAATAATTAGTATTACAGACTTCAGTTAAACGCACCATGTAAATAATAGTGACTTGTCTGTTAAACTCACCATGGGAATAATACTACTGACTTGTTCCTTAAACTGACAATGAAAATAATATAATATTCTCGTCCTGTTAATCGCATTGAAAATGTTAGTTACGATTGAATAATAGTTTACCCATAGAGCGTTGTGAGGTAAATATATACTTACGTTTCCAGGTGTGACTCAGCCTCGATGGATTTCAGTATCGGTTTACACTTATGCTGTCATATGTCATCATTGGATAAAATAGATTAATCATCGTATACAATACCGATTTATTGTATGTCTACAACTCTGGTATTAATGAATAATGTATACTGTTTTAGTGGCGCTCGATCACTGGAGGGATACACGTTATGAAAGAGCAAAATCATAAACAGTAAAATATGCTATCCCAGTGATCATTGAATATTTGTAATTTCATTCTATCCAAAAGCTCATAAATAATACACATATTTCATATTGGGTAAAAATCTAAACGAAATATAACCCCATCAACTGTACATGTTTTGTCAAATATCTGAACACTTCAATGAAGTTGGTGAACCTTGTCACCTTGTATCCGTTTCGAGAGATAGTCGTGTTTATGAAGGAAGTCTCCACGTTTTTGTGCTAGTTTAGCGACGCACGTTACTATATGCAATATATTGCCACAACATTCTATATAAACCTCAACAATCCACTTTAAGCTCCATCAAGTAAAATAAATCCAAGCAGTGATTAGACTGTATACCTCGATTTCACTTTACAAATTCTGAAACAAAATATATCGTGGAACGTATAGATCTATGTTGGTCCGAGCTATGAATTGAAAAGCTTTGAACGTTGGTAACGAGTCAACATTCAATCAATACTTCGCGCATAAAAACCACAATACAGTATAAGCTGACTAACTGGTTCACAGGTCGCCGTGCCGTATTTGTCCGCATGTTTATTGTATGTGGACAGCGCTTTCGTTCTCCACGTTGACAAATATGGAGTAATTATTTAAACTGAAATTTGCGACTGCCGTTGCTTAAAAAATAGTTAAAAGAGGCTACATTAATAACAGTTAAATTCACGTGTTTAAAAATTTAGTTTTGTATAATCCTGTACTTAAAGATGTTGTTGACGTAATATATATCGAAGTCAGATATTGGAAGTCCTAATAAATTACAAACAAATTTATAAATGTATCAGTCAGGTTCGTAATGTGTAACAATACCGACGCCAGAGAGGTTTTGTCGATGTAAAAATGCCATAAATTATTTATAATCATTGATAGCCGAAGACTCAGGAGTTCCAAATCTATGATTAGAGCGATTAAAATGAGTCATTGTGCTATTATAATGTTCAGTCTTATAATCCGTATTATCCAATATAATGTTATTAACGTTACTAACAGTAAAAGCATTGCTACCAACACTCGAATTGGTTTATCGATGGTTTGCTTCGCATTCTGAAGAAAAAGCAACATTTGTATGAATATAAATAATTACTCATGTCCTATTTACTGTTGGCCAATGTTACATGAAAAAGCAGCATATAAAAATATATTCACTGGGTTTTGTACTCATTGGAAAATAAAATATATAAGGTTTTGACGGAATTTGAAGTTCTTTCCGTTGTGATTTTATATTGACAATAATGCACACACACACACACACACACACACACACACACACACACACACACACACACATAGAAAGACATTGGAAAATAACATTGAGGAATACAAATCATCAACATCTTGTCCATTTGTTCCTATGATAGCAAGATTATGTAACCAGTATATAATATCGCCTGCTTTGACTAGTATCGAGCCACTTTCTCCTCTTAAAAACAAACCATTATAACAGTCTTAGTTGCCAATAAACTATCTAAGCGCCGTTTACATCTTAACTATGCACATACACTCAACCAAATAACCCTTAACTGTGACAACTTAAATGTCGTAAAGGCCTGTGATGTGCTTGTGTGGATGAGAGAGAGAGAGAGAGAGAGAGAGAGAGAGAGAGAGAGAGAGAGAGAGAGAGAGAGAGTTTCAACTTAAACGTATAAGTGAGGACTTGTTCTTTATCAAGAAGCATGGTGGCCTGCTTCAAACACCTTTGTAAATGTAAAGATAATAGATACTTAAATATCGCCTTTAGATAAATCGGCTATTTGATGAGGACGTCTTTCATCGGGCTATGAGATTTGTAAATTATGAGTAGAGTTGTGACAGGAGGTACACTACGGAAAATTGAATGAATTAAAGACTATATTTTTTTTTATAAAAGCTGCATTGCTTATTATTATCATCAGAAATAAATTTCCTGCAGATTAAGGACATACAAACCTTTGAGATGAAAGAAAGTAAAACCTTTCTCTGGGGCAGCTGATATGCTTCAAAAACTGTTTTATAGTTGCATCTAAATGGATATCAAGTCAATCCACCCCTCTTAAAGTCACAAAGATCAGCTTTACTATCAATTACACTGAGCATTGGATTCCGTTACACAGATTTGAGCTACACGATAAATAATTAGTCGAATTTTTAATCGCCCTCATACACTGAAACTTTTCAAGACTGATACCTCAGTAAAATTAAATGCCAAAACAACCGAAAAGTTTGGTTGTTACCTTTTTATCTTTCAATTATCTTGAGCTATGTAAGCCGAAACCCTCTCTATCCTTAAAATCACAGACATTTCTGGGCAACGATGTCATCCCCTTTAAACCGGTTAAACCGGTATTAAAAGGTTCAACTATCACGTGACTATCTGTCAAGTTTTACAAACCGTAGACTAAAACTCAATCCTTATCCTCCAACAACTCTATTGAAAAGTTCAGACCACTGGCCAACCGTTTTTAAAAACCACTGACCTTCTGTTTATTCTTATTGTTGAGAATCAGAATCTAAGGTTTTAAAACTAATATTTGAATACCAACGGCCCACCATTTTATCAGTAATTATATTAAGACTAACGACCCAATGTGTTTGCTGTTATATCACTAATTATATAATTAAATGTATTTACTTGATACATTGTTGTATTCCTACCATTTGTGTTATTCCATATACTTCATAATTTGCTCCCAATTTTCAACTTTTTACAAATTTGATTTAGACAAAATATTACTTCACTGTAAAACCAAACTTTTTGAAAGAGGAAATTAAACAGACCTTTTCTACCTACAACCGGGCGACATGCGAAGTGTCGAATTTGGATTAAGCATTGAACCTGAAAGCGGCATGCATTGAGCATTAAGATTTTATCACGTTTAGACCGGGAAGTCTTTGTGAAGAGTCACCTCGACCTTTAATAACCATTTCTTCCATGTCAGTGTTAAAACTTCAAAGGACCCAGTGTTCCCACTCAATAACATTGACCTGATATCTTAGCACGATTTTGATCCATGTAAAAAAAGTCATTCTTCAAAGGGAAGAGTTATATAACATAATTCAGAGACTATGACTGACGAACGAAATGGTTGTCTTAGGAAATGTTTTAAGAAACACTGTTTTTATAATTGGCCAGAGTGAAATTAAGGTATATACCTTGGAAGAAGTATGAATTTAAAGTGACAACCTTGATCGAAACATTTTAGTCCGCAATGTTCTGAGAAAGAGAAAAACGTTTGGCTCCGAGGTAGCATGGGAAAAGAATAGTGCTTTCCTCGTTAAATAGGACATTGACCAGGTGTCCGTCTGAGAAAGACATGATTTTGTGCTGGGATGCACAACTTCTAAAGTTAACAGCATTAAGGAAACAGTTTTCCGAGAGAGAGAGAGAGAGTGATACTCGACAGTCCGAAGATGAATGTCCGGAAAAAAAGAGACGCGACGAATGATGTCCGGAAGAAAGGAGAAGTGAAGAGTGAAGTCCGGAAAAGAGGAAGTTACGAGTTCAGAGTAAAGGATTAGGAAGTCCAAGAAGAATGGGGCAGTCGGAATAGAAAGAAAGGAAATAGGAAACGTTGAAACACGGTCGAGAGGAGGAGGGTGATGAAATCAGTCGTGGACATTGCGTTTTTTCACCACTCGTTATGATGATGGAATAAATCCAAATTGGACACTGCTATTGAATCCGGTTGATATATCTTCAGCTGAACTGAAATTCCCACTATTAAATTGTTTGATTAAATTTGTTATTTTTCTTGTCTAAGGGGGGTGGTATTGCATTATTTCTTCCAAATAATCTTACCCAGTTCTCGGTTGATATTCTATCTTTTCACACACACCTGGTCATAATATCGAGGGAGGTCATCCCCTAGATAATGTAGATAAATCCAATTAACTACCCCTCTTACTAAGAGAGAGACTTTCACGACAAATGTACAAAGGTATCGTCGAAAAACACATAGAAACTTCTGCTACTGATCAGAAAATGAAATGAGCAAAACTATTGCCTTTAGCATTGGTACATGGCATTTAGTAGAATACGTCCTTATCAAGATACTGATCGATATAACCCGTGTACAAAGAAGTTTATTCAAAAGAATATGGCCTAACCATTCAGATTTTCTTTTATAAAGTTGGTAATATATACAACAAAAACTAGATAAAAAGTATGTAAATGTAAGCTCTTGTAAAAAATGCCACGAAAATATGTACTTTTTAAATGCTATACCAATATGAAACTAGAAGGAAAAAAAACAAAGAGGTAATGGGGCAACAAGCAAATAGTTCAGATTATAAAGACAGCACAAACCAAATATTAATATAGTACATGAATACAACGAAATATAAGGTATTTCTATTGCGGAATACGACTTTGGAGAACTACATTACGATAGATATTTTTGAGCGAAAAATCATGGAATAAACTAGTGTAAAATATAGAATTAGCAATTGTAGACAATTATGTCAGAAAAATTAAACTGTTTTTGCGATAACAAATAACGACTAAGTATATTTTACACATGGTATTACTGGTTAGGAGAGGTCTTAATCTAAACATACGGAATACAATATATTTGTTGCTATGGCAACACATGTCCAAGTCGTAATTAAAGAAGGAAATATATTGTACGAGTTGTAGCCGACTGTGCTATTAGTATCCAAAATATACTAGCCAAAACAATGGAGTAATTATGGCATAAGACGTTAGTATTAACTTACTCTCTGATACTAATACTTCATGGCTACATACAATACACTTACAAAAAACTTACACAGGCAATGCACCAACAGAGTGTAAAAGTGTGAATTTTGTAGATGTAACTGTAAAACTGAACGGAGTGAGTATAAAGGTGGCATTTTGATGCATAAAATATTAAATTGATGTTTGTGACTTTGCACCAGATTTAATTTTGGAGGTTCCTTTTGTTAACTATATTAGGCTAAGCTGGTCAAAGCGTAAAGATCTGTTTTGTTTAGCGAAATGCCAAGGGTAAAAAAAGAGTCAGAAACAGCGGTTGTACTTGCTGAAATATTTGTCATAAGTTGAAACTGTTAAGGAATCGGTTGAATGAATGACGTGGGAAAATATATCATTAACGATTCCTGGATTGCGCATGTTAATAACGATGGTATTAATGTCTGTTAGATAAACCTGAATTTTGATTGGACACTTTAATCGTCTATTGGAAGTGCATTTCCAGTCTAAGTCTTCTGTTTAAAAATGTATATCAGAGAGAGAGAGAGAGAGAGAGAGAGAGAGAGAGAGAGAGAGAGAGAGAGAGAGAGAGAGAGAGAGGCCACTAAAGGAAGCAACGCGCAAGGAAGGTAGAGAGGGTTAATGTCGACCCCGACCTAGTGGCTGAATTGAATCTTGAGAATGACTCGCAACCAATCATGTTATGTAAACGTGCAGGACAACTAAAGTTTGAAACGTGCACTTGATTTCATGAAGAATTTTGCCGTATCTCTGTAAATGGAATAGCTAATTGCATTTTTAGAACTCGTGTTAATTTATAGTTAAAGTATAGCTGTATCCTATAATTCACCTTTTTCAATTTAAGTTTGTTTATCTAATTAATTAAATTGTTGTGTTCTGTGTACGTGGGTTCGTGTTGTTCTATTCTATATCTCTATCAACTAACTTCAACGAAACCTGTACCTCTAATGTCATATGAAATTATAGTTAAGAGCACTAATTATATTGATGAGCACGATATTGCAAACCAGTTGAACTTTTATTTACTCGATCATGATTTCAATATCCCCCTAAAACAATGACTGACACAATTGATCTTGACACTAATCAATGGCGGGTTTGGGTCGAATTCACTCCCAAACTCGGAAAATGTCGGCTTTATCAAACTTTGAGTCATGAACGAAATAATTACCTGAAGTATCAATTTATATAAATTTAATTAGTCACTGAGATTAGCAAAAGTATTCGCAATTCATAAGAGAAATGGAAAGAATGACCCACCCAATTTCGACCCATATTTGTTCTATCTGTATGTTTTTTTTAAAAAAAATATTGAAGAAACATGTCAGCAAGTACTTTTTTTGGATATCGTAATAAGTACCAACTCCTTCATAAATCACAATCCTGTTTGCGGTAGAATCATTCATATCAAACTGCTTTGAAAAAACATATAGACCAGAGGCTACTAACGATCGAATCAGGTGAACGTACTGGCCCAATCTCACTAACAGACCCATATCATTTCTTGTAATTATAATTCCTAATCAAGTCAATTTTAACTGGTGCTCCTCAAGGAACTGTTTTAGGGCCTCGTCTTTTTATAATGTTTATCAAAGACTTAGCCATCTATCCAGTGTATTCAAACACAGAGCTTTTCGTTGACAACAAAACATTGCATTCATCCTGTAAATGTCTTGACTCCATATAAAAAAAACTTCAAATCGACCTCAACAAAATATCACTTTGGTATCAACAAAGCAAAATGCATATCAATGTCTCTAAACTTAAGTACTGCAATCAAGATAAGACAGCACACGCACCCACGCCCCCCCCCCCCCCCACACACAACACTTATCGACTCTCCAGAACTAACATATCCCCAGAAAAAGGCCACCCGGATAATTATGAAACTTCCTCTTATGACTTCTTTGAATACATTTTGTTGTCACGTCTACAACGGCTATCCAGACAAAAACATTCTTTATTTAAACGGAATCATGACTTTTACTTCTTTAAATGATCTTTCTCCAGATTATATCTCTAATCTGACTAAACTAAAATCATGAAATAATGAGCGTTGTCTCCGATTAACAACATCAATCGCTCCCCCCCCCAAAAAAAAAGAATTTAAAAAAAAATTAATTATGTTTAAAAATCGCTCGTGATATCGACCAGAGTCTGTGGTCGAAAACCAAACATTACAAACCTTATTTTCTACAACATCTACATTCAGAAATTTGTTAATCCTGACGCTACGCAATTCAAATTACTTTGCTTTGTTTAAAAGATCATTAACAAAATTCGTTCTTGACCAGCTCGAATGACATATTAAAGCCTCTCAAGATAGATCTTTTTCGCTGAGTAATGTGTATACCTGTTTATTGCATATACGTATTGTTCGGTATAGATACACAAATTAATTCAATTTAAATCCGTATGAATACATGTGCAAGGATACTTGAGTGTGAGCAAGCGATTTTTTTATTAAAACAGTTTAATAACATAACTGGTTACAAAAGCGAAGGACATGTGACAGATAGATCTTTCAGGACGAAATGTGCTATCATTGTTAAAGTTATTATTAATTCAAACTGTCTGAGGAATATCTGGCTCAGTATGGTTGGCTTTGACCACTCTCCGCATCAGCTATGCCGAGTTAGATTTAGATTTACTAAATGTCCGTGTATGTGTGTGCTGATTTTGTTTTTGTTACGCAATATGAAATATCGAAAGTGGAACCGGACGTAATTTAAAAAATAAGCTCACGTCACTACCATGGATGATTTCATTCAGTATCGATAAGCTTAATGTTTTTTGTTTTTGTTACGCAATAAGAAGTATCGAAAGTGAAACCTGACTTAATTTTTTATATAAAAAAAGCTTCTGTCACTACCATGGATGATCTCACTCAGTATCGACTAGTTTATGTCACTACCATGGATGATCTCACTCAGTATCGACTAATTTATGTCACTACCATGGATGATCTCACTCAGTATCGACTAGTTTATGTCACTACCATGGATGATCTCACTCAGTATCGACTAGTTTATGTCACTACCATGGATGATCTCACTCAGTATCGACTAGTTTATGTCACTACCATGGATGATCTCACTCAGTATCGACTAGTTTATGTCACTACCATGGATGATCTCATTCAGTATCGACTAGTTTATGTCACTACCATGGATGATCTCATTCAGTATCGACTAGTTTATGTCACTACCATTGATGATCTCATTCAGTATCGACTAGTTTATGTCACTACCATGGATGATCTCATTCAGTATCGACTAGTTTATGTCACTACCATTGATGATCTCACTCAGTATCGATACGCTTATGTCCTTACCATGGATGATCTCACTCAGTATCGATAAGTTTATGTCACTACCATGGATGATCCCCTTAATGTTCAACTTTATAACGTGTCAACGTATACAGTAACATGTAACATTCATTCAAGAGTAAAACAGATTCTGATTCCATTGTGTTGCTTATATTCGTGATAAAACTCGTCGGACGAATCGTCTATATAAGCGTACAAAGCAACTTTATATCATCAATGCGAAATAAAAAGATTTTAAATATGACATTGATTAATCTCAATATACCTGTACACTTCAGTATCCAAAATCATCGAAGAGATCTTCATGGGAAGGTTTCCGAAACCTGAGAAGTTCAGTTTCTTCCCGTGTCAACACCTGACCATAGATTTCACGTAGCAGCAATGTGAGTAACCCAGGGATTTAACGAGAAGTATCTAATGCATCAATATGCAACAATACCACTATATACACAAAATCTTATTTACACTTACGATGTAACAAGTAACATCACATTTTGCATGAATTCGGTAAATTGGGGAGCTTGATGAAAGATCAAATTAACATGTGGCTTTCATCAAACTTCGTGTTCATCCATAGGGGAGCGTAAACGGTCTATTATTTCAGAGATAGTCATCGCACAGTGACCCGGTCATAGCGCTTCGAGACTATATTGAATTGGTCAACAATTGTGTCTAAGCTGTTCCTAATCTCAACACGCAAACGCCGTATAAATATCTACTGAACCAAGAAATATAGTTTAGACTGCCTGATAAATAGGTTATATTTCAAAATAATTGTTAATTGTTTCAGAAACAAATGGAGATGCAATTCGAGAATTTAGCGATATGATCTTCGATAAGGAGTTATTATTGGAATGCGAAAACTGGTGCAAGTACCTAGAGGTTTTGTTTTAAATAAATTTAGATTTTTGCTCCGTGTCACATAAAGTAAAATGGTGACGCACTCTAACTTATTTAAAATATGTAATCAATTTGATGCAGAGAGTTCGTATTGCATGCCAGGATGACGAAGTATTGTTATATTTTTCGTTACTAACGTTTTCATGATTTTGATTCCCTGACAAATGTTCGTGAAAATGTAAGCAAACAAAGGAAAATGAAGCCGGTAGTCCCATAAATACGTTAGGTATATTCCAGATTTATCTAAAAACAACAACTATTTATCCACTCATGGTTATAATGGAAACTTCAAATAGTTTGTACATCAAAGAAAAAGAGGACGGGAAGAGGGTGGAGTGGGGAATGTTAGTAATGATAGTAATACGTAAATGACGAACACAACTACGACGATAATGATGATGCTAATTAAAGAACGATTTCCAGAGAATGCCTTAAATATTATATTATTCACACCAGAGAGTGCAAAAATAAAAGTGGTATCAATAAAATGCGAACTTCTGAAATAAAATGTTCTTTCCCAAGAACGTATCAGATCATAACAGCTACCAATAGCTGATGGGTGTTAGTCAAGAGGGTTTAGATGCTGATGATAAATGTAAGATCAAGATGTTAAATAATTCTAACCACTGAGGACTGCATTTTTACATCTCATGTCTAATATTGGAGTTAGAGCAATCAATGTTTTTCTGCCCCCACCAAGACCACCATACCACCCTCGATAACAACTAAACTCCAGTGAAAACAGATGTGCCTCCGAGAAAAGCAAGAGGTGAGGAAAGCTGGTAATTGGTAAACAGTGTTTGCTTATCGTGTAAACTGACCTTTAATTAGCCCGTTGTATATTGGACGCCATTATTATTGGGTACAGTTGGGTCTAATTTATATAATTATATAATATATAATGTTGTCGAGACAAGAATTGCCCTCGTAGAGACGCCTTACACCTAGTGGTTATAACAAATAACGTACCCAATGAGCATTACTAAACAGGGATATAGAACATTTGAATCCTCATTAAGTATGAAAAAGAACATTCATACGTACCCACTTAACCACACTGTACAGAGACCTGGAACGTTTGAATCCTCATTTAGTTCATAAGAACATTCATACGTGACCATTGAACAATGTTGTACTATGCTTGAATTATTTCAATACTTATTTAGTATGATAAGAACATTCATACGTGCCCATTGAACAATGTTGTGCATATGCTTGAAATATTTCAATACTCATTTAGTATAATTTAAACAAATATATAGGTGCCCATTGAATTCACAGCGCTGTACATGGGCTTGGTGCGTTGGAATACGTGTTTATCATGTAACAGAAAATTTATACGTATCCATTTAACAATGCTGAGCATGGGCTTGCTGCATTGGAATGCGCGTTTTGAATGAAGAAGGACAATCACAAAATAAGAACAATGTACGTTTGAAGCAACGTAAGTAATACCTACTGTTGTACGACGTTCATGTGTTGCCCCTGCTGCTGATGAGGAGGACGAGGAAGAGGACGATGTAGGATGTGGTGGTGAAGATTTTTAATAATGCCGGCAATATTTTTTTTTTTCATCGATTCATTCATTAGAATAGTTTTTCACATAACTAACTATAAATTCCGTTTCTAAAATTCAATGAGAAAGGTTTTAGCTTAAGAGAAAATGTTTAAGGAAAATAGATATCATAATGATCGAAAATTTAATAGACGTTTCATTGTGCTGATATACGAAAAGGAACATTGACGTTTTCCAAAAAATATAGCCGAATCGCTTACTTTTCCCCTCTTAAGTTGTTTATTTAAAACGTGGACTAAACTGTTTTATTCAATTGTTCCCGTGGTAATTGACCTTTTATAAAGTTTAACATGATGCCCTGTAACATTTTAGGTAGTAATTTGCATGAGATAAAATTAGATGAAGGCATGCGATTATTTCTCAAATACAAATCTGAATCATTCACTATTGACATCACTAGAAATAACAAGCATGGGGATAATGGATACATATTTCTATAATAAAAAAATAACATATGTACTGTCTTTGAAACTTCTGAGTGCTTCCGTAAAAGAATAACAAAACGTGAGGTTCATACAGAGTCAATATCACAGACTAGTAGGTTACTGTTCTCAAGCAATGAGTATGACTATAGCACGAGTATCACGTGTCGTTTCCTAGATAAGGCGAATGCGTTGCGTACTAAAAGGCACACAGTGTACCTGTTCTCGTCTACATTCCATTGACAGACTCAATCAAATATTTTCAGTATCTCTTTAGATCAGGTGATCCACCATCGTCGCTTCCGTCCTTCTATAATATTATCTGAAATCAGTTGATTCCATCTACCTTCGAGCAGATTGCAAGATGGGCCAGTCCGCCAAATGGACTCGTCGGTGTGCCAATTTACATCATTTTAATGGCTGTTTCGATATTTAGTTCTAAGTCCATTAAATATGCTTTCGAACCTTTGAAGGCAAAAGTTATTTTAAACCCGAGTAAACCATCAGAGTATTTTACAGTGAAATCTTGCAACTCACCAAGCCATCCAACGCATTTCAGTTTTTTTTTTATTCTCGTATTTAGCAAGAAATATTTCCATTGTCATAAACATTGCAAATAATATTGATCTTTTAATAATCAGATATCAGATGGGTGTTTGAATATGCTTATGCTTGTGGAAACTACAAATGATGGTATTGTCTGAAATGGTAATAACCCTTCTATGTAAACGTTCGTCAATTCTATATAATAAATAGTAACCGATATTTGTGTTTGCATTGATCACAGTTGCAAGCGACTTCAAACGTTGTGAAACACACTGAATAATTTGTATGTGATATCATAATGTAACTGACTTTCTTAATATCAATTCAAATAACAACCCACAAATTTGAAATTAAGCACAGAGCAAGACAAAATAATTATGTTTCACAACTTAGTTCACTTGCTTAGAGGAATTTAATTCAAAATTTAAAAATATAAGTGTTTTAATACAACTAAACGTTTCAAATTGTTACAAACCAGTTGTTTTAATTGAAACGAAGTTAAAGATAAAATCGAATAGGTGTTAGTTGCTGAAACATACAACACGTCAGATAATAATTTACTCACAATGTATAATACGACATGATCTTTTCTAGTCAGTGACTTCATTGCCCCATATAAAATGTAGCCTCGTTGTAATTGCTTACTCTGGAATAATCATCGATACAGACATGATTACCTTTTCACCTTCAAAAGGATTTTATTTCAGTATGCCGCATGTGATATCACATATCAAGCCAGCTTCATGTCGCCATATCGAAAATTGTGTTTCTGTGCACAACATACCGTGTTGATCTCCAATTACATGTTATTGATATTTGCGAACACATTATAAACACATAAAAAGGCAAAACCATGGTAAATACATCTGATCCTAATTATTTTTGTACAAAATATAATTTAACTGTATTTACAATACAAGGGATAAATATATTTTCATGTACTGACAATATTCGATTCGCACGATAAAGGCTCGACTTATCTCTGTGATACAAAATAATGTGGATTAGAGTTTATGTTGTTATTTTTTATATGACATCTTGTTACATATCACTTAATGTGATTGGGATTTGGTCGAAATAAGCCCATGAAAGTTTTGTGCTGTATTACGTTTACTGACTGGTTGCGATCATGTAAAAAAAATATTTAAAACCCCGCCTTCAGGAAAATGTTCTTTTCAATAAACATTTTGGAAGCCATTTGCCATGAAAATGGTATCGTCTGACAGAAGAGGGCTACTTTAGCCCCACTGAGTAAACTGGCAGAATTTCATCCAAATACAGCCTATTAACACAGTAAATGTGTGATGCAAATCCGACTCAAAAAGTAGGGTTTTTTTACGTCTTCTGAATAGACTAATGTTTCAAATCAGATAACTGCAAATATCGGGTCACAAATACATTACAGTAAATGTGGGAATTTCTGCATCCAGTAATCCTATTTTCACATAAATATCACAGCAATGTAACGTTTAGCTGTAAAAGTGACATGTTAGGGTGAACATGGACTCCATACGGTACTATGTAACCTATATACAACGTGACATTCCTGTGTTGAAAAATGAATTTGTCTATAAAAAATGTTATGTTTATTCGGAAGAAAGCTTGTACATTGATTTAAAGTTTGTACAAAAGTATGATCTACTTTAACTAGTTCAACTTTGTTTGGGACAATTTTTACGCACAACAAATGAAGGTTTAACGTCTGTCAGAATGAACGAATGTATTCATTCTGCTTTCTATCGATATAATTTCAACTGAAATAAAAGCTATTTTAAAAAAGAGAATCTTAAATGGGTAATGACTTCAAATTTAATTTTATGAAACTTGCTGAATAATGCCAAGTGTTTGCTCGCCAAAGCTGGACTTTATTCAACTCCTTTCATAAATTCAATATTACATCATTACCTATTGAGACCCTCAATATACGTATCTTTGCAGTATTTCTGTTCTTGTTTATCTTCGGTCGACGTAAATATTTCGACCCTCATTTACAAACATAGAAGAAATACTTCAAACTGCAGTTAGAGACTTGCATATATGTTTCTGTCTTTCTGTATATCAATATATCTATAAAACTGCTGTTTGTCAGAAATATCCACTAATTGTGACACACACACACACACACACACACACATATATATATATATATATATATATATATATATATATATATATAGAGAGAGAGAGAGAGAGAGAGAGAGAGAGAGAGAGAGAGAGAGAGAGAGAGAGAGAGAGAGAGAGAGAATGGATAGCAGATTGAGATAACTAATTTGAACTACATTGAAAACAAATACAATTTCCTATCACAAGAGAATTTCCTAAAAGCAAAAGATTTTCTTTACGGATCAATAACAAAGATAAGATGTACTTTTACATACTGCATCATCAACAACCAACATGGCATGTTTCAGCTATATGCATTTAACAAATTAATAGGGTAGACGATAAACAAATAATGAAATTTCGCTTGGAGATAAATCAGTTGATTTTATTACTGCCTCTTGCATCAGTCGTCAAGACTTTGAATTAAACTGACGAGTACAATTAAGAGAGGAACTAGAAGTTTCACAGACAGATGAAATACTGGCTTTACCATCTTATGATCTTGTTCCTGAGGAAAAGAAGCAAAGACTGATTTTGTGTTTTTCAGTTCAAGATTGCTTGCCGATTTGGACAGATATATCAGTGACAATGCGATGGATTAAAACTAGCCATGCATATCTAAAACAGCTAGTCCATATGTTTCATGATACAAATCAGGACTGGAACAGTCATGTTTCCTATCTTGAGAAATATGAACTATATACAGTGACAAGACATTTTAAATGAACCTTGATGCTAAGGGTAAATGCAAGAGCTCATTGGAGCAATTTTAACATATAGCTCTTAATTGTTATTAATGCTTCTACTCTAAAAACTATCTTATACCTATATTTACAAAAACTGTACACTATGGCATGCAGTAGAAAAAAGTCGACTTGAATTCAGGAAAAGTATTAATTACCCAATTGTCTCGTTGATTGCCCTTGGGATCTTGCACACTATTTGGACCTCTGGCAATAGCTAATGTTAATGGTGAATATACCATGGAAGGTTCGCATTATATTTATAAATCAAAATATATTATTACTGGAAAGCTTAAAACGCAAGAGCTTATCGACGACTCTTCCGTTGAACTGCTCACCCCCACCCCCTTACATATTTACGCTTCCCCTAAAATGACATTACTGGATCAGCACCTGGCGAATTCAAACGCCCCAGGAAATAAGCGAGCGTAACTAAAAACGAGGTTCAAGATCCAATTAAATGGATTTGTTCCAAAGTTAGGCAGGACTCATATCATTCAACTCAATATGTGCGTTGCTTTCTATTACGATCAAGCGTTTTTGAAAGTTTGTCAGTGTTGTAGTAAAGTCCTAATGGTTGGAAGTTAGTGACGTAATCAGCTAGTATGTGATGTCTTCTTACAAGGATTTCCCAATTTGCTACTGTAAATAACTTGGCGTTTTCTGCCAGGCGCACCATAATCTGTTTTAAAAAAATCAAATAACTATCTAACAACAATCTACATAGATGTATTATTGTTTTAAGAAAATCATTACTTAGGTACATACTAAGGTCACAACTTCAATAGAAGATAAAGCCTGAGCTATCACCTCAGCCGAATGAAAGACCGCGTCGAAATACAAGTGTGTGAAAACTTTATACTATCTATTTTTTAACCTTTAACAAATGTTTAATTAATGTTACATGAATATTTATATAAATGATAATTTAATGGATAATTTTATTTTGTAAATCTACTTATTTTCGCAGGACCATTCACTATTTTAAGTAGCTTGGCTATTTAGTAACAGAAACATATTTATTATTGTAGAATTAATGACACGTGTGCTGGAACGGCGGTTAGTGACGTAGGTAGGGCGCCCAAAGGTAGCGATTTCGATACCCGGCGAGACCATCTAGGATCGGCTGCCTAGGTGTGTCCTTACGAAATACATTTAGCTCATATATCGTATGGCACACACAATGATGTACTAAAAGTGCCATTAAAACCAAACTAATTAAATATATAAGTAAATAAGAATTCATATGCTGTTCGATACATACATACCTGGTTGGTAGGCATCTGCTAGTCTCGAGTAACGATGGAAGTGCACCCATGAGAGATGTTCCGGTTGGTGGTTGTGCAGCGTCTGCTGTCCTTGTTGCACTTGAAGGTAAAGTCTGGTGTAGGTTGGTGCTGCTTCTTCGTCTTCTGGAATCGCTTTTCATCAGCTATAATGCGTAGCTTGTTCTCTCCGGCTTTCAGACCAGTGATCAGAACGGGTCGCTAGCTGGACCTCTCTGGAAGCAAGCTTTTCATAAGGGTGGGCTTCGATATCAATGACTTTCATGTCGCGCTTGCAGACAGCCTTGAAGAGGAGATGTGGCTGTCCGATCTACCTTTTTCCAGAGGAAAATTTCGAATAAAGAAGGTCTTGGGGATCCATCCGTCATCCATCTGACGTACATGGCCTTGCGATCTCATTCCACGTTGACACAAGAGTGTGACCATGCTTGGAATCTTGGCACGTTCAAGCACCTCGTTGTTTGTTACTCGATCGCTCCAGGTGATCCCGAGTATATCCGAAGGCATCGCATGTGAAAGGCGCTCAGTCTTTTCTCTTACATAGAGAGTACAGGCTTCACTGGAGTACAAGGGAGTGCTTACCACGCAGGCACGATACACGGAGTTATTAGTGTTCAAGGTCAGCATGCTGTTGTTCCATACTCTCTGCAACAACCTGGATAGAGTTGTTGATGCCTTTCCAATCCGCTTGTTGAGCTCAGCATCGAGCGAGAGGTTGTTGGTGATAGTACAGCCGAGGTACCAGAACGGACTACCTCAGCATCGTCGGCAAAGAGCATGTCGCTGATGGTTGCTCCTCACGTTCCTGTTGCCTTCAGTCGTGCCAGGATGAACAATCGGACGTCTGATCGCGTGTGCAGGTAGATCCCTTCTGTGGACGTCGCAAATGCGTGCTTGAGCAGGAAAGCGAAGAAGATACTGAAGAGTATGAGGGTGTAGGTTGGAGCTGCTTTTCAGTTATGTTTCACTCGGCTGCGGATGTCGAACGGGTCGGACGTTAAGCAATCGTACATCACTGTGCCGTTCATGTCATAGTCTTTTGAGAATCGTTAATTGTCTGAAGGTCATCTTAGAGCCCAGTCTGTATGGTCTGGACATTCTAGGTATCTAGCTCAAGGATTGGAGGTTTCCTTGTTGGTTTTCGTTTCTTATTTCTTAGTACTGTAGTTTTCCTCCGCTTGTCAGGTACTCGTGTTCCTTAAGCCCTACGCACCGAGCAAGGCAGGGTGGGAGCTGTTCAGCTTGAGGCGGTGGTAGCTGTCCAATCAGACATGTTGGCTTCATCTACCGTCGGAAGCATCCCCTTGCGTCTGACTCTACGCCAATCGAGCTGGTACGTATTAACGCTAGACTGCTGATTCCCGTTTTATGTCGACGCTGTAAGGCGATGTGGAAGTGTCCTCTCCAGGTCGCAAACCTCGGCGGCGTGATATGAAGAATGAGTTGTTGCATATGCAGCTGATTTCCCATCTCCCTGCATCTGATGGATCTAAGCGAAAAGGCAACATGATACGTCACTGCACCACTGACGTCGTAGGTGTTGCTGAAATGACACCGAAATCAATGTCAGCTCGCCATAGGGACTCCATCTCCGGATTTTCTGTTGGGGTGTACTCCCATGGCTTTCACCATGAGAGGGTATATTCAAAAGGCAGCGATGGTTTGAATTCAGAGTTTACCTTCTCGTAGATGGGCGACCACCCAAGGTTAACGAGCCAGCCCCATCTGCCCAAAGCGTCTGGTTTTGAGGCGACAGAAACCCGCCTGTCATCCCTTCTTCAGTCAGCTTAAACAGTTTCCGTCGCGCTTAGCAGTTAAGCCACTCGTGCTGGATTTGGTTGTCAGTGGCTCAGAGTCTGACGATCAAATAAAGCTCCAGACCTTAACGGGGTTCCAAGGGTTATTATTCGTATAATATTGTATAAGCCCTACATGTCAAAGGGTAAGTGTTACGTCCCACTTTGTCAAGGGGTATTGTACAACATATAATAATAATAATAATGCAACCCACTCCCCTTATGATACTCGTTATCTAAGAGATGACCGCCCTCGGTATAATTGCATGGTTCGAGTAAGAGAATGTATGCGGTAACATGAGCAGGTATATATAGAACAAACAACTCCGATTCCCCGTAAAGATAAAACAATTTAATCAAATACATACACAATCATGAAACTTCTTTTCATTAGGAAATATACGCGGTTTAGAAATAAACTTTCACCGAATTACAATAAGATTTGAAATAGAATTAAACAAATTAGAAGTTCTATTACTGATAGTTGAAAACCATCATGGGATCGAGTGGTACAATCGAAGTCAGTGCTTTGTTCGATTTTCATAACCTGCTAGGTCTCGGTCCACGTTCACTGTTCCTTCCAATGTTGTTCTAAAAGTTCCTTTCTCTCTAAATAATCTGCCCTTGTGGATGTTCCGCTTGAATCCGGACTTGTCCACTGTATCATGCATACACTGAAATTTCCACGTCTCAATTCTTTTTCCAGCGTGTACGTCCTTATTCACGTAACTTCACGTTCTTCCCCAAAAAGCTATTTTCTTCCTTTCAAAAGAAAATTCAAACAACCTAAGTCTCTCGTTACAATGATTACAGTTGAGACTGTCATTATTCCTGGTTCGAACAATCAGATATTTCTATCAGTGATAACAATTTTACGGCTAGTAATTAACTATACATGTCCTCAAATGAATGTAGTTAAACCAATTGTTAATTCATTTTGCCTTGACCTAATACATTAACGTACTACAAAGCGAGGCGTTGAATTATAGCTCGTATACTCTGTCGCTAAATTGTCTATGACATCAAAATTCGGTGAATTCACATGTAATCTTGTAAATCATTAAGTAATGTAATACATTGAATTTTTAGAACACAATCATTATTGAAACAAGATGATAAATTCAAGAATTAACGTAACACTTCTTATCCATAACTCAACATAGTGTTTTTACGACATAAATTAACACTACGTCATTCTTAACTAAGAATTAAGGTAAGAATTCCAATTTATAATTTAAAAGCACATTATTAAATAAATGTATCAAATGGAATCATGCAAGTACTTCCGATTCATAATACAAAACACATTATTATACAAATGTATCAAATTAAATCAATTATACAAATGTATCAAACGAAATCATGCAGACCTGTAACTAAGCAAACATATAAATTGCATCACAATATACATGGAATTGCGACAATACCTTTATGTGTTTTGGTGTGTCACTCAACCGTTGTTTTTGGCGGTTTTTCCCCTGGACTATGGTTTAACGGATGTACTTCTCTAAAATACCATCCGGAGTCTTAATAAATAATTCCAACACTGTCTTCCCTCTTGCAGAGAAATTTTAAAGACTGGCTTCTAATTTAGCTATTGCCATATTATGTTCTAAGATCTTCGTGTGAAAACACGCCCCTTATTTAACCGTGACCAATCAGAATCAAATGTATTTTCTCCCGCTTTCCTCTAAAAGTCGCTTACGTCATGGTCAATATGACACGCTTTGGTTTTAAGTAACATAATCTCTGTATTTCCTCAATTTTGACACTTTCGTTATAAAATGAAACTTTAAAAGGTCGTCAGCAGGCAACCCCGGCTTCTGTGTAAACAACGTTTAATTAGTACAACGGTCGCCTAGACTCTACAGGCACCTCTCTCTTGCACAATGTGTCTCATAAATCTAACTAATGGCTATCTGGTCCCACCTAATGGTTTATTAATAGATCGACCGAAAATTTGGCACTTCACACACACACACACACACACACACATACATACATACGAACGTGTACGTATAAAATGGCAACTACTTAAATTGGAGCATAGAGAAACAAAGATGGCAAATCAGTGCTGGTCAGTTTTCATTTTATGATTGTAATAATGATACGTAGTAGATAATGAATATTTATGTATATTTGAATTTTAAAATACAAATTAGAACAGCTAAAACAAACAAAACGTGCTACAACAACAACGTTAAGATAACATCATCATCAAGAACATGAACAAGCAGAATGAAAGATTTATAGGAAAAACATACAACCAAAATAACAATTTTCCTACATTTTAATATGAGACACCCAGCCTATTTATAGTGTATTAGGCGTGTGACGTAATTCATAGAAGATGGCCCACGTTCTGTAAGATCGGGGTGTGGCTGCTGTGAATGGGGCCATTGATGAAGATATAGTATCACAATCACTAATTACTTAGCTGTTTGTAATATAATGAAGAATCGTAGTTAGTTCAGAAATGTTTGCCCAAGTTGGGTCTCGCACATTTTAAAGGCTGACCAGGAACAAAATCGATAATCGCCACATATATAAAATGATTGAACGGGGACGTTTGAATGAAATTGACACATGTGATGAAATATAGATTTACTGATTTTAACCCGGCTGGAGAACAAATGATCAAGTTTGGATGAGAGAAAAGCAATATAGACAAATTGATCGACGTAGTTTGACTGTCAAAAGATTTTTTGCACTCAATATTTAAATGCAAAACGGATAGGTCTTCCACGTATATGTGCCATCACCTGGGTTATGGACTGTATTTGTGCTGACTCCAAAGTCCTACTACATGTTGTGCTCCCGTCCAGATGTATCTACTTTTAAACAAAACATGATTACAAACATCCGCCATCATAACAGACATTTCCTTAAGGAGTATCTCATCCAAACGTGTCCACATCCTTCCTACAGCCCTAATTTTGCTCCAAGTTATTCTGGCTGAATCCCGTTATTGAAGTGCAGTTATCCAGTATATGAACAAAATTCCAAAGATTTAATACAACTTGGCAATAAATAATTAGATTATTTATTTTTAAAAAAGTGCGAAGCAGTGCATGGAACTTAATTTGAGGGAATGCACTAGAGTACTGTTCCGGAATAAAGAACCTTGCTGTTCAGTGCACTGTTATTCTTAACATTTAAAAAAAAAAAACTCATCGTAAGTTAAAAATGTATTTACATAGGTTGCTTACCAAATTCGCACTACTCCTATGAAACAATACAATCGTCTATTACATAGGTTGTATATAATATAAAATAAGTGGATACATTTTCTTTGAAACGTGTACACACAAAACAGTCATGAAATTCACTCTCTTATAGTTGAAATAACGGTGTGCCTTTTCTTTTATCAACATACGTGCCAAACCATCTTCCCAATTCTTCTGGTAGTCTGAGCTTGGATGAATTTACAGTTAGAATCTGTAAATAATTTAGACCTCCTGTGAAAGCAGATGTGCTTCCCAGAACAGACAAGGTGCAAGAAGCACTGATCAGCACGCTGAGATTTGACGTATCTCGAAAGCTGAGCTAAGTTAACTTCTTGCGTATAGTTGCCATAATTGTTTGGTGTATATATATTTAATTAATTATAGGGGTATATAAAATATATTTTGAAATCTTAAATTGTTATTTACAAATTCATAAATGTATTATGCTGGAAACATTGTTTTCACACTACTCAGAAGGTTCAAGGAGCCATACATTTATTACTTTCTTTGAAACTATAATCTACGAATGTTTTAAATATAGATCTAAAACATAAATTACGAAGGCGATTAAGTGAAACAAATATAAAACCACAATATTAGTATTTATTTTCCAAACCACCACCACCACCACAATTCAACCCTTACTCGTAACACATAAAATATTCCAGAATCAGACAAGAGTAATTTTATAGAGTACTTAACCAGTATATATATATATATATATATATATATATATATATATATATATATATATATATATATATATATATATATATATATATATATGATTGAAGTTTTACTACTAACTGGTATGTTGCCTAACGGTATGCAAAGTGTTTTTTAAATTTGTGTATCGCATCATTTTCTACAGAAGTTAACAAGTTGATATGATTTATCACAATAACAATAATTTGTAGGAAAGAATAACAAATCTAGTGCTTAGTACTTAGTGCTTATAATGTTTTGTATAGCTTACTGTCATATCTTAGGATTTGCTGAGAACATTAATTTTATACTGAAATGTCAACATATGTAATTATAGGACAACATATTAAATGCCTTCACTAGTTTAACCTTTCTTTTTATCTTCGCTTTGTGTTGATTTTCCTTGCTCTATCTTCTTCATGTTCCTTTCTGCTTTTGATTTTGAAAATTCTTGAGAAAGTTTTCCGACTAATCTGCTTTGTTCAACTTTATGTGGATCTTTCTTTTTTGTTTTAGCGACGTTGATTATTTAAGCTTTGTTTCAAACTTATTCCTAATCATATTTTTAATATGATCACATATCATTTTCAAGAAAATTTAAGTTAAAGTAATCGATAATTTACAGCCAGTTTTAAATCAATCAATATCATATATGAGCAAACACTTATATTCAACCCAACGCTTGTAAAGCGACAGTTTCAAAATGATCGATATATAATAGTAACAATTAACGGAAACTTTGTCTTATCAAATTTTAATTTAAAAAAAAACATTAATGCGTTATATAGACAGTGGTTACTGCAAATCCTACAAAAGTAAACATCGTAAACAACGAAATAATTCAAATAATGACTAATATAGAAGATGGAGGGACAACTACAGAACGCAGATAAATGGTCGACTAGAGAGAACGCTATAATGAATAATTTAGACATGGGTACAAAAATGATGGAAAAAAGATGAGATTTAATTAGTTAGAATAATACAGCCAAAGATAGATAGTATAACGTCAAATACAATTTTCAAAATGTTGTGTACATTCTGTTGATTTACCTATGTGATTTAATTTTATTAAAGGTGTTACTGATGACGATGTAGGTAAAGGTAATGGTATACTTTGTCTTTCTTGACTTATTTAATTAAGAAGACCAAAGGAAACGTTTCAACTTGAGAGGTAAAATAATATATGAAGTGATAACAGATTTAATGGTACAAAATTCAATGCAAGGGAGAGAGACAAGGGAAGATAACAAATGTTGACGTTTGTAAAATTGTCAACTTTAGTATTAACTAGAGTTTGTATATCATTCGTTAATAAGTTTGACTCATCTTTGTTTTACTCAAAGATTTCATTACATAACTAACCAATAATAAAAACAGATGTCGAAATATGCATTGTGTGCAAAATAGCCAATACCACTTTAGTTAGCATTATTGAAGGTAGATGTCATTAGTATTAATGGTAATTCTAACTTCTACGATAGAGCCCAATATAGTATATAATACCACTTGATTTATTTTAACCACATGTAATTTATGTGGCTCATCAACTGGTACACATTTATTTATCAAAGATGTTGCCACTTGGATATCAACTGATAATAACTTAGATATTTTATCTGATCTGGCATTAGCAAACATTTCATGTTTCGTGGTTTGCTCACCACCATTTTTGCACGTCAAACGGAATTTTGCCACTTAATTTCTTGTATACGTATCTTAATATTCAGGTAAGTTTATTACTGTTATCTCATTAAAGAAATTTATTTACATTTCAAGTTGTTTATCAACAGTTAAGATAGACCTGACTGCTATACTGCACTCGTAATCTCATTGTGCTAGGTATATCATGTATACTGGCGGAAATTCATTCATTTTATCAGGAGATATGAACATTTTGGCGATATCCACAGAAACAGCCAAACGACATTTTGTAAACTATCCGCAATGCATGAATGAATTCATATCTTAAGTGTGACGAAGCGTACAAGCGGTAGATAATATATTCAACTACAGTAACAATTAAACTGCTTTCTGTTTTCAAACAACTTTTGAATCAAATGATGTGTGTATTTACATTCAGTACGTATTTCGCTTTTAAAAAAAGGTTTCGCTAATGTTGATATTTGACACGGACTTAAGTCCTAAATCTTATGAGTATCATCACAATTATATCGTATCGCTTATATATTTGTACCTAAGAAAAATAAAAACGAAATGGCACATTCAGTCTAGATATGACTGGCCTGCTTCTGTTTCAGTAAATGTTGAAGAAAACAAAACTGTATGTGTATTCCTAATTCAGTTTAAACAACGCAAGTTTACAGCATATTAAGTGAATAGTAGCTAGCACTGATTCTGATTTGTACACATTTTATGGTTTTGGTTTAATCAAAGAAAACGTAGCAAACTTATACATGGATTTCACGAGAATTGGTTGCTGAAATGAATGGCAATGTGAATAACATGGAATGGTTAAAAAACATATCTCTCTCGTTCAGTCCAAAGCATGCGGGTAGCGGAGCACTAAGCACTTGAAATTATCAAGAATTAACGGAGGTGTCTGGGGATAGGTATGGTAAGAGATGGAGGGGGAGCCTGAGTGCATACATAACTTTTGCCCCTGACGACATAACATCTTTCCTAAAAGCATGGTTAATTTAAAGTACTGAATTCACCTTCAGTTCTGACTCGATATCATAATCTCTCTCTCTCTCTCTCTCTCTCTCTCTCTCTCTCTCTCTCTCTCTCTCTCTCTCTCTCTCTCTCTCACACACACACACACACACACACACACATTAGATGACTTGACACATTCCAATTTCCGTCACCCCTTCGTTGAAAATGAACTTGTCCAGGAAATTGGAATTGACTGCCATACAGGGTCGTCTTTTACGCTAAAATTTTCCGTTTGGAATGCAACGTGCATACGAGTTCGATGTTATTGTCCCACCTGGTCATAATCAGATTTTAAATTATAGATCAATATTTAATGTCTGTAAATCTTTAATTTCATTTTCTCATCTTTTAAATCTGTAGGAGGGTACACACAAACGGGGAGGTATATTCAGATTATAGTAAATAGGGGTATGTGGGGCTAACAAACAATTTAATTATGATAATATTGTGTGTTGCTTTTGTTTCATGGTGAAATTTCCAGGATTGGTGGACGTGAAAATAAATATTAACTTTGGGATTTTACGTTCATTTCTCTTAATCGTCTTAGTTTTTGATGGTTTTCCAAAATTTTATAAATGATCATTATATTATCTTTTGAACTTTATGAACCTTCATAAATGTATAGCTCTTCGAAGCGAAAACCGTGCGTAAAACCATGATACATGTATGCGACATTTCAAAGTTGTCAAAAAGATTATTTTTGGAGGTCAAATCGCACATTATATTAATATTATATTAAATTATACATTTAGTTGACAAAAAAAAAACAACGTTCATTGTCTTCATGATTTATTGATAGGAATTTTCGTATGACTTCGTTCGCCTTAAAGAACATGAGGGGCATATTGAACACGCTGCACTTGTAAATGGGTTTGGGATTTTAGAATAATCATTTGTCTAAAAATGATTATTCACGGAAAAAGGAGACAACTTTTCAGCAGCAGCAGCAGTAGCTGTAATAGTAGGCGTATAGGAAAAAGGCGAACAATTTGGCTAGAGGAAACTAAAACGCTTGAGAAGGCGGCTGCATTTTGGATAATTCTAGTTTTGCCAATCCAATCATTCTTACAATCTTTAAATGCGGGGATAATTGTAAAAGTAATGACACTATATTAGACGAAAAGTTTTTTTTAATTGTTCTTTGTTCAATTTTATTAAGTAAAAAGGTTTCCAAATGTCTACGTTTCTTCAGGAAAATCAACGTTCAAAATTATATGTATGTATGTATGTATGTATGTATGTATGTATGTATGTATGTATGTATGTATGTATGTATGTATGTATGTATGTATATGTGTGTGTGTGTGTGTGTGTGTGTGTGTGTGTAGAGGAGTATCTAGTGTGACTTACCTATGGATCTTTGTAAATTGTATTCGAAAGACTCTTTTGTTGAACTGAAATCATTCACAAATGAATTCAAGTACTATAAAAGCTGATGATATATTCCGTATACTGTAGGAAGTCGGAGAGCACGATTGGTGTCTATACTTTGCACAAAACCCCGTCTATCCTCATTGGCACGGGAAACACTTTTCCAATCCTACAAAAAATGAAACTTTACATAATTTTGCGTTTAATTAAAATAAACTTAAACGTCTGTGCAAAATTGAGTAGTTGTGTTTTTTTTTCATAGTTATTATTGCCTTACCTTGTGTTCTTTCCATTTTAGTCTACTTTGTGCGGTCTTGGCAGACTTTATTCCCAAATGGTATTCTGCATGATGGGAAAATGTGCAATAAATGATATCATGCATGATGGGAAAATGTGCAATAAATGATATCATGCATGATGGGAAAATGTGCAATAAATGATATCATGCATGATGGGATAATGTGCAATAAATGATATCATGCATGATGGGAAAATGTGCAATAAATGATATCATGCATTATGGGAAAATGTGCAATAAATGATATCATGCATGATGGGAAAATGTGCAATAAATTATATCATGCATGATGGGAAAATGTGCAATAAATGATATCATGCATGATGGGAAAATGTGCAATAAATGATATCATGCATGATGGGAAAATGTGCAATAAATGATATCATGCATGATGGGAAAATGTGCAATAAATGATATCATGCATGATGGGAAAATGTGCAATAAATGATATCATGCAATAGCTAACATCCATAATATTGTCCATAAGTAAAGTGCGGAAGAGACAAGTAATCTTGATTAAATGTGTGTGTGTGTGTGTGTGTGTGTGTGTGTGTGTGTGTGTGTGGAGGGAATATTAAAATTAAGATTGGTGTTTATATAAAATTCACATTTTATGCTATTGTTTACTCTAGGATATTTATGCTGCATACACATATTATTTTATCATGTATGTCTAACTCCCATAGGAATTTGTGCTACAACTTCCCATTATGTATGTCACAGGTTATATTTCAGACAAATCAATATATATTATTTTGTATATAGTTCCCTGATCTTGACGTCAATGTGTCCATTAATAATACATATAACACATTAGAAATGAATAACTGGAACTAAATACGGTGGAAAAGACCATTATAATAGAGAAGTGCGTGTTTTGCGAACGTGATTACTTAGTTTTGTTTCTATCAAATTAATTACTATCTCACGTCATCTAATCAGGTTTACATAGATTTGCGCTAGTCTATTAGGTCGGTGAAACTCGTTGCCAAGTATCCCACAAGAAGGATGGACATGTTGACGTCATATGACATCATAGCCATACCACGCTTATTTGCTAACAGCCAAGAAGATGGTTACCTACATAGGACGCTTTGTCATTAACGCCAAATTGAATTGCAATTTTAAATGGCTTCAGGTAGGATTCATATAAGAAATATAATTTTGTGTTAATTTCAATTTCACACTGTATGATAAATCAAACACAAAATATCTCTGCAAAGCTCATTGTAATGGAACAGGAAGGCATTCAAGTGATTTACTTTCGTGACTGTACCATTCAAATTCAAACTTGGAAATGTCAGCCATAATGAATAATGTATGTTTGATTCGTTACTTGCCTAGGGAGTCAATAGCTCGCTATTAAGGTTCTAGACCCATGGGTAAACTCAGGTTTCAGCCAATTCTCAGTGAAGAAATAGATTGGTTTTAACCACGAATTTAAAATCATCTAATTATTGTCCATTAATACAAATTCGTCCCCCCCCCCCCCGTTTTAATGCTCTCTCTCTCTCTCTCTCTCTCTCTCTCTCTCTCTCTCTCTCTCTCTCTCTCATTGGTGCCGCTTTGTTTTATTTCTTTGTTTGGTTCATTATTTTTTCTTCTTCTTTTTGTTTGGCTTGGTTTGGGGGATTTTCGGCGAGGGTTTCAGGTGGGGTCATTGCAAATGTGTGTAGTTCCAAATACATTATCAGCCTTACATTATCTTAACTGTGTTTATATGTATTCAGTTGGAATAACTATCTTCAGTACGTTTATAGTCTGATAAAGATAATAGATAGACAGGTAAATAAAGAGACGTAATGCAAATAGTTTTTGTATGACATTCAAGAGTCTGTTAATATTCTAATATATTTTTTCTAATTTTGCATCCAAAAGTGACTAATTTATTACAAAGAAACCATTTTAAAGGTTTAAGCATTGACATCTATTTCTATCGATATCGGCACTAAGCAGACTTAGCACAGCAGCCTGTATGTGAAATTGGTAGCTCTACTCTTTGTCGTATATAGCTCAGTAATAATTCATTTCCTAAAGTAACCCATGCAAATACCATAATATTAAAAAATCAATAACTGTAAATTATTGAAAGTTCATGATCATTATATATTTCTAGATCCCAATGTGTTTGAAATATGTTCAGATAGACAGGTGCTAATTTCAGCAACGAGATTTCCAAATTCAAGTCTGTATAAAGATCGAAATTTCATCAACAAAACAATGCATCTTTTTCAGTTGCAACAAGGATAAGCTTCCAGAAGATACTTTTAACTAAAATCTTAATTTAAGCATCGACGAGTTCACCAAACATATCTACTCTATCTTATCTTCAACCATTCTAGACTGGTTCCCATTCTTCCATATCGTTAATACCGAGAATCCATTATCCACCCTTGATTTACTTGACAGATTTATAAATAGTAGTGGAAAGCATAAGCAAAAAGTGCGCATAATTCTGCTTGTCAAGTGCATATGTGTGATATGGATTTTTAGCGTAGCTTTAATACTTTCAGTCATATCACTACGATGTCTACAGTGTAACAGTTTATGGTGATGTCTAACACTGGGGTATTGTGCCGATAACATGTAGCATCATGTCCAACTCAGTCACATTATTCTGACATCAGGCCGACCAGTTCTTACAATAACCTCTCAATGCTGAACGCCAAGAGAGGCAGCTGTTAGTACCAATTTTATAAGTCTTTAGTATGACTCAACAAGGATTCGAACCCTCGACACCCCGCATCTGAAGGCGGAGGCCATAATCACTAGGCCACCTGAGCGGTCTCTACTTGTCAAAGATCACATTAGGGAACATTGCGAGTTCATCTACACCAATACTAGGAATATCGCATTTCAGGCAACATTTATGTATTTGAACTTCTTTTCAGAAACGCACAAACAAATTAAAATAAATCGTCCTAATCATGCGTTACAATTTTACTATCACTATTTATCTCTTTGATTAAAGACAATTATATTATCAGCCTAGTCACCATATTCAGTTTTTCGTGGGTCGGTGGTTCTTTCCGGAGGTTTTCCTGGGTTCTTCCTCCATCAATAATACTGGCCTCCGTGTATAGCCTATCGTGTGCTGAAAAAATGGCGTTAAACCTTACAACAACAACAACAACAACAACAACAACAATATTCAGTAAATAAGTAATCACCATTAGGCATGTTCGTATAGACCTAGTGAGTCATAACAAGAAAAGGAAATATCACATTGATGACCATAATTATCCCATCAATTGTAAAATGTACAATCTTTATATCTTATTAAGTAGAAATTAATCAAAGCATAGCAAAATCAACGCACTCTACCCACTGCAACCCCATCTCTTTCATGTCAACATTTGCCATATCGGAAAGTCTGATATCCCACTGAAATTAAACCTGAGGTATACATAGGTATTCATATTGATTGTTATCTACAAATACAGCCACAATCTTGCATTTCTAGTCATGTTAATTGTACATAACATATATGGAACCACTGTAGGACTGTTGCCCATACCGTATGTGGAACCACTGTAGAACTGTTGCACATATCATATGTGGAACCACTGTAGGATTGCTGTTCTCCATATGGCTCAATGTACGAATTCAGCATCCAAAGTAAACCAATGCAAATAAACTGATACTAAAATTCAATCAATTCAAGTGTCTGAATGCTCATGATTATACTCATTTGAGCCGTGCATTTTCTGGATTTACATGTATGTAGAATATGTTATCAACTCCGCACCAATAAGTCATATGCTAATTTAAGGAATGATTCATTATCAACAGTTTATTGTTTGTCAGTTATGATTTTTTAAAATTTTTCATTACATGCTATTGAAATGTAAATTTATTCACTAGAGATGATGTTTTTTTTCTTCAGAAATTCGGTTGGCCTGAATTATTTATTGGGAAACAAGTGATGTTGACCTAGATCCTGACCTTGATTCAAGGTTAGTGGCAACTACTTAAACATGTTTTAAATTTAAAATGAATGGTTCTTGTCAAGGTCATATTGGGAGTAAATGATATAAACGACCACGCGACTCCTCTCCCCCACCCCTTTTTTTCTTTTCTTTTTTCTTCTTCTTGATTTCGCAATTTGGGGATTGTTTTCAAAACTGCTTATTAGAATACGATATAATCTTTGTTTTAGTGAAATTAGTTTTGTGCTTTTACATCTGACTTTAAGTCATTTTGTTGTAGCCAGTTTTTTAAACCATGTTTACTGTTCTTCAATTTATTTGGAGTTTAAAGGATTAATTCGTATATCTGGAAATATTTGATGTGCTCAACATAATTCTTGGACAATAACAGTTTATCAAACTTTTATTCGGATTTCCAATACCGGAGTGTTTTTAATATTGTGTTTCTACAAGATACTGTAGATAAGCACAAAACAGGCTTCAGCATACGTCATCGTCTTCCATATTGGATTTTCCAACAGGACTCGAACTTAAATCTATTATAATAATTCATTACTAAGACTTATGTAATTTAATTCTTGGGTTATTCTTGGACTACTTTTGGATTTGATTCTTAAGACTGTAAAAAATCTCCATTTTTAAAACTTTTTTCCAGGCAAATACATTATTTGTCAAATTTTACAAAGCTTGTTGTTTTCACTTTTTATGTAGTATTGCTTATTTGAGCCTAAATGCAAAGCTATTTCTAAATATAATGGCAAAACCAGCACTACTGCTAGATTTATGATTAAACCACGCCCCAAACCCTATTTTGCCTCCCAATATTTCTCAATCTCAGCAATTCTTTGTTACTTGTGTTACATAGAATGGATGCAATTTTCATTCAAACTAGTAGAATATATCCTTTTACAACGAACGTGTGCAGACCCTTTCATTCACTGATACTATTTTATTTGGCTGTTCATACTTTTATTTATTATCATCAATTTCAACACAGTTGTGTTGTGAGATGTCAAGATCGGGGCCACGAGTGGACGAGTGGTTTAAAGCGCTCACCGTTACGGATCGCTGCCATCTCACTACTATCTGCATGGGTTCGAGTCTCGTGCTCAGCCAATGTGGGTATGTGAGACAACTTGCTGCTAGCTTCTCGTGGGTCGGTGGTTCTTTCCGGGCTTTTTCTAGGTTCTTTTTCCACCTTTAATACTGGCCGCGATTTAAATCTTGTGCTGAAAAATGACGTTAAACCCTAAAACAACAACAACAACAACAAGATGTTAAGATCACTTGAGTACACCTGAATCAGCTAACAAAGGAGTAAACACACATTCAAACAAATTCAAAATTATAGTTATGTGATGCTTTGACATAACTAAATGGCAAATGAAAATCCCAGTCAGGGCCGTAAAGAGCGATCACGGGCCCTTAGGTAAAAAAACACAAGGGCCAAAATATGTTTCTGTTATAAGATTAAAAAATGTTAAAATGTGTTAAAAAGTGTTTCTTTCATAAAAATTAAAAAGTGTTAAAAGGTGTTAAAAATTTAAAAGTGGTTACCCCCTTTCCTCCTCTTGTCGGCCCCAATCCCTGTACGTAGTATCATCAGTTAGGGCAGTGACAGATGCTTTATCTGCTCGGAAAATGGACGCACCCGCCCATACACGAGTCTACTGCTGCCTTACAGGTTGGCTTTCCTTAATCAAAGGCTAAGGGGCCGTCCATAAATGACGTCACGCACCTATGGGGGGAGGGGGGGTCACAGATTTGTGACGATGTGTGACAAGGGGGGAGGGGTGTTTAAAAAATGTGACGTCACATCAAAAATAAAAGTTCCACTTAATTTTTTTATTGCTTACAATTTATTTAACGACGTTTTAAGTAGCTTCACGCGTGTCGTACATGAGCTCAAATTAAGATGGACTCGTCTTCGAACTACCAACATCCCTACTAGCCCCAATAGTGGCTTTTTCCAAATAGCATTCTTCCATTTCCAGTCCGCTGGTGTCGACAAAGCGAGGTTGAAATGATCTTTTCTCGCCAAACTAATTTAATTTTAAACTTTTTTGTGCTATAAAATTAAATTTGAAAAGTTTGATAGAAAAGAATATAATTTATAAGTTTGATAGAAAAGTAAATAATTTATAAAGGTTGATATTTTTTCAGATTTTTATTATAAAAGATACTACATTTAAGAAATATAATAATTAAACTTTATATATATATATATATATATATATATATATATATATATATATATATATATATATATATATATATATATATATATATATATATATATATATATATACATATTTTACAAACATAATAAATTAAAGTTTATATTACACCAATAATAATCTTTTAAGAAAAAATTGGTCAAGAATTGACCACTACAATGGACAAAAGTAAAATGTTCCTGTGTCTTTTTGAGGCGTACGTGCTGGCATATCCTACAAAGAGTAGAACGATTTGCCAAAAAGAAGTGGTTCTAAAGTGGAATGGAATTTTAAAAAATGATGCAGATTTGCAAGTTAAACTTGATCACTGTTTGCAAGAATTAAAAACATTTGCCGCCAAAAAAAAGGATCACTTCTGACGTTTTGGGCTAAACAAACATCATATGCCGATACAAAAAAATCCAAAAGGTGCTTGTGGCAAACCCCGAGAATTCTGTGTTCTACTTCAAAGTTTCAAAGTATTTTTTTTTTGTTTTTGTTATAATTACTTTATTCGATAATTATAGGAGAATTTGAATACAATATTCTGAACATCAGCAGTTTTAGCTAGACGACATATTTTCAAAAGAATTTTATGCCAATTTCAGCTTTCCAGTGCCTCCTTTTTAATACATGTTTTCTCCTACAATATCAGAGTGCAGCGCCACACTAAATGTATACTACAATGACAATAAAATGATTTGAAACATGTTAATTTTCAAATAGAAAATACGGCTTTCTCGGGGGAAGGGGGAGCAGAGCTTTGTGACGTCATATTTGAGGGGGTCTGACATTTTGTGACGAATTGTGTGACGAGGAAGAGGGAGGGTCACAATCGGCCAAAATTGCGTGACGTCATTTATGGATGTCCCCTAAGGAACTAGACTCTAAAATTAGGGTCTCCACTCCGGATTGTTGACCCTGGCGACGACCGATCCAATGTGCTAACTTCATATTTGCCCAGCATTATCAGTGTGTCTTGGGCAAAAGTCGTCTGGCAGAGCCCATCCCTCTCGAGACCAAGGAGTTGCCAAAACCGCGCCTGCCGTTGTCCACCAGGACGGAGGCGACAAGTGTACTCTACTACTTTGCATAAAATCAGAGCAAGAGACAGCATCGCCATCGTCACCTGGAACATTAGAACTCTGGCGAAAATTGGAAGACATGAGATAGAAAACTAAACATGGCACATGTTGGGACTCCGTGAAGTCAAATGAAAAGCCCTAGGAGAACACCAAACTGAAGATGGGCATATATTCTACTATAGTGGAGAGTTGGACAAGTCCATACATGTAGTAGGCTTCCTTGTAAACAAAGCCATCAAGGGATCTGCGCTTGAATGCCGCCCCATATCTAGCATAATGATCTCCATTCGTCCGAAAGCATTATCCCTTTAACATCACAAGTATTCAAGCTTATGCTCCAACAACTACTGATCATGATGATGAAGAAATAGAAGAGTTTTACAACCAACTCCAGGGTATTCTAAACATGGTCAGTAAAAAACACATCCTCATCATCAAAGGAGACTGGAATGCCAAAGTTGGCAAAGATGGTCATTGTGGAACTTATTGCAATGAGCTTACCAATGAAAGAGGCAGACGGCTGCTCGAGTTCGCACGCTAAAACTACATGGTACTTGGCAACACCCTTGGCCAACATAAAGCTTCACGATGCTGGTCATGGCACGCACCAAACGGAACCCATCATAACCAGATCGACTACATGCTGGTTCAAAACCGTTACCGATCGCTCATCAATAGAGCAAAACAAGAACGTTCACAGGTGCTGATGTTGGGAATGATCACGACCTCGTCATTATGAACATCCGAATGAGGCTGAAACAAATTATCAAGCCAAAGGCCAAATAAACTCAGGGTCAAATTCATCCTTGAACAACTGAAGGACCCTAACATCTGCAAGTCATTTAAAACCACACTTGGAGTAAAAGTTGATAAGCTCCTTGTGATGGATGTTGATGTTAAAGTGATGACACTTTCAACAGTCATGACAACAGCTGCCAATGACACCACTGGCTTCCATCTCCAAAATAAAAAAACCTGGGTTACATAAGAGATTCTGAATCTGTGTGATGCCTGAAGAGACCTCCAAACCACCAGACACACAACAGGGACAATGGAGTACCAAGAAAAAAACACGAATATCAGGAATAAAACTTAAAGAAAGCAAAAGAAGATTGGATTGGACAAACGTGCACAGAAATAGAGAGCAGTCTGACGAAGGATAACACCAAAAAGGCATTCCAAATTGTGAAAGACCTCACCAGACAGAAGCAACAAAGAGTCAGTACCATTCATGACGAAAATGGAAAATGCCTCACAGAAGCATATGCCAATGCAGAAAGATGGACTGAGTATTGTAAAGAACTCTACAAAAATCCATCCACAGGAGATCCAGAGGTGCTTGAAGTTCCAGACTCCACAAATGATGATGATTTCCCCATTCTCAAAGAAGAGGTGGAGTCAGCAATAAGAGCACTGAAGAATGGGAATGCAGCTGGAGTAGACAACATCCCAGCTGAACTTATCAAGAATGGTGGGGAATCAGTGATAGAGCTACTAACAAAAATCTGCCACAAGATCTGGCAGACAGGCGAATGACCAACACAATGGACCCAGTCACTGATTATAACACTCCCCAAAATAGGCAATCTCCAGCTGTGCCAAAATTACAGAACTATCAGTTTTATCAGCCATTCTAGTAAGGTGATGCGGAAGATCATCTTGAACAGACAATAACCACAAGCAGAGGAAATAATTGCTAAGAACAGGCAGGGCTCCGGAGTGGAAGAAGCACAACAGAACAAATTTTCAGTCTTAGGGTTCTGTGCGAAAAGTACTCGTAACATCAACACGACATCCATAATGTATTCATAGATTTCAAAAAGGCTTTTGACAGTGTGTGGCATAAAGAACAATGAAGAAGTACAACATGGGTCAAAAGCTGGCCAATACCATCAAGGTTATGTGGGGGACTGCGGGAGTTCAAGTCCAAGAATATTATTAATCAACATTTTGTATTTCAAGTAGATAATAATTTCAACAAAATGACAATATGAAAACAACAATAAGTTTGATTCTGCTTTAACATGTTAAGGCAAGAATGATTAATTTATCAAGTAGACAATATTATTTAATAATCTAAGATACAACACTGGAACCAGGATGAAGAGCAGAAGTTAAAATTCTAAGTTGTCAACAATATAAGGTCTATTACTAGAATTATAATAAAGTACATGGAAATCATCAGGTATGCCAGTTTTATTGGGGGAGATGATAAATTCCAATGTCCTAGACTTAGATGTTTACCTCCATTAATAATGATCATAATATTTAATCTATACTCACAGAAATACTAGCAATGCATTATGTTGTTTATAAAATCTATTTCTTTAGTCATGTATACAATTGTAGTATTCGTTCTCAAGGTATAAAAATGCTATTAAAAAAGCACGAAAGCGGACGTTGACCTACTTTATTTAGTTCACTGTCGAGTATAAAAATATGACAGTAAGATATGTATTAGTTATTGTTACCTGAAATTATGGCTTTTGTGCAAAGTTATGGAGAATTTTGTAGGTGAGAAATCCATATTCACCCATAAAGAAACAACGCATGTTTTCAAATAACTGAATGGTTGATGTAAAAGTTCGTAGAGGGAATTGAATTTGCTCTTAACCTCCGCTTAGACACAAAGGTCAGTTTCGTGAAAAGTGCAAATTTATCGATTTAAGTCGTCTGCACATAAAATGGTCAAACTTCTCTCAAACAAGCTTTTTGTTTTGTTTATTTACAGACACTGTCTGTACCATATAACTTTCTTAAAGTAAATTATCTCCCAATACCTGATTCTCGTCACAAGTTTCTTGGCTTGTGAAGAATGTTTAGTGTAGCAGACAACCAGATGATTATGTACGTAGTTATACCACTGTTCGTTTTAAATGACACTATCAAACCAGATCCTAATGGATTTCTGTTGTGTTTTGTAAGGAAAGCGGATTCCATATCATGCAGGGTACAGTTGGTAATGATAGTAAAGTTGGCACTTGTATCGGTTTTGGTGGTATAATAGACCATACAATTGCATCATATTGTATCCTTGATTTGGTTAAGTATTTTGATATAGACCGTCTGAATTGCTGATCAAGTTCACTCCGTTGTACATTTCAAGGTCGAATTCCATCCCGACAAAAATGCTTTTTTTCTTTTATGAAGAATATAAAAGCATGAAAGTAAAAACGTTTTTTTTAATAATGTTTTCTTTATTGATTACAAATCAAAATCATGACAAACGTGAAACCCTAAATGTGAGTTGAATGCAGTGTAATGTGATATTGTTTATTGTGTATTGTAATTAAGCATTCTACCTAAATGATGTATGAACTTCTTTCTTTTCAACGGTTTTACCCTCTAAAGATTCTAATGATTAGAAAAATTATGAAGGAACGAAAAGTCGATGGCTTCTTTAAGCGTGTGAGAATAAAGGTTTAATGTTTAAAAAATTACATTATTTAAGAACAAAATTGATTGAATTAAGGATATGCATGAACATGGCCAGGTCAGATTTAAATTCAATTGAAAAGGGTTATATGATTAAGACAAACAAGTGAAATGAATGAGATCTAAAATATAAAACTGTATTGATGAAAGATTCTCCTAATTTTAGACAACTGATTTTAATATAGAGACGTTTGAGATCAGATGACAATATTTAACAATTCAAAGATTAACATGTACAAGTGATTTAACAATTCAAAGATTAACATGTACAAGTGATTTAACAATTCAATAGTTAACATGTACAAGTGATTTAACAACTCAATAGTTAACATGTACAAGTGATTTAGCAATTCAAAGATTAACATGTACAAGTGATTTAACAATTCAAAGATTAACTTGTACTAGTGATTTAACAATTCAATAGTTAACATGTACAAGTCATTTTACAATTCAAAGAATAAAATGTACAAATGATTTAACAATTATGTTCAACGATATAAATATTGATATTGCATTGTTCGAAATTGAAAGAATTTTGGATCAATTAAAATTTTGTGAGGTATGGGATTTATTAATGTGGTCAATATCGAATTAGCTTTGTGAGGTATGGGATTTATTAATGTGGTCAATATCGAATTAGCTTTGTGAGGTATGGGATTTTATTAATAAGTTCAGTCCCGGATTACCCATTAGGCAGAGTAGGCAACTGCCTATGGGCCCCGCGACTTTTATGGGCCCCATCAGGGGCCCCCAGGGGCCCCCATGAGACCGTGACCGTGGGTCTGGGGCCCCAAAAGTTTGACTGCCTATGGGCCTCCACGGTGCTTAATCCGGCGCTGAATAAAATCATTATCGAATTAGCTTTGTGAGGTATGGGATTTTATTAATAAGTTCATTATCAAATTAGCTTTGTGAGGTATGGGATTTTACTAGTAAGGTCAATATCGAATTAGCTTTGTGAGGTATGGGATTTTATTAATAAGTTCAATATCGAATTAACTTTGTGAGGTATGGGATTTTATTAATAAGTTCAAAATCGAATTAGCTTTGTGAGGTATGGGATTTTATTAATAAGTTCATTATCAAATTAGCTTTGTGAGGTATGGGATTTTACTAATAAGGTCAATATCGAATTAGCTTTGTGAGGTATGGGATTTTATTAATAAGTTCAATATCGAATTAGCTTTGTGAGGTATGGGATTTTATTAATAAGTTCAATATCGAATTAGCTTTGTGAGGTATGGGATTTTATTAATAAGTTCAATATCGAATTAGCTTTGTGAGGTATGGGATTTTACTAGTAAGGTCAATATCGAATTAGCTTTGTGAGGTATGGGATTTTATTAATAAGTTCAATATCGAATTAGCTTTGTGAGGTATGGGATTTTATTAATAAGTTCAATATCGAATTAGCTTTGTGAGGTATGGGATTTTATTAGTAGGCCAATATCGAATTAGCTTTGTGAGGTATGAGATTTATCAAAATGGTCAATCTCGAATTAGCTTTGTGAGGTATGGGGTTTAATAAATAAGGCCAGTATTAAAATAGTGTTGTAATCTACGGAGTTTTATTAATAGGGCTAACATTGAATTAGCTTTGTGAGATATTGGGTTTTGTTAGTATGGCCAATATTGAAATATTGTTGTGAGGTATACGGTTTTAATAATGGGCTAATAGATAAATAACATTTTGAGGTATGGTGTTCTATTGATATGGTGAATATGGAACTAAATTTGTGAGTTATGAGATTTTATTAATAAGGGGCCAATATCGAATTACCGTTGTGCGGTATGGGGTTTTATTAACAGGGTCAATATCGAGTTAGCGTTGTGGGGTATGTGGTTTTTAATTAATAGGGTTAATATTGAAATATTGTTGTGATGTATTTGGGTTTTATCCCTGTTAATTATATTGATACAGTATGTTTATAGCTTTGTAAAACGTTTTTATTCGTTGAGGAAGCACAAGCGTATGTGTAACAAGTGTATGTGTATATAATGCCTAGATATGTATGGGTCACATATTCTTTTGGAAACAAAAGTACCATCTAATTTTATTTATTGTAGTGCAGACCAATAAGTGGATTTCATTTACCAACGTGATAGTATACCAGTAAATATATAAATTAGGTTGTGGAGGTTGAGTGTGTGTGTGTGACCAATTCACTTATGTGGCGCATGATCTACTGGACTTTAATTATGTATTGTTGTTTTGCTTTGGATAGAGTTAAAACTGAGCAATGAAATTTTCTAAAACCGCTTCCTCTTTCACGAGAGGAATTGATATTTACAAGAATTGCCTATGATTTCAAATTCCTATCGAAACACTCAAATGTTGAAGTATGTGTATATGGCTTGCTTAGCATCCGATTCCAGAACAGATGAATATTAAGTAATTTGATATTCAGTTGTTTACATTGATGGAAATGAGAAACAGCAAATGTTCAATAAATAATTTAAGTTGGAACATATGTTGTGTGTTGCTATTTATTGTTTTGTTTGGGTTTTTATGTGTGCAATTTACGCTGCTCTGAAGAAGAAAACTGAAATGAAGCAAAAAAATAAGAAAGGCAGATATGTTGGGTACCAGTAAGTGATCTCCTTACCCGACTGGACTAATGCATGACTAACGACAATGGCTAGAACATGAGTACAATACAAATTTTACCAACATGTCAACTTAATCAAAATCTATTCTTGAAGTAAATTATCCCGCGTAGCAAAGGAACTGTCTTTAAAATCTATCTAGTCAAAAGGCATTGAGTATTTAATTGATTGGATGACTAGTCTGCATTCATCAGACATTACAAATGACAAAATACATGATTTTTTTTTTACTATGATCGATGACGACGAAGCGTCTTTGTCTAACGGCGAAATATATTTAAAAATATTTCATTCATTTTCAACACATGTTTCCTGATTTTGATTTTTCTCTTATTTTCTTGAAGTTGCAAGGCAATGCACTAGTAATATAATCAGGGGCGTAGCTATCGCCCTCGTTTCTCTTGCAATTGGGTGGGATCTGGGCATTAACGAAGAGATCCAAAATCTCAGATTTTACATTGGGGGTGACCTTTTTCCGAATTTTTCTAGGCCCAAAGTTTGAAGATATGCCACAGAACGGAACATATTACCTTAGTGTGCAGTAGGAATTGTCTGATCTAATGTGTAAATGTTGTTTGTGTACTGGATAAAAGACTTCGCATACATTGTTCCACTAAAGTAACCAATACATATTTTCATTTTATTCCTTCATGTGACACTTTATAACATTGATTTGGTTTGGTTTGGTTTTTTACAGCACAGCAAACATAGTAACAGTAAGATTTGCTATATCATGAATGGTTTTATCGAAGCCTTGAGCCATCAGACATTTGAACAAAGCTTTCTGAATGCCATATTATATTAACTGAAATGTTCCAGACGGCTATCTTTATGTAATCATCATTTTTATCGGCTTCGTAGTTCTAATACTTACTGCCTTTACACGAATCTTTTATGACAATCATGGGTTTATTGTGTGTTGATTTATATCAACGTTTTGTTACATTGTATCTTAGTTGTATGGAATGGCAGAAGATTAAATAGCAAGATTTGTATGACTTAATACATAATGCAAGATATGTAATTTAAATTGTGCAATAAGTTGGAGATGTCAGACGTAGATCATCTTGTAATTTAGTCGCTTTAGCATCAGTTTTGGAAATATGGTTGGTTCTGGGCTTTCACAAATGGCGTTGCACCGCTCCGGTGGCCTAGTGGTCACAGCGTCTGCCTCGGATGCGGAAAGTCGTGAGCACGACCCATGGCAGAGTTATACCAAAGACTTACAAAAATGGTACTAAACAGCTGCCGCGCTAGACATTCATCATTAAGAGGCTAGTGCTAGGATTGGGCGGTCTGGTGTGAGGATAATGTGACTGGGTGGGACATCATGCTACATCGCTATAAACTGCCACACTGCAGGCGACATCGTCGCGATATGACTGAAAATTGTTTAAGCTACGTTCAAAAAATCCTAGCAACACACGCACACACTATGATTTACACAATGTTTGGTCTTGACATTTCAGATAAACAGAGCTGGACGTATAGAATCTTGATACAAGTTACATTGAAAACTTGTTATTGTGGTACATCAAGATGTATCTAGAATGCGGTCTGTAATTTTGTTAAATTAATATGAAATATTATTTTGCAATCTTAAACGAATCCCAGGCAAATAATGTATTGGGGGAAAAATGTAAATTAACCCAAACGCGAAAGCAAATAATTTATCTTGTACCAAGCCATATTTTGATTGAGCCAAATGAAGAATCATTGTATTTTTTAATTACCGGGTAATGTGCTTAAATATTCCAAGCATTCTAGATGTGATGAAACTCGAGTCGATTGGATAGGTGATGAAACTCGAATTTATTCGATATGTGATGAACCTAGAATCCGTTTCTTCCGGCTTAACACCATAACTCGTTTATACGGAACTTTCGCGTATTAGCATTCAGTGATATTTTGATATTTGACAAATTAAGCACTTGTTAAGCCTTTGATATTTATTAATTATTCCCTCTTTTCTCAATAGAAAAGTATATCCATCAGAAAAATGTCAAATTGATATTATAATATATTAATGAGCATTTTTGCAGCTATGAATGTGCGAATTTTTATCAATCTATCTTTATGTATGTTTGAAATATACATGTTAGTCACTTTGAGGGTCATGTTTTTTATGCATCTCATTGTGACCACCGGTCATGTCAGAGATAATAGGTTGAGAACAGCTCGTTTGTCTATTCCTTATATGTGCAATTAGAGAAAAAGTGTATTAGCATGATACAAGTGGTAAAATGGATTCTAGTCTTTCCCTGCAAAGAAACATTGATAAGATTGATTTACATAATATTTTTTGGTTGGCATTTTGAAACAAACACATGGAAGTAAATAACCTGAATTATAGAAAATAAAAGAAGACGGATGCTTAGAGATGGTGTAATATATGAGTACCGTCTACACGTTCAATCCAATATCAATATGAGTACCGTCTACACGTTCAGTCCAATATGAGTACCGTCTACACGTTCAGTCTAATATGAGTACCGTCTACATGTTCAGTCCAATATGAGTACCGTCTACACGTTCAGTCCAATATAAGTACCGTCTACACGTTCAGTCTAATATGAGTACCGTCTACACGTTCAATCCAATATCAATATGAGTACCGTCTACACGTTTAGTCCAATATAAGTACTGTCTACACGTTCAGTCCAATATGAGTACCGTCTACACGTTCAGTCCAATATAAGTACCGTCTACACGTTTAGTCCAATATGAGTACCGTCTACACGTTTAGTCCAATATAAGTACCGTCTACACGTTTAGTCTAATATAAGTACCGTCTACACGTTCAGTACAATATAAGTACCGTCTACACGTTTAGTCCAATATAAGTACCGTCTACACGTTCAGTCCAATATGAGTACCGTCTACACGTTTAGTCCAATATGAGTACCGTCTACACGTTTAGTCCAATATGAGTACCGTCTACACGTTTAGTCCAATATAAGTACCGTCTACACGTTTAGTCCAATATGAGTACCGTCTACACGTTCAGTCCAATATGAGTACCGTCTACACGTTCAGTCCAACTGTAAACAACAGAAACCATGATGTGCCGTCGCATAATGCACCCGTAGATCGGAGTCTACGCTTTTTGTTCTACTGATTACTCTTAACAAAATTTATAAAACAAGATCTGCTGGCGCAATAGGCTATGACAGATCTGGGTCGGTACATTTAGACTAGTCTCATAGCGATTTGATAGAGTATTACATCTTTTGTACAGCATAGTAAGCACATAGGAGAAAGCTCGCCACCTGGAGGTAAAATAACGATTTTCTTTTACTGATGACATTGGTGTCTTGTTAAAAAATAACTGAGTAAAAAAGGACAGCGCTATGAAAGGATAGTGAATCGAAATCACTAAAAGTAAAATATAATAACAAATAAAGGAAATTGTCCATCAAATAAAGTGTTATTTAAATGAGAAAAAAACTACAAATAATGATTTAATAGTGTCTCTGCCCGCAATTCAAAACGAAGTCCATAGGAAAATTCTTAACTGAAAAAGTCAGCGTCATAATTGCAATATTGCCTTTTCGTTGAATTGGTCTCATCCTACGTACTCGCATTATACGAGGTAACAGTGTTGAATGAAAACGGAGCTCCTGCCTTATTAGGCGGGAAATATTGTAATCACAAAACACTAAATATTGACCTCCTGCCGTTTTAGGGCCGATTAATAATGAAAATGTCAGCATTTAAATCAAGTGAAAATATTATAGTCAAAACGAAATGAACGAAAATCCTCGTCTCATTTTGGTTAGTTCTGTTTTACAATTTTTATTTATATAGTTCATGCATCATACACGTGTAGAATGACTAAAACGTTAGCATCCCATAACGGCATGGCGCTGGTATGTTTGTTTGCAAAGATTTCCTAAATATAGCTAGAGTCAAAGGACCCGTATTCAATACAGGCGTGGGTTAATTTTCGGCGGTTAAACACATTTAATCACGATTGGATAAGCTAAACAAGAGGAGGGTGACTTCCGAGCGAAATTCAGTATTTAAAGTATTTCTGCGGGAAGGCAAAAAGTTGACTCCATTAAAATTAAAAAGTACATTATCTTTAAAGTTGTCCAAGGGACGGGTATCTGGATGTTTGAGTGAAATGGAACTTAAAGGAACAGAGAATTTCTGCTGCATAGAAGGAAGCAAAGTCTCAAAAAGACACAATATAATTTCTTAATATTATCCCATTTGTTTAGTGATAGAAGTTTGTAATTATTTGTTTGAATTTTTAATGAGCTCGAAAGTTAATTCTTTGCATTCATTTGTCTTGAATGTTATATGACTCATTTATTCTCAGAATATCATACCTTTTTATATTGATAATATTATTGAGAGAATTGTTCAATGCATTTCATGCATTACTGTTGATACGAATTAATAAGAATTGCGAGAATGTATTTGTCTTATATGATATGAATCGTCTAGGCTAGTAATTGATATTACTATGAATGGCATTGTTAGTCAGAAAGTAATGTAGTTTGGACATTTCTATTTATTTATTTGTGTAATTAAGTTGTGAATTCGATTAAACTAAGAATATATTATATTAGCTAGTAATTTATAGTCCACATATGACGTAATAGTTTATTGAGAGTTCTAGCTTAGACTGTTGTTCAACTAGAGACATTAAGTAGTCGTTAAGGACACATTAATCCCATCGTATTAGGGTTGGGCGTATCAGCTGGCAGGCTGCAAACTGATCCATATTGGTCTAAGTTTATCTTGAATTGAGATAAGACGATATCTGACATAACAAGAGTGGTGATAATGCGAGACCCCAGAAGAGAAAAAAAAAGCTAAGAAATATTAAGGTTGCTTATTTGTGTATCTTTCAAGGGAAATATTTCCATTTATACGGCCCATACTGTGGAAAAAAGAGAGCAGAAAAGAGAGACAGAGAGAGAGAGAGAGAGAGAGAGAGAGAGAGAGAGAGAGAGAGAGAGAGAGAGAGAGAATACGGCGACTCTGACCTTCATCCCTTTGATTCTTTAAGGACAGATAAGTAATATCCAGGTACGCTGGGCAATTGTGTTTCATCGTACACACGATTTCATGACGAAATTTGTCTTATCAGCTAAGTGCATATTTTATAGTTTGATAATTTTATTTCTACGAGAAAGTATACCCTGAAAATGCCAAATTGTTTCATTTTGTTCATGAAATAGATTCAGTTGTTATATTTATCCAGGGCAATAGCACCATGGTGGAGTATCAACCAAATAACGATAGACAACCACCACCGTACCTTTTCGTATATGCATGCATATATGCATTGAATACACCGTGTGCATTCAAATTACGAAACGTAGAGTACCATCAGGGGCAGTCAATAAATACATGATTTCATGATACATGATACATGATATAAATGATTTCTAACTCTGCTTGTCTTAGTATAAACATTATCGCATGCATGAGATTAAAATAGCTATATGTTACAACAGCTTCTGCAAAATCCTCTCTGTACATATAATGCAGTATGTTAATACGTCTTTCATGACTAATGTGTTATCCTTTATAAACAAAAGTAGTAGTAGTAGTAGTAGTAGTAGTAGTAGTAGTAGTAGTAGTAGTAGTAGTAGTAGTAGTAGTAGTAATAGTAGTAGTAGTTATAGAAGTAGTAGTAGTATTGGAATTATGTATAAGGTGGGTAAAACATCGCGTAAAGCTTGAAAGGGATGAAAGTCAGTAATATATTTGTAAAGTTTCTCATTTTTCCTGGAGGCACAATGATGGCGATGGGAACATTAATTTCTAGCCTTGTGTCAGCACCTAGACTTGGGATATACTATCCAAGAACGAAACAATAGATAAATGTTGAAGCTGAAGAATTGCTATCGCTCTTTCTACTCGATCACAGATGACTTGTTTATCTATTAAGGCAGATCCACCGTTTGGTATAAGGTAATATGTGTAACATACATACACCGGTTGGTATAAGGTAATATGTGTAACATGTAAAAGGTAATATGTGTAACATACTGTAATAAATTTGGAGTATGAATATCTGACAACATCCCATTTTTAGGCAATTCTTAGATTTATTTGTGTGAGTATTTAGTCTTCGGTGCCATGGAAATATTACTAGCCCGAAATAGTTGGCCAATTAGGAGGAGCAAACGTCACAGAGCCGAGTGTTAGTGAATTTGAACCATGCTATGATCGTTAGTAATGAATTTAAGTACAAGCCGAATGACTGTCCCTGTTGTAACATAGTCCATTTTAAAATTTCAGCGGTGTATGAAAGTATTGTGGTTGAAATGGCAGCATTTATGGGAGGTCTGCAGCTATTGGCTTATTCCATATATTTAAAAACCTTGACTGGTTGACCTGTATGGAAAATAGGCGTATGTATCGCCAATTAATTAGAGCAAAGGTTATTAAATATAGCAGACACGTCTCTCTTTCCATTTTACAACTCAAGTTGTATGGAAGTCTTTGGAAATTTGGGGAAAACATATGACTTCCAGCGTGATTTGCGCCAGGGTTTGACACCGCTCAGTCAAGTGAATACCCCTGTGCATGCAACATACATACACCGTTTGGTATACGGTAATATGTGTAACATACATACACCGTTTGGTATAAGGCAATATGTGTAACATACATACACCGGTTGGTATAAGGTAATATATGTAACATACAAACACCTTTGGCATACGATTGTATATGCCATCTACATACTCCATCTAGCATAAATTGGCGCATGTCATTTACATACAGAATTAGGTATAACATTGTTACGACCCTAGGTCTTAAATTATGTAACAGAAAGAAAGTGAAACCAGCAGTTTAAGTAAAGTTCCACAAGCAATTTATTTCCCCAGAACACAAAGTAAAATTTTAAAAGACAATAGTAAATTTCAAAATAATCCTAAATGTTTTACCACAAGTTCAAACGTATAAGAATAGTTCCGAATGAATTCCACTAATCTATGATGTCATGATGTACCACAATATTGTAATCTAGAATGTCTTTGAATGAGTTCTCAATAATCCCAAAGTAGAAAATATCAATGAACACATTGTAAATTCCTTGATTAATTAAAAACATAATTCTTTAAGAAGCTTAATGTCTGATCATAGATTCACAATGACTAACATGAAACAAGAATGAAATGTGTTTACCGAATCAGCTATATATACAAATCCCCACTGGACCCAAGATGTAATATACCATTCTGGAATTCCATACATAGCATGTGTTATTTACATACAACGTCTGGCATAACATGGCATTGTTCATTTCCAGAGTTTGGCATAACATACGTATGGGTCATTTGCATACACAGATTGACATATAATATAGTATGAGACATTTACATACACCCTTTTGCATAACAGTATGTCATTTACATACACCCTTTTGCATAACAGTATGTCATTTACATACACCCTTTTGCATAACAGTATGTCATTTACAGACACTGTGTGGCATAACAGCATGTCACTTACACCGTTTGGCATACCATTATGTCATTTACATACACCATTTGGCATAACAGTATGTCATTTACATACACCCTTTGGCATTACCTTATGTCATTTACATACACCGTTTGGCATACCATTATGCCATTTACATTCACCGTTTGGCATAACATCATGTCATTTACATACACCGTTTGGCATAACAGTATGTCATTTACATACACTGTGTGGCATAACAGCATGTCATTTCCATACATAGTTTGGTATTACACAATATGGATTATTTGCATACTTTGACATGGTACAGTATGGGTCATACAGACGCTCCTTACCATAATGTAGTCTGTTCCATTTACATCCTTCGACATTACTTAGCATATATCATTGACATCAACAGTTTGGAATAAGATGGTATGTGTCATTGACTGAATTAGTTTGGCATAAAATGGTATGTGTTATTGGCATTAACGGTTTAGTATAAGATGGTATGTGTCATTTACATACACGGTTTGGAAGATGGTATGTGTAATTGACATAAATGGTTTGGCATAAAATGGTATGTGTAATTGACATAAACGGTTTGGTATAAGATGGTATGTGTAATTGACATAAACGGTTTGGTATAAAATGGTATGTATAATTGACATAAACGATTTGGTATAAAATGGTATGTGTAATTGACATAAATACTTTGGTATAAGATGGTATGTGTAATTGACATAAACGGTTTGTGTAAGATGGTATGTGTAATTGACATAAACGGTTTGGTATAAAATGGTATGTGTAATTGACATAAACGGTTTGGTATAAGATGGTATGTGTAATTGACATAAACGGTTTGGTGTAAAATGGTGTGTGTAACTGATGTAAATGGTTTGGTAAAAGATGGTATGTGTAATTGACATTAACGGTTTAGTATAAGATGGTATGTGTAATTGACATAAATGGTTTGTATAAGATGGTATGTGTAATTGACATAAATGATTTGGTATAAGACGATACGTGTCATTAGCAAAAACGCGTTAGTATAAGATGATATGTGTCATTATCATAAACGGGTTAGTGTTAGATGGTATGTGTCATTAGCATAAACGGGTATGTGTCATTGACATGAACGGTTTGATATGTAGCAGTTACAAATAGTTGCCCTTTAAAAACAGATTATCTGTTAATGACACAAACAGTTTGTTTTAAGATGGTATGTGTTATTTACATAAACTGTTTGGTATAAGATGGTGTCATTGACATAACTGGTTTGACAGAAGATGATATGTGCCATTAACATAAAAGGAGGGTAAGATGCTGTGTCATTAGCATAAACGGGTTGATATAGATGGTATGTGTCATTGACATGAACGGTTTTGTATAGAATGATATGTGTCAGTGACATGAACGGTTTTGTATAGAATGGTATATGTCAGTGACATGAACGGTTTTGTATAGGATGGTATATGTCAGTGACATGAACGGTTTTGTATAGAATGGTATATGTCAGTGACATGAACGGTTTTGTATAGGATGGTAAGTGTCATTGACATGAACGGTTTTGTATAGGATGGTATGTGTCAGCTACAAAGAGCTGCCCTTTAAAGACAGATTAATCTTTGAAAAAGGAAAGTTGCAGAGGACGGTCTGTATTGTGTGAATTGTTTTAATATCTACATCTGTTTCATCTTTCCTCCATGCAAAAACCCGCAATAAATATGAGATGATTTACAATCAAAATGAACATCAGATTAGAGGACTAAATGTTAATGATAAGTAATTCAGCCTAACTTTATAATCAAAATGAACATCAGATTAGAGGACTAAATGTTAATGATAAGTAATTCAGCCTAACTTTATAATCAAAATGAACATCAGATTAGAGGACTAAATGTTAATGATAAGTAATTCAGCCTAACTTTATAATCAAAATGAACATCAGATTAGAGGACTAAATGTTAATGATAAGTAATTCAGCCTAACTTTATAATCAAAATGAACATCAGATTAGAGGACTAAATGTTAATGATAAGTAATTCAGCCTAACTTTATAATCAAAATGAACATCAGACTAGAGGACTAAATGTTAATGATAAGTAATTCAGCCTAACTTTATAATCAAAATGAACATCAGATTAGAGGACTAAATGTTAATGATAAGTAATTCAGCCTAACTTTATAATCAAAATGAACATCAGATTAGAGGACTAAATGTTAATGATAAGCAATTCAGCCTAACTTTATAATCAAAATGAACATCAGATTAGAGGACTAAATGTTAATGATAAGTAATTCAGCCTAACTTTATAATCAAAATGAACATCAGACTAGAGGACTAAATGTTAATGATAAGTAATTCAGCCTAACTTTATAATCAGCCATGGAAACTGCATACGTCTACTTAAAATAGGTGAAACATCTTTGGTGGAAAGTCATCGTTTATCTGTAATATGTACGTGTGTATGATGTTGAGAAAAAGATTAAATAACGTTACGTATCAAATCTTGATCTGCAATGTAAGAAATTATTTTGTCATTAAGCTACGAAACTTCTACTGATATGACGAATACTAGATTATTGCTACAGTTGCAACATCAATATAATGGGAATGTAATGAGTACCAATACCTGAGTTTTTCAAGTTTGAACATCGATGTAACATCTGAAAAGCTATGCAACTCTACATTCTATGTCTGAATATTTAATTAAATGTTTAGCAAGAATAACATAACATTTAATAGCTATAACATATTTTGAAAAGAACGATTACACGGAACCAAAATATAACAAATGTATTATCAATGACGACGTAGTTATTTCTTACAGCGGTATATAACTAAGTATATTATTGATTTTTCCGAGTACCAAAACCTCTTGGATTTATTTTTCAAGCATCCGTAACAATCCACAAAGCAGACATAAAATGTTTTCATGGTTTTGCCTGTTTGTGAAAGAAAGCGTAAAGCATACAGCAAAAACGGACCGAAAGTGTCTTGTCCCAATAGTAAAAAGACCGAAAGTGTCTTGTCTCATTAGTAAAATGACTGAGAGTGTCTTGTCCCATTAGTAAAATGACCGAAAGTGTCTTGTCCCAATAGTAAAGAGACAGAAAGTGTCTTGTCCCATTAGTAAAGAGACAGAAAGTGTCTCGTTCCATTAGTAAAATGACTGAGAGTCTCTTGTCCCATTAGTAAAATGACCAAAAGTGTCTTGTCCCAATTGTAAAGAGACAGAAAGTGTCTTGTCCCATTAGTAAAATGACTGAGAGTGTCTTGTCCCATTAGTAAAATGACTGAGTGTCTTGTCCCATTAGTAAAATGACTGAGAGTGTCTTGTCCCAATAGTGAAGAGACAGAAAGTGTCTTGTCCCATTAGTAAAATGACTGAGAGTGTCTTGTCCCATTAGTAAAATGACTGAGAGTGTCTTGTCCCATTAGTAAAATGACTGAGAGTGTCTTGTCCGAATAGTAAAGAGACAGAAAGTGTCTTGTCCTATTAGTAAAATGACTGAGAGTGTCTTGTCATATTAGTAAAATGACCGAAAGTGTCTTGTCCCATTAGTAAAATGACTGAGAGTGTCTTATCCCATTAGTAAAGAGACAGAAAGTGTCTTGTCCTATTAGTAAAATGACTGAGAGTGTCTTGTCCCATTAGTAAAGAGACAGAAAGTGTCTTGTCCCATTAGTTAAATGACTGAGAGTGTCTTGTCCCATTAGTAAAATGATTGAGAGTGTCTTGTCCATTCTGAAAGTATTTTGTGTGATTGAGACGGCAGTATCGTCTATCAAATCGTATGGTCTATAAAATTGTACCGTCTATCAAATAGTAGGGTCTTAAAATAATACCGTCTTTAAAACCGTATTTTCTATCAAATCGTACCGTCTATCAAATCGTTTGGTCATATAAATCGTAGCGTTTATCAAATCGTATGGTCTACAAAATCGTACCATCTATCAGTTCGTAGGGTCATTCAGATTATACCGTCTGTAAAACCGTATTGTCTATCAAATCGTTTCGTTTATAAAATCGTTTGGATATTTAAATCGTACCGTTTAACAAATCGTATGGTCTATAAAATCGCACTATTAAATCGTATAATTCTATCAAATCGTATTTTCTATCAACTCTTACCGTCTATTAAATCGCATTTTCCATCAAATCGTATCTTCTATTAAATAATTTTTGCCTATCAAATTACACCATCTATCAACTCAAATCGGCAGTCATGGTCTATCAGTTATGCTAGCTGCCTGGTTAATATTAAGTTGATTATGCAATTAATTTTTTTATACATTGGTTACATTATCTTCTTTGATATTTAAGTGCAATTAATCAAGAATAAATCGGATGGGATGGATGTTAAAGACATCAGCAAAATAACTCCAGGCAGATAGTGAAGACTGTCATATAAAACATCTGAGATCATGTTGATTTTTTTATCATTGCAGCGTCACTTTTTTTATGTTACACATCAAGATTAATTTTTATCTGCATTGTCGAATCTTAAAACTCGTCAATATTCAACAGCACGCTGTATAGTGCTTTCAAAACAGTCCTCTAATAAATCAAAGTCGAGAGTTTAACTTTTGTACTGTATTCGACCCAATGCCAAATATAACGTGATAACTTCAGCATGTTGGGCATCACTGGGTTTTTGATCTGTCACTGACAATCTTGTATAGAACCAGAGAGCGAAGATTATCAGTCACATGTTCAAATAAAAAGCAACTTCATTTAGAAACTCTTCATATCTTTCTTGACGGCATTAGGTTGTATTTGGCATGGGAAGATGGCAGATATGTAGAGACATGCCCAGAAGCAGACAGTGATCTTGTTTAATGTAAAGATTGCAGGATACGAACCGTTGATGAGATAATGAATCCATTTTTCTTTAGTCTAGTACGTTTCCAAGATGATCGGCAATTTATATATGCACTCACAAAGCCAAGAGACTAGTGTTGCATAGAGACTGGTGTCTAAACTCTATCTGAATTTGCAAATCAGATTCCAGTGAGTGGTTTTGCATTTGAAATGAAAGGTCTATTTAAGGAACATCAAAATACCTATGCCTTTGTATGTCTGGTTTTATTTTACATGGAAGAGATTTCCTTTTTGCTACCTATGGAAGAGGAATCCGTGAAGGATTTTGGTGTTGTGATATAGCATATAACCGGAGACATGAAGATGTGTGACGTAAAATAGGTAAATGAAAGCGAATTGGAATGAGAAGAAAAGCAATTCTTCTACAAATAAAACAGCATAGGGTAAAATCTTGGCGCTCATACAGTACTCTGCGGTATTAACTATTTTATTATAATGAAGACTCATTTGAAGGCCAGAAAGGTTTGTATAAGATTGATCCCCTATTTGGTGAACTTATTAAAAACGAAATCGGGTTGAAATCGCTTAACAGCTTACTCGCCAGGTATGAAAAAAGTAACGTTGGAATGAGACTAAAATCTATTTAAAATAAGTCAAGAAAAAGAGCTTGGATCAGTGAAAGCAAGCAAAGGTCACAGATTGTTGGAGAGCTCGAACCATCAAGGGAATTGTTCGATGCGAAAGATAAGTCGTTCATGCACATATGCCTCACTCTACTAGCGTCACTCGACATTTGTACTGCTCACGCAAGAGGAGTAACATTTAAAATCATTATAATTGATGTTTAATAACTCTAACTCAGAGTCAGAATAAATGACATCGGTACATTATCATAACCCGTTTTACGTGCAACGCTGCTTCTTAATATTTGTAAAGAAATAAAGACGTGTTGCAAATTACTTTAGACGGTGTGTGGTGCACAATTCAGTAATATTTTAGTAATGGATAGAGATAGAGGATAGAGATTTGCTGAGGCAGTGAGGAAGAGACCTATGTGAGACACAGAGAGGGTGAACCTAGGGGAAGAGAGAGAGAGAGAGAGAGAGAGAGAGAGAGAGAGAGAGAGAGAGAGAGAGAGAGAGAGAGAGAGAGAGAGAGAGAGAGAGAGAGAGAGAGAGAGAGAGAGAGAGAGAGAGAGAGAGAGAGACCTATGGTGAGGCAGAGAAAGAGAGATCGTTGGTGAGGCAGAGGAAGTCCTACGGTGAGGCATTGAAGGAGAGACATATGGTGATGCATCGAAGGGGAGACATATGGTGATTCATTGAGGAGGAGACATATGGTGATTCATCGAGGGAGAGACATATGGTGATGCATAAAGGGAGAGACATATGGTGATGCATCGAGGGAGAGAGACATATGGTAGGGTACCGAGAGAAAGAGAGAGAGAGACATACGGTGTGGCAAAGAAAAAGAGACCTATGATAAAGTAGAGAACAAGAGACATACGTGAGACAGAGAAAAGAGCCATACACTGTTGGAATCCATAAGAAACTGTTGGTAATGTTTTCTGTTAAATATTCAAAGATTTTATAATGGTTGTTTTCAAGATCTGAGCTCAGTTTAACCGATCAAAAGAAATTTATTCTACACCATACATTTATGAGCATTGACCTTAAAAAAGTAGAAAATCCGTAGAATATGAAGAACATTTAATAAGTAACATTCTATTAATACATTAATGCTCTTTTTATTGTCAGTACCATAAAAGAAAGGCAAGCAGTCATAATTGTATAAAATAAAAGTCTCGGCGGGTTCTTAACACTAACTTTTTTGTACGCACGTCGCAAACCATGTGGCAGAAGTTTATAATAAATGACCATGCGTAATATACGTAGATGATTTTCCTTCCTAAGTATTTAATTGTATGATTGAATGTTTTTATTAAAGTAATTTCAAGTTTACTTCACGACATTAAACCCTCACTCGTTATCGTTTCTTTATTTATTTTCTTGATCTATACTTTATTTTCGTAATACTATTTCCACACTAAAATATTCTGAATCACCTAACATAGCAACGTATATGAAAACATATGTGAAATAAACATAGCAACGAAAATGATAACATATGTGAAATAAACAAAGCTACGTATAGGCAACAATGGCCAGTTTATTTGAGTTACCTTCATCCAAAGCACATTTGTTTCTATTGCCAGCTATTTTGCTCTCATCCTTGTTTGTTTCCATGTTATGTCCTTATATTTAAACACGATGAGGTATCTTTACAATTTATGACTGGATAATACAATAGGTGTATCAAAATCGTTTTGTCTTTGACAATTTATTCCAATAAATGTATTGTGAAATGTCTACTTGAGATGTCAACATAAATGCATCGCCTTCGTTACTAATCTTTACGTTTATTATTAGTTTTGTCGCCTTGTTGATGCGATTTCAAGGTTTAATTGTGTTAGCATTTTCATTTTGGGACTTGAATCCTGCTTCACTAATGTTATCAGAATCCTTTGTCACCTTGATAATTTTATCATTAACTTATTATTATAAGTTTAGACTATTTCAGAATGTTTGACAGACGTAACGATTGTGGAAAAAAAAAAAGAAAATCACTCTTTAGTTTAAAAATTGTACACTAGAGATATTCTAATTCTTGAAGATAAATAATTGCTTAAATATGGGAAATTCCTACTATTTTCCAAAGAGATAGAGCAAGGCTCTATTCGAGAACTGAAGACACTTTAAGTGCCAGCCATATTACATGGTATTTTAACTGGTTAGGTTTTGTGGAGGTTTACGTCATTGTTCAACACATAATAGGCTATACATGACAGAGAGAAACAGGGAAGACCCTAAGAAGAAGCACCCAACCACCGGAAGCTCCTGGCAAGAATTTCACATGCCTACCCTGATAGTGCCGATATTCGAACTACGCGTACAGGGGTGAGATGCGTGAATAATCTGTAAAAGAGAGTGACCTAATCCGATCTAGTCCGCTTGCCCTCTCCCGTTTACCCCTACCCCATTTTAAACCGTGATGTCTGTTGATGCTTAGCGAAAACATTATTCTTGCCAAACAAACAATAAGAACCATTCTAAACTCTCGTTTTGAGGGAAACAATTGAGATATTTTGTGAAGCTGGTATTGCAATATTGAAAATCTTTCATTGTGGTCTCCAGTTAGCAAAGTATATATGAATCAACCCTTCCCCTTATAGCTGACAGTCTCTTATGTCATTTCAATATGTTCTACATTCAATAAAATGAATACGTGTTGATAAATTAACGCTTTACCTTGTTAGGCTTGGCCATTTCCGTGTCCATAAATCGTCCTAAAATGAATCATCTGGCTATGGAATTTCCCTAACTGTTGGAATCAAGTCACAAATGAAACTTTGCATAAGCTGTCTCGAAATCAGGGCTAACAAACGGCCTGTAGAATTTTGTTGAGCCTAGCCTCTGTTTTACATCGCTTGATAATAAAAAAATAACTATGGTTCTCGAGGCATGTTAATAGCACAGCCAATACACGGAGCTGCGGGATTAGAATTTAGATAAAACGCGGTGGCGTGTATGATCATCATACTTGAGGAAAGCGATATCCACTACCTGCAACGTGTGGTTTGTTTAATTAATGTGAAATATGAGAATGCACATCCTGAGTGTAGCTAAAGCAATAAACTGAATTTTGACATATTGCTATTATATGCTCATTGCTATGGTAAATAATTAGTCTTGGGCAAACCTATTACTTTCCTATGATAAATATTCTAATCATAACTGTATTTTCAATTGCAAATAATCCTTTAACTTCTGACGATGTATGGCATTTCAATATTCAGCATCGCATTTAATGTATTGGCAAATTTTCATTGACAGATTGAAATGATACAGAAAAATGATTTTATGAAATATACAGTAACTTATTGGCATTTCTGTGTCTTAATCATTTTAAACTTGACATATCATGTAACATTATCGCAAAAATAAACAATAAAAACTACAAACAAAATCTTACTAGTGATAGTAGTAATCTAATTTCCGTTTTGTGGGTCTAACACCATTTTTCAGCACATGAAAGACTGTACAGGAGGAGGACGACCAGTTTAACTGGTGGAAAACTTACATACATAACTATATTTGACGAGCCCGAGACTCGAATCCATCCAGAAAGAGGTGAGATGACAGTGATCGTTAAAAGTGTGTGTGTGTGTGTGTGTGTGTGTGTGTGTGTGTGTCTGCGTGTGTATATGTGTATGTGTGTGAGATGTATGTATATATGTGTGTTTGTGTGTTGAATTTATATACGAAATCGACTTCGCATATATCTGTACACTAAATCTATGAGTTTGATGATCTTTAACACAAAAATTACAGATTAGATTCTCATCACACTGTGATAGTTTACATTTCTAGCAACAACAACAACAATAATAATAATAATAATAATAATAATAATAATAATAATAATAATCAAAAGAAGAAATGGAAGAAGAAGAAGAGGATGAGGTAAAGAAGAAATTGCTGAGTTATTTTAACTTTAAAAGGCTTTCAGCTCTATGCATTCCACGGATTGTATATAATTTATACGTTGTACAGCTACGTTCATACACCATATCAGATTTTACTACACTAATTAGGTCGATTATAAATTTCCATTATTAGCTATGACTTCCAATTACCATGAGTATGACCATCTTACATTTATTAAATAATTGCTACTACTAAATCTAAAAATTATTTAGCATAAATTATGGAACACTTTTGGAAATATTTGCTTTAGAACAAAATGACTATTAGGGAAATTTAAACATGTTTGCTTTATTTGAATGTGTTTGACCTTTACCTTTGCGAAAAAAAATCACTGAAGACGTCGATAAATTGTAATTGTAGCACCTACGTAGCATAAGTATTCAACACACTGGATCGGTCAGATATTAAAATTGTACAATAAGAAAAACATTAGTTGAGTCATTTATCTGTGTGTGTGTGTGTGTGTGTGTGTGTGTGTGTGTGTGTGTGTGATTTGGATTGTTAACGTAGCTTTAATAATTTTTGAGTCATATCAGTTGAGTCATTTATCTCTGTGTGTGTGTGTGTGTGTGTGTGTGTGTGTGTGTGTGTGTGTGTGTGATTTGGATTGTTAACGTAGCTTTAACAATTTTTGAGTCATATAGCTACGATGTCTGCAGTGAGGCAGTTTATAGTGATGTCCAGCAACTGGACATCATGCCGCAGACATGTAGCATTATGTCCCACCCATACACATTATCCTGACACCAGACCGACCAGTCCTAACACTAACCTCTTCATGCTGATTGCCATGAGAGGCAGCTTTTAGTACCATTCATCGAACTCAATACATCACGCTTCTTTGGCAGACGCTCTAACCACCAAGCCACCGGAGCGGTCCTAAATCAAGATGATAAAAGGCTATAATTGTGACGCTTAAAACTCACCGTATACCAGCATTAAATTTGTTCCCGAGTTTGACTAAACTTTTTAATGATTAATTAGAACTGTTTAAATGATTGTTAATCTGAATGGTAATTCATTTTTAGAATTATCTCCAATTAAAAATACCTAATACATGAGATACTATCCGATCAATAGATCCCTAGCTTTTATGACACTCCATAACGAACACATATGAAACACTTGTGCATAACTGGCATACGTTTTGAGTTAACATTTGATTATAACAATCGGCTATAGTATGAACATGAATTAATAGCAAAGTTATTTATGCAAATATAATTACTTTATCCATTAAGCTTCTATTATTTATTAGTACATTGATAACATATATACATTTTTATTCTCAATATCTAACATACAAATACCAACTCTATTGTTATTTCCCCTTTGATCGTTTAGGGCACATGTAAAATAGTTAAATAAATTTGGAATTAGACCTATTAAGAAATGAAGAGAATAATGAAATTGAATGTTTATACCCCATTTTGAAAGCGAAACTTTGTACATTCAATAAAAGAAAGTACAAAACAGATATTCTGTTGGATCAAATATTCGACACGACACATCAGACTCGTGCATAGATTTGTCTGTATTAAGAATAAAACACGCAGAACAATGGATTCATCCTCAACTTTGAGTGTGTTGGTTAAGATTGAAACTAGAGACGAATGCAGACCAATAATGCACCCAAAAAAATGGTATACGCAAGAAGAAAAAAAACACAACGTGTTTTTAACAATTGTTACATCTTTGAGAACGAATTAGCTCGAGACAAAACATGATAACATAACCGATACACATAGAGGCCGATCAGATGGAGAATGTAATTTAAATTACAAATACCCAAACTATGATCTTTATTAATAACGTATAGCAGACATCTGAAACTATAATCATTATTCATAACTTATTAGGTTACATATACCAAGCTATTTTCATTATTCATAACGTATTAGGTCACAAATACCAAGCTATGATCATAAGTCATAACTTATTAGGTTACATATACCAAGCTATGATCATTATTCATAACGTATTAGGTTACAAATACCAAGCTATGATCTTTATTCATAACTTATTAGGTTACAAATATCAAGCTATGATCTTTATTCATAACACTTTAGGTTACAAATACCAAGATATGATCTTTATTCATAACGTATTAGGTGATATATACCAAGCTATGATCTTTATTCATAACTTATTAGGTTACATATACCAAGATATGATCTTTATTCATAACGTATTAGGTGATATATACCAAGCTATGATCATAAGTCATAACTTATTAGGTTACATATACCAAGCTATGATCATTATTCATAACTTATTAGGTTACAAATACCAAGCTATGATCATTATTCATAACGTATTAGGTGATATATACCAAGCTATGATCTTTATTCGTAAATTATTAGGTTACAAATATCAAGCTATGATCTTTATTCATAACTTATTAGGTTGCAAATACCAAGCTATAATCATTATTCATAACTTACTAGGTTATAGCAGTCATCTGATCCTTAAAGTATTTGGATTTAATATTGCTCGGGGTATATATAATATGATACCATGATGTATCGTACGAAAATATTTAATGCTTGCGTAATGCTTTCTATAGTTACAAGTTTACTATTTTGGAGTTATGTACCGTTCGTTTACATTTGCTACACAAAGAAATACACAATAAAGACTGTGCTATGCATCTGTGTTAACGAAGACAACCTGTAAGCAACGTCCATGACAAATGCAATAAAAATATACTCGTATTGTACATGTTAGGAAGGTTCGTAGAAGTCATTTAGCTTTCTGTGCAAACATGGTTCACTCATTTATTTCATAGAACTCAGCAATTTCTATCAGTAACTTGTCATTTCTAATTATTTTTTTCCTTCGGCTCTATCTTGATCAAATATATTGAACAGACGGTTGCATCGTGCAATCGCTCGTTGGTTATTCCTGTAGGAGCCATGTTGTTGTATTCATGAGTAACATATTTTGATACTGCTGCCTGATTTTTAATACTCAATGGCACCTACTTTAAAGTAATAACTGTTGACTAATGGATGACGTGTCTTGTCAGATTTAAATACTTGCTAGTCATCATTTTATTTTGGCCGATTTCGATGTTTGTGTCCTTAACAGATACACCACTTAGTAAAACAACTAATGTAACACTCCTAATATGAAACAATATGAAATCCGTAAATCAACATGCAGCCAGGTATGGGTTTCGTTGTCATTGTGCTTACTTCAAGATTAACTTTGTAACTTTGTAATTCATACTGCATACTATAATGGTCATTAATCAATGTTAGTTTTAAACCTGTGTTCATAATCATGATCCCATTCACATTAATTTTGCTTTAACAACATGTTATGAATATTTAATTAATATAGTTTGTTGGCTTTTCTCCAGGAGTATTATGTTGTAAATATCTGTACTTGCACTTGATCATTGTCCAACATCAAGTCAAGGGCCTACCTGTCTATTGACATTTATTTTGTAAACAGCATATTATAAAGCTTAAGTGCAAGTAAATATGTTTACCTCCATTAGTAATGAACTGATTAAATATTCAGATCATTACTAATGGAGGAAAATATGGTCACTTGTACTTGAGCTTTTGACATTATATGTGGAAATTTCTGATCTTGTTGACAAATTAGGGTGTTATAGAAGGGAAGCTCCCGTTCATCTGGGTTTTCCGATTGTGTTTTAACTTTTTATATTAATGTTGTTTACTTCAAAATTATGCATTACTCCCTTAACGTATGAAACTTAACCAGTCTTATTGAGTTTTTAATTTGTGTGAATTTTATTATTCTTATTATTACTTTTTAAAATTATTATTATTATTATTATTATTATTATTATTATTATTATTATTATTATTATTATTATTATTATTATTATTATTCGCTGGAATTCCAAAGTGCTCAATAATATTTTCAGGCTAAGAGTTATTTTGAAACTATTGTGAATTCATTCAATAATCTTTCGGGTTATAGTATTGTGAAACACCAAGACTGTGAACACATCGTCATATTCCATGTCATTGGCATATTAGCAGGCACATCAGCACATTCAATAATGTAATTAATTTACTGAGATCACCACAGGATTTCATGTGTGATGCAAAACATTTAGACTTGTAATAGAACGTAAGGACTGTTTGGGATTTAATTCACTATACTGTAATTGGCTTTATATATTTTCACTTTGTGTTGCAGGGAATTAAATTGTTTGTTGAATTTTGCAAAAACTGTTCTCGCTCTTTTCTATTACTCATTTTTAGGCCATATAGTCGAAACAGTATGATCACTGAGGAGCTTTTACATTTATCGATCGTTTTGTTGGAAATCTGCATATAACTTCCAGATTCCCAAGTGCTAACGTCATTGTGTGATATTTAAGTGTCATCCATTACACTTTCTAACATGTATGTTTCATTGTTTCTCATCTGTTTATGTGTCATCCATTACACTTTCTAACATGTATGTTTCATTGTTTCTCATTTGTTTATTATGTTGTAAATTTGATTTACCTTATATTCATGTTTGTAGTTTGAAATGTTTGTAATTTAAAAATCTAAAACTTATTTTGAAATATTTCTATGTCATCGGGATTACATTATACAATCTATGATTTCGTAAAAAAAATTAATTTTTATATATTTGTATCTTCCATTTTCAATACCTATTTCTATTTGTATATCTACTGTATGCAGACATTTGTTTGTGGGTTTTTGTTGTTGCTTGTTTTCGATAAATCTCATTTATTTATCAAAAAAATCTTTGTCAATTCAAAAGTCGGAACATGGCTGAGGGTGAGTGAAAATGATGAATCTGAGTTATATAAAAAAAATATCAGTATGTATGCTAGATACTTCATGGACGGTAAACAATATGAGAACTGCCCAATATGTTACAACTGAAAACAACATGTCATGGGCTAATTAAGCCAAAGAATGTGTTTCTGAAGTAGTAATACATATTGTAATATTGTCAAGAAATTATATATATATATATACTAGTGTTAGATTATAGAATGCATAACGTGCATAGATTTTCAATTTGTGTTGCAGGGAATTAAATTGTTTGTTGAATTTTACAAAAACTGTTCTCGCTTTTTTCAAATTTAAAAATGTTAATTTCACGCTGAAACAAAAACTATGCACATCTTGAATTTTGCATCTGTGTATTATTTGCATGTGAAAGAGATATATCGTTTATCATCTGTTTGCCTTTGTGTTATATTGTATGTGAAAGAGACACATCGTTTATCATCTGTTTGCCTTTGTGCTATTTGTATGTGAAAGAGACGCATTGTTTATCATCTGTTTGCCTTAGTGCTATATTGTATTTTAAAGAGACACATTGTTTATCATCTGTTTGTCTTTGTGTTATTTGTATGTGAAAGAGAATGACTTATGCTATTTATTTGTAATTAACATTATTTTATTCTTAGGAGTATATATCTTGTAGAAATTTTTAAATATAGAACATGCCTACTCATTTTTGACATTTTCATAACAAACGCATAATATTATTAATGTACGCTGTATCGATGGTGTACAAGATATTCTAATATATAATTTTCTCTGAAAGGAAACTCGGCAAGCCACATTTCATTTCAATGGTATCAGATGCCTGGATAAATTGCAAGGCTCGGAGAACTAATGACTAGAATTTTTATGCTAAACGTACGCAATATAACTGTCGTTTCTATTCAGTGTTATTTATACATCGTTCTGTAATGCTATTTTGACAAGTAAACCGGTGTGTGAAGAAATGGGTCTTGTCAGTAATAGTAAGGTTACTCCTTTTAGACAGATAAACCTTTGAAATATCAGATTGTGTAAACGTATCTTATGCACTGTGCGAAATAGATATTTGCATTTATCTAGGTTTTATCGCATAGACTGAAAACTCGTTAAATAATAGAAGAGGTGTGTAAGACAACGAGTTCTGATTGATTGTAGAACGTAGCATTGGTATCAAGAAGAAAATGTTGATAGATAACTTATCTCAATATTATATTAAATCATACAAATAGTAGGATAATAAAGATTAGTATAACCAGAGTGCCATTTATTCCTTATCTCATTATTATATTAAATCATACAAATAGTTGGATAATAAAGAAGAGTATAGCCAGAGTACCATTTATATTAAATCATACAAATAGTTGGATAATAAAGAAGAGTATAGCCAGAGTACCATTTATATTAAATCATACAAATAGTTGGATAATAAAGAAGAGTATAGCCAGAGTACCATTTATATTAAAGGATATAAATAGTGGGATAATAAAGAGGAGTATAGCCAGAGTACCATTTATATTAAAGGATACAAATAGTGGGATAATAAAGAAGAGTATAGCCAGAGTACCATTTATATTAAAGCATACAAATAGTTGGATAATAAAGAAGAGTATAGCCAGAGTACCATTTATTCTTTAAGTTTAATGAATTTCCAAGGAAAAATTAATTTTGTAAATTTAATTTACGTCAAAACTGAAGAAGGAGGCATGGATAATATATAGACAAAAATAAAACAATTTGGTCTAGCATACAGAAAAGATCCAAAATGCATTGAGGCGGCTTTCCTTGCCTAATAATTTTTCTTTCGATGAGATTAGCGATAACGTTTTGAGCTTGTTCTATGGCTGTTGAAGTAAAAAATACAGTTGAGCACAGTTAATCAAATTATTTTTTTCAAATGCTTTTACGTCTGATGTAAATCAATTATTTTTAAGAAAAAGGTAATGGTGCGAACATTTTGTCCAGCTGTTGTTAAAAATTATTGAAGTTTTAAATGACCCCTTGTAATAGAGGTACAAATAGGTTTTGTTCTTTATTATTATTATTATTATTATTATTATTATTATTATTATTATTATTATTATTATTATTATTATTATTATTTAATACGTTCGTGTACGTACACATCGTTTTCCCCAATCATTGATACTTGCATGTAACCGACGACAGTGTAATAGGTATTTCTGAATATGATGGCTGTAATAGGTAGTATTGAATATGATAGCTGTAATAGGTATTATTGAATATGATGGCTGTAATAGGTAGTATTGAATATAATGGCTGTAATAGGTAGTATTTAATATGATGGCTGTAATAGGTAGTATTGAATATGATGGCTGTAATATGTAGTATTGAATATGATGGCTGTAATAGGTAGTATTGAATATGATGGCTGTAATATGTAGTATTGAATATGATAGCTATAATAGGTAGTATTGAATATGATGGCTGTAATAGGTAGTATTGAATATGATGGCTGTAATAGGTAGTATTGAATATGATGGCTGTAATAGGTAGTATTGAATATGATAGCTGTAATAGGTAGTATTGAATATGATGGCTGTAATAGGTAGTATTGAATATGATAGCTGTAATAGGTAGTATTGAATATGATGGCTGTAATAGGTAGTATTGAATATGATGGCTGTAATAGGTAGTATTGAATATGATAGCTGTACAAGGTAGTAGTAGTATTTAAGGTTTTAAGTGAAACCGGCCACGAAGGGTCATATGTTCACTATTTTACACTACCAATTAGTATGGTAGTGATTTAGATTTTCCCGTGGGGAAGGAATGGTGCCACATCCCCACAGGCATTTATGCATACAAAGTATGCTATTTAATTTGGTCGTCATGTCGCGCCCCTAGAAGGGGCTATCAACATGAATGAGAGACCTAGGGGAGTGGGAATAGAACTGCCACGCACTCAACCCTATCAACCTATCGGAAGCTGCAGTGCTAGAGGTGCAATGGCACCAAATGATGACTAGTGAAAAATGGTTTTCACGTCTAGTCTTTTGCTAGTGTTGATGTCTGGCCGAGGAAAATCTATGAACTGGCACGCCCTAGCTTTATCAAATCGAGTCCAGTTGTTGCTAGTGGACACCCTATACCGATATTGTGTAAGCCACCTGTGCAATTGAGTCAATCTTTCAAGTTATATTTTTTCCTAATCATCCTAACATTCTAATTTTTGTCTAGTACAGAGTGTACATTTGGTGTGTTCCCTATAAATTTTGTAAACTAGATATGTCAAGTGACATGGGAAGGTTGGTCAATGTCAGGTTAAATGGGTTGTTAATTTTGATGGTGGAGAGCCAAAAATGATCAAGTTTGATTTTGAAGAACGAGATTGTCGAATAGAGTTTCTGAGCCAAAATGAAACTCTGTAAGTATAAATAGCCCTTAAGAGGGCTTTTTGATGGAGTGTTACAGGGTGTAACTGTAGTTACCTCTTTCTACTGGTGAATCCCTGTGTCCTTTTTGGGTGTCTTGCTTTTGTTGTTGTTCCTCCATCTTGATATTGCCTCCTCCCGTCGTGTCCATTCCGTGTTCTTCCTTAACAATTTGGAATAGCTGTATGTAGGCCTATTATTGAATGTGACAGCTGTATGTAGGCATATTATTGAATGTGATAGCTGTATGTAGGCCTATTATTGAATGTGATGCTGTATGTAGGCATATTATTGAATGTGATAGCTGTATGTAGGCCTATCATTGAATGTGATAGCTGTATGTAGGCCTATTATTGAATGTGATGTATGTAAAATGTATTATTGAATATGATCGCTGTAATATGTATTATTTAATGCGATATATATGGTAGCATTTTTTTTAATGTAATAATTGTAAAAGGTATTATTGAATTGATAACTGTAATATGTATTATTTAATGCGATATATGTACATGGTAGTATTTTTTAATGTAATAATTGTAAAATGTATTATTGAATTGATAACTGTAATATGTATTATTTAATGCGATATATATATATATATATATATATATATATATATATATATATATATATATATATATATATATATATATATATATATATATATATATATATATGGTAGTATTTAATGTAATAGTTGTAAAAGGTTTCTTGAGTGTGATAGCTGAAAGATGTATGTTTGAACGTGAAATCTGTAAAAGGTATTATTGAACTGATAGATGTAATATGTATTATAGAATGTGATGGCAGTAATAGGTAGTATTGAGTGTGATATCTGTAATATGTATTATAGAATGTGATGGCAGTAATAGGTAGTATTGAGTGTGATATCTGTAATATGTATTATAGAATGTGATGGCAGTAATAGGTAGTATTGAGTGTGATATCTGTAATATGTATTATTGAATGTGATGGCAGTAATAGGTAGTATTGAGTGTGATATCTGTAATATGTATTATAGAATGTGATGGCAGTAATAGGTAGTATTGAGTGTGATATCTGTAATATGTATTATTGAATGTGATGGCAGTAATAGGTAGTATTGAGTGTGATATCTGTAATATGTATTATATAATATGATGGCATTAATAGGTAGTATTGAGTGTGATATCTGTAATATGTATTATTGAATGTGATGGCAGTAATATGTAGTATTGAGTGTGCTATCTGTAATATGTATTATAGAATGCGTATAGTTGACTGTAATAGGTTTTATGGGTTGTTTTCACAGATGTCATGATTGCAAATACCCATAATGAAAAGTGCGCGTACCTTGCGCCGCCATTTTGAGTCTCTAACAAACCTTGTTCAACACATGGTATGACGTATATTCAAGATAAAAATCTGAATTAATTATGGTCTACTTAATCGAAATAATACATGGATTATGCTTGAAATTATGTGACTCTATAGCACGAAAATAAAAATAAACTGTAAGTTCCCTGGCCTATATCGATATCGAAAGATAGAAAATTGAAGTTGAACCATTGCTGTCAAATATAAATGCACTCATTTATATACATACATACATATATATATATATATATATATATATATATATATATATATATATATATATATATATATATATATATATATATATATATATATATAAACAGACAATATTGTCTTTAATTTTAAAAAAAATATATTTTGTATGATGTCCCTAAGCTTGTCACCTTAAAAGAGTATTTCCGGACAATTATCTTTGGGATACAATAGCAATAAAAGTTCATAGCTTGATTATGCAAGAACTTTAATGGAAAGATACTTTGTACTCAATATGTTTGTGCCAAAGACAGCTGATAAACCAATTTTTATAAGTATGGTCAAATATTGTATCTGTGGTGGAGATGATGTACGTAGGATGCTATTGAATGTAAGAAATAATTGTTCAAAGAATTTTCATCTTCAATGTACTGAAACGAAACATTTGCCTAGCGTAGCATTACTTTGTACCAAAAGTCAAAACTGATTATTTTTTAAATGCTATTAGCAATATAAAATTACATATTAATTGGTTTTTTAACTTGAACTAAAACTAAATTACCGTTTTCAGTCAACGTAAATCGAACATCATTACATGTTTGTACTTGTTTGTGTATCCATTTGTTTATGCGCCTGTGTTTTTTTTTTTTAATTGATCTATTTGTATATGAACGAATAACAAAGATGGTTGAAGTGTCAGTGTTTTACTTGAAGAAAAAAGGGAAAAGTCAAGCATTTGGCCTCGTGCGATCGTCATGCACAACAGAATGTGGTGTATTTTTTATATCCTTACGCATACAATGAGACCTGCCTTAATAATTATTTGTTAATGTTGTTAAGTACCGGTTTGAGATTCAAAATGGCGGATATGACAGTACACACGTTTTGTGACGTCACTTGAAAACAACAAATTGATTGTGACAACATATCCATCTGGCTATTATGTAACAAAGGTTATGTAAGACCGCTCCGGTGGCCTAAATAGTTAGAGCGTCACTCTCAGATGCGGGCGATCGTGAATTGGAACCTCGGTCGAGTAATATAAAATACATATAAATGATATTAGCAGCTGCCATGTTTGGCTTTAATCATTAAGAGTTTAGTGTTTAGACTCGCCAGCCGGGTGTCAGGATAAAGTGACTATGTGGGACATGATACCACATTCGCGGCATGATGTTCCAGTGTTAGACACTACTATCAGCTGTCACTATGCAGTTATCGTAACGATATAAAGACTAAAATTGTGTTAATGCTACATTAAAAATCCAAATTACCCACCCATTTTCATTGGCTTAGTAGTTTCGTGTTATTAAAAATTCATTATGTTCTGAGTTTTATTGGAAATGTCTAAAACTGTTATCGTTTCCTTTCGGCTGTGAGCTTCATTATTTTGAATGTTTAATATTAACTTTTTAATACATACATACATACATACATACATACATACATACATACATACATACATACATACATACATACATACATACATACATACATACATACATACATGACTTATTGTATAATATATTGTTTAGGTCTTGTATAGTATAGTTTTTAGGATTTGTATAATATATTGTTTAGGACTTGTATATTGTAGTGTTTATGACTTGTATAATATATTGTTTAGGACTTGCATAATATAGTGTTTATGACTTGTATAAGAGAGTATTTAGGCTTTGTATAACATTGTGTTTAAGACTTGTATAACATAGTGTTCATGCCATGTATACTATAGTGTTTAGGTCTTGTATAATATAATATTTAGGACTTGTATAATATAGTATTCAGGACTTGTATATCTTTGTAATTAGGACTTGTATAACATAGTGTTCATGTCGTGTAAAATACAGTGTTTAGGACTCATATATTATAGTGTTGAGGCCTTGTAAATATAGTGTTCAGGACTCGCATAACATATTGTTTAGGACTTGCATAATATACTGTGTATAATATACTGTTTAGGTCTTGTAGAATATATTGTTTAGGACGTGTATAATATATTGTTTAGGACTTGTATAATATAGTGTTTAGGACTTGTATAATATAGTGTTTAGGACTTGTATAATATAGTGTTGATAATATAGTGTTGATGCCTACTTTAATATAGTGTTTAGACTTGTATAATATATTGGTTAGGACTTGTATAATATATTATTTAGGAATTGTATAATATATTGTTTAGGACTTGTATCATATATTGCTTAGGACTTGTATAATATGCTGTTTTGTTTAGGACTTGTACAATATAGTGTTTAGGACTTGTATAATATAGTGCTCAGGACTTGTATAATAGTATTCAGGACTTGTATAACATAGTGTTCAGGACTTCTATAATAGTGTTCAGGACTTGTATAATAGTGTTCATGACTTGTATAACATAGTGTTTAGGACTTGTATAATAGTCTTCAGGACTTGTATACTAGTGTTCAGGACTTGTATAACATAGTGTTTAGGACTTGTATACTAGTGTTCATGACTTGTATAACATAGTGTTTACTTGTATAATAGTGTTCAGGACTTTATAACATTTTTAAGACTTGTATAATAGTATTCAGGACTTGTATAACATAGTGTTCAGGACTTGTATAATAGTGTTCAGGACTTTATAACATAGTGTTTAGGACTTGTATAACATAGTGTTTAGAACTTGTATCCACTGCTCTGTACCCTACACTGGCTATCAATTCGAAACAGAATCAAACACAAAATTTGTTCTCTGTGCTATGTTTCAACGACAGACTCAAGTCCAACATACCTATCCAGCCTCACCCATGTGTATACACCAGCTAGATCCTTACGCTCTTCTTCTGATAATCGTATACTCATGGTTCCCAAGGTGAAAACAAAGTCATATGGACAACGTTCGTTTGCACACCAGGGCCCAGCGACGGGGAACGAATTGCCCATTGAAATTAGACACAAAGACACAATGGTCCATTTTAAGAGTGCTCTCAAGACTCACCTGTTTCGACTGCAGGGACAAACTTAGCGACCTAATCATGTTTTGTATCTATGTTTTCAGCACGTTTTTATGTTTTCCAATTTCATTGTTTTTGTCATTTGTTGTTCTGTAGTGTAGTCATATCATTATTGATGGTGTAAAGCGCTTAGAGCTTCGTAAGATTAGGCGCTATAGAAAGACCTCATTATTATTATTATTATTATTATTATTATTATTATTATTATTATTATTATTATTATTATTATTATTATTATAGTATTCAGGACTTTATAACATTTTTAGGACTTGTATAATAGTGTTAAGGACTTGTATAATATATTGTTTAGGACTTGTGTAATATTGTTCAGGGCTTGTATAACATAGTGTTCAGGACTTGTCATCAATGATCAGTCATGTATTACCCGCATCTAATTAGATATGTATGCTGGTCGACTATAATGTTCTTCCATATATTGAAGTTATACGGCGGTAAAACAGTAATTACAATTGTTTAATTCTAGAAATCGATTCTTTACTCAATTTAACAAAATGCTGATTTGTATCAAAAGTGTAAGCATAATTTGCTTGCTTTTATTAGGAACACTCTTTGAATTTTAAATTCCTATATCTCAGCAGTTTTAAAATGGCTTTCTGACAAAAATCTAAGAACTCAAGGTAGACTTGCCAGTTACAGCCAATTCTTCTTTTCCTATTACTACTACTACCACTACTACTATTACTATTACTACAAAAACTAATACTAACACTATTACGATTAAAACTACTAATACTACAACAACTACTACTACTACTAGTACCACTATTACCACCATTACTACTACTGCCACCACCACCACAATTACTACAACTATTACTACTACTATTACTAATACTACTACAACCACTACTACTCTTTCTATTACTAAAACTACTACTAGCACTGACACTATTACAACTACTACTGCTATTCTAGCAGTACTACTACTTCCAATATTACTGCGACTACTACCACTACTACTAGTACCTCTAATATTGCTACTAGAACTACTACTACCACTACTACTACTGCCACTACTACCAATACTGTTTGTTTGTTTGCTTGAATTTTAACGGCGCACCAGCACTTTTAGGCTATTTAGCGCCATACAATAGGTTAGATGTTCAAAAATAAGAAAGGTTTAACATCGACCAGCGATATATAAAAAAAAAAACAAAACATAATAGTTAAAAATAAAATGGTAAGATGTTGGTAACAGGAAAATATGAAGCTTCCCAATCAACGGGAGATGTAAATGGTGTATGTTGATGATAAGATGTTGTAAATAAGAGGTGATATTTGCATTAGATAAAAATATTCTAGGTGATGGCATACAAGTTATAGTTTAAAATAGAGATTTACTTCCTTTAGGAAATCTAAAATACAAGTGATTTGTATTGTATCAAAAAGTTCCTTCATGTCATGTACATTATAGTATTTAACACGCGTAGGTTGCAGATCGGAACACTCGGTCATAAAGTGTTTAACAGTGAATGGCTCATTGCAAGAAACGCACTCTGGTGGGTCTTCACCTTTCAGTATGTGGGAGTGGGTTATGTATGTATGACCGATTCTGATTCTTGCAATGACAACCTCCTCCCTACGGAAGTTCTGTAGGAAGGAGTCCATTCTCCCAGGGTTGGTTTTTTGATGGCATGAAGTTTGTTATTGACTGCATCATCCCATGACGCCTGCCACTTCTGACGTAGGTACTTTTTGATACAAGGTTTAAAATCAGTAAACGGTAATTTAAAATCCGATGGTTCTTGGGACAGAGCCATCTTAGCAGCCCGGTCTACTTCTTCATTACCTCTAATACCAATATGGCTAGGTAGCCAACAGTATACTATATTGTAGGAGTTACTAAGTTCCGAGTTTTTGACGAGAATATCGACTAGTAATGGATTATCCAGTTTTCTATGGTGTAGCGACTGAAGTACTGACAGCGAGTCACAGAAAATAATGCTATTTAAAATGCCTTTTTGTTCAATAAATTTCAGAGCAAGGTCTATTGCTCTGATTTCCGCTGAAAATACTACCACTACTAATACTACTACTAACACAACTACTACCAATACTACTAATAGTACTGTTACTACTACTGCTACCACTACAGCCACTACTACTACTACAACTACTACTATTACTACTACTGCTAGACGTTTACTGCTTCTGTCACCTTTATTTCTGTTACAACTATCTGTTAAAAACATCAATTCACCATTGGAATCATGGGTTTGATGGATGCATTACTTCTCCATCAAGAAAAGTGTGTGTGTGTGTGTGTGTGTGTGTGTGTGTGTGTGTGTGTGTGTGTGTGATTTTGGAGTTTTAGTTTTAACGATTTTTTTTCAGTTATAACGATGTCTGCAGTGTGGCAGTTTAAAGTGATGCATAGCACTGTGGCATCATGCCGCAGACAATCTGATTTTACCTGAATCATCCATATGTTTTACTCTGATTATCTGGTGGTTGAAGATTATCCTACGCAATTTAGAACCAAATGTTATAGTTAAAATAACGAATTATTCTTAACTCATCTTTCGTCGGTAATGTGCACGCGGACATATCGAATCAGTTTAACACATTATATTCGACTGTCGAGAATTGTGTGAGGGCATAGTTCTCTTTCGCATTACCGTATCAACAAATAAATAAGAGATTACTAGATTACTAATGAATTGTTCAATGTATTTTGATACAAGTAATACGCATATACTAATGGCAGTGATAAAACTTCTTAAAACGTTCTTCAGAGTACCATATTAATCATAGCCAGTATTTATTCTCTCTCTCTCTCTCTCTCTCTCTCTCTCTCTCTCTCTCTCTCTCTCTCTCTCTCTCTCTCTCTGTGCAATCATTCCTATTACTAGAATTGATTATTAATATATGTAAAGATCTATAATTTAATCGACAAATGTTTATTGTTAGAATTTATTTGTATTATGTGAGACAGTTTTAGGAAAGTACTTTACGTTTCTCCGTATTCCCATATTGACTTCATTATTTTGAATATATTAATAAATATTATTTAAACCAAACTCTCATTCCAAATACTGGCACTTAATAGGCACATTTTTGTGACAGTTTAAATCCGTCTGAAGCCATTGTCTTCTGATGTTGTAGTGTGTTCATCTCCCTCTAGTCCATGCTTTAGAGTTTAAAGATGCTGTAAACAAAGCTTAAAAACGAAAATGTAAATAACTTCACATTTTCTGTCCTATAGAACTCCAAATTTTCCAACTTTTAGATTTATATTAAGTATCAATTTGTAATTACGTCGTCTATAGTCCCAGTTGTGATTTAATAGCCAGGAGTCCTGATACAATATACCTAGTTTTATATTCTCCTTTCAATATAATATCTACACAAAATGCAAAATCTTTTTATTCACGACGACTCAGACTATCGACCATTAATAGAAAGGCTCACTCCAAGCCTCGACCACCCGATTGTGAGAATGGTGATCAAGCCAATGGAACGTTAAAGTTTCAACTGTACCATTCAAACCACATTTTTATTGTTTAGAAACAGTCATACGTGTTTCCATTATATATCTTCGCCAGTCCCTAGGCAGTTAAATAAGCAATCTGCTCAAAATCATATGTCCACAGTCCGACATGTAGATTTGACAGACACCAATAAAGGGTTATGTATTGCTGATTCAGTAATCGAATCATAACTTTCAATTTTCTGAAAGTGAAACACGTCATTCGGAACATATAATTACTAATGATAGCTTTCCCTAACACGCATTTGCAATGATTTATCTGATAGGATACAAAAAAAATTAATGGACTTGAAATTCCAAAGGTCACCAGAACATTAACTTCTATCGGTGTGTGTCAAATCTACTCTTAGGACTCGGATTTTAATTAGATTTTAAAAAATATGTAATCTAATCAATGCTTGAAAACATGCATGAATAAAACAAAAATTATTTCCATTAACGCAGTTATGATGGAAAAAAAATACAGAATATTTGAAAATGCATAATCTCCGTTCATCGTTTTCTTAGACTTTAGTGATTATTTGTTTGATTATGGGAAATCGGTATAGGGAGATATTTCTCAACCATAGTAATTAGCCAATTTCTAGAACAGACATCTTAATGTACAGCATACAGCAGACAGTATGATAGCATGGATTAGTCTTGTAAAATGGTATATATCTTCAGTAGCTTGAGATGGGGTCAGAGCAGGATCAAATGTTTCCGGTTGGAGCCAAGTAGTTCCATTCTTAATAAAGAGATGGTGTTTTGCTGTACCTTTCAGTATTAATGACAGTGACTGATATTTTTTTAAACCATGGAACGATTAAGAGGGTGGGAGTCTTTTAATGGAAGTGTGGTTTCTTACAGCGTATCAGGCCACGTTTCATCCCATGGGTCTAGAGCCTAATATATGCCAGCTACTTATAACAAAGAACACAATCAGACATATCATCTAAAATCTAATTAATCTCTAGTAGTTGCCTCTGTTGAAGCAGCATAATTTGGCGAGATGCCAAACATGAGTGTAAAAAATATGTTGAATGGATTGCAGACGAGATCCAGCAGGAAGTTTGCACCTCAAGAGTAGGAGCACGCACCGAGGGGTCCAGAACAGGCAAAATTAGCACCACCACAGGAAATAACACGAGCCACATCTAAATAAAATGAAGAAGGACAATGCTGCATGACAGACCATGTGTGATGTCTTGATGTGTTTACCCTGGCTATTTGGGTATGACATCCATGGTCATTTGTCGATACGTCATCTTTCTGACAGTTAGTGTTTGGAAGGAACCAACACTGTATCTGAAACTGCTCAGCTACCATCCTCCGATGGTACACATTGTATCATTCAACAAAGCCAAAAAGTACACTGAGATAGTGATGCCGTCTTTGAAATCTGTATTTAAGTGTCCATGTTAGTTTTGCTAATGCGGAATGTTCACGTCTCGTGGTTTTCGTTGCGTTTAGCGATCATGGAGACAGGAATCTTTCTGTCTCAGAGGCACCACAGGTAGTGGTGGTGCCGAAGGCAAACACAAACTACAGGAAGCGAAATATAATTTCACCTTGGGAATCTTTAAGTTGTCAGCCTTCCGAATGCTGGTCATATTGTGGTAGAGGCCAATCATCTCAATAAACCGGACGTCTTAATAATTGTACACTTATCTAAGTGATATGTTGCTATGTTCATAAGTAACAGAAGTAAGCAAAACCAAGAAGCCTTGTAAAACTTCACAAATGATTTAATTGTCACATTAATAAAATGAATAATAATAATAAAATTCCAACTGGAAATAACTTCTAAGACCACACCTAAACACACCATAAATGAGAAAATACCACGGACTTGTCAACATGTATTATTATTATTATTATTATTATTATTATTATTATTATTATTATTATTATTATTGATCATAGACACCGAAGTAAACGCCTACTTACAGATCCTACACGATATACACTATTAATATCTTTAAAAAAAAACTTTATACCCGTGTACAAAACATTAACTATATAAAATCTTGATTATAGATCATCATTACAGTTGACAGTCATGAACGAAAACTGAACATAATATAGTCACGGTCATATACCAAGAGTTACAAAATATATAGATATACATAACACGAGACCTTCGTGTTAGTAGAGAGGGTGATAAAGGGAGTTTTAGCTAGTTTCACAGAGGATTGCTTCTTCCATATGTCGACATCAGCAATCTCAATATTCAGCAGCAGACTATCGGTGTCCATGTAGAGCAGGGCTTCTTTATCGCCATCAATATAACATTCTTAAAAGTAGGATGTGAGAGGCTCGCTAAAGTCATAGATCACCTGCCTTGTACAGACTGAGCAGTTTAATTACGGATTGTCATTTGTGGAATGAACGGCAAAAGGTAGGAGCTAAATATTTTCCACGTCTGAAACGCCAGGTCGAGCGTCGCAGCTTCTCGTTTTGTCGCGCATGAGATACACCGAATCCGATTCTGCGGGTTTTCTATTAGTCTTCCTAAATCGCTCAGTTGATCGCTAGCTCGTTTTCAAACTGCCACGATGCTCTGGCTTTGCGATCATTGTTGAACTGTATTTTATTGGACAATCACCAGCCTTGTTCAAACTTCACTGCCCGATGCAAATGGGTTACACGCATTCGGAACTTTGTGTCCACAGCTGAAGATTCCCAGTTAACCACTTTTATCGTTCCTCTTTTGTTCTCAGATTTTGAACGACCTTTGCGGTTTCAGTGAACTTACCCTCCCCCCCCCCCTCAAGTTCGCTCACCAAACTCTGTAGGTATCATTGTAGATATCCAGTTATTTGGTTTTAGCCTCGCATAACTACATCAATAGGATGCACACAATATATTGTCCCCTCTTATCATCAGTGAACTATATAAGTGAGCCTGGTCAATGATGTATTGCTGGAGTGAGTTCAGGAATGCTTCACATCGGTGTTTAGTGAAAGATTCTGATAGTTGCCCATGGTTTCACAGCCAATGGATTTCAACTCGCTCTGGGCATACTCATAGTCATTCTTGGTAATACATTTGGCTGTATGCGGCCTCTATCTGTATTTCTTCGAATCGTTCCCAGCTGTTCGTGTGGTTCCTATATGTATATGCCTTTGAAGCAGAATACCAATGTCGTAATCATAGTGCAAAAGACACCATGAGGCATATTGTGAGTTAGATTTTCGTTGCTGCTGTTGGTGAACTAGAGGCTTTCAGTCAACTGCAGTTGCCCAAGAAAGAGCATCGTGTATATTTGTATGTTTGGAATTGCGCTGTTGCTCCGACGATACTGTTCCCAGTTTATATTGCTTCTATGCAGATAATTAATCACAGAAGGCACTTTGAATACATTTTTCTGGGTAGATGTGTAGCTTGAAGTTGCATGCTTGATATGTGGTTCCAATGTATTTGACAGTGGTCTCGAACACGCTCGTGATCTACTTTCTTGCTTTAACTATTTTCTGACAAATCCTACAATCGTTGTCACCAAACTCCATTACCAAGGAATTGCGGAGCACATCTCCGATCTCTTCTAGCTCATGCTCACGATTTTGGATGAAACTGATAATATCATCACTACCTCTGTATAACATTGACCTTTTGGATACTCATCACAGCTGACGAACATGAAACATAAGTTACATAGAACCAGTTCAGCGATCTTGTGTGTTACTTTTGTTCCGGTTGTTGATAGGGCATTTCACCGGAACGTCGAATGCATCGAAATCCACATGATGTAATAGTCTCTCTCTCTCTCTCTCTCTCTCTCTCTCTCTCTCTCTCTCTCTCTCTACGACAACACATCCAGGGTTCGCCTAATTACTGGTTTGAGGTGAAAAGAGTGTAGAAATATGCAAGTTATGTTGCAGCTGATATGTCTTGCATGAAAATAGAGACAGGATGACAGAGAAGAATAACAAATGTGTACTATTGGTGCCCTTTTAAGCAAATAAAGAATATATTATTTTATTTTTCACTTTTTATTATGTTTTCTTTTCTTTTTCCCTTATTTTACATATTCACAATTTCATCTTTATACATTCATATATATTTTAGTTTATTACAATATTACAAACTTCACAAATGAGTGTTTTTCCACAAAACCATATTTCATGTGCGCTTACAAAATAACACATTTTCTTCATACAAATAAAAATGTTTCTATTTTTCTAAATTAAATCTGCTAAAGCAGAGTGAATTTTGCATATGTTATTGTAACATATAAGCGATCTGAAATTGGTGTATGTAATTTTGCACTGCATTAAATCCATGGCACGTTTAACGATGCTAGTACCTGAGTGCATCTGGTTTGAATTTCATTGATTATTAATGAGTTCACATTGGGTAACTGAGTCGAGCGAAACTACAGAGGTTAAAAATAGTTGTTTTTTTTATTACTGAACTGGCCAAGGGTTGTAATGTTGCAGAAGCATCATTTGTATTTGATTAAAGTATTTGTCATAAGGTGAAACTTTGCAGAGATCTGTATAGGGAGTAGGGCGAAAAATGTAGATATTCCAAACTCTGGAGGGGCATGTGTTAGTCATGGCGCTTCGATAACTTGAGATCTAATTGGGAAGTTAATGGTTTTGGCTGTATTTAGCATTCAAAGTATCATTTTTTTTAAAAATTACTTACACGGCAGCATAACGCAGCTGTGTTTTTGCATTGAAGACTGAAATGCCAATAGAGACCACTAAACGCATACTTAGGCAAGAGAGAACCCGAGAGTATTCTAGTTCAAATTGACCCTAAACGACCTAAAGTGTCGATTCCTGAGAGTGAACAGCACCTCTTGCTGTTATGTAGAGACTAAGACGGTTTACCTTTACTCGTACTGTTAATAATATGAAGACATACTGTTATATACTTAGATACTCAAACTGTTTACTTTTTATGGAGAGACTCATGCTGTTCACTTATATAAAGAAAGTAAACTAGGTTTCTAGAGCTTGGACTTTGAAAATCTTGAAATCTAAAGTTTGTACGGATATCTTGTCAAACTAGAGGTATACATGGTTTTAAACAAGGATAGCAAGTATTTCCTCATGTAATTATATTTAACAATATTATTTCAAATAAATAATTGGTCCAAGACAGAATTTTCCTTTAACGCAAACATTGTATAACCACCAAAATCTGCAAAAATTTAAAATCGGAAATTATTCTCAATTATCACAAGTCTGAAAGGAATAATTTCAACATTCATTGTATCAAATTTGAAATTGTTGTTCATTTTCCTAAAATTAAAGATTTAATTTTTTTAAAAGTATTTCGATTGTTAAGTAAGGGCTAAAAGGAGAGGAGTACTGTTACAAGTGTCGTCTGTCTGACATCTGATCGAACTTGACCCCATTTATACTCTCGTCTTCAGAGCGGTAATGTCATTAAGAGAGACAACCACTGTTCTCCGATAACGCTACAGCGTCGAGCTGGTCTCCTGTCTTAAAAATGTAGTCATGGACATTGTATCTAATTTAAATGTGTGGGCGATTTCCAAACTTCAATGTTCTGTTATTGGTATATATATATATATATATATATATATATATATATATATATATATATATATATATATATATATATATATATATATATATATATATATATATATATATATATATATATATAGGAACGTGTTTGAACGGACACGCAGCTCCGGAATGATTTCATAAAAGAACTGGCGTTCGGAATGAGAAACAAAAATCAGTTCTGTTGTATTTATCTACTGACAGTAGTTACATTTCAGCTGTTCTTTAATGCAGCACAAAAATCGTTTTACTTAAAAGAAATTTTTATTTGTCTTGAGCACCAGCCATCACCCCATCTCTAATCTGTAAACAATGAACATGGACGTTACTTTTAATGAAGAGACTTCTTTAATGATTAGAATCATATGGATACAAATATATCAAAAGAAAGCAAATATGATCGCTTTACACATTTTTAAATGTATTTAGTAGATTATTTTCGAAAATTGCATGTATACGGTTCATTTAAAAATAGTATGGAGGTAACAAAAAGTCAGTTTTGCCTTTGACAGGCTTAGTTGTGCCATGTATACACCAAAGATATTGATGTACAACATGTGAACAAAACTCTGACGTCACCGAAAAATAAAATACTCAAGAAACGGAAGAACTGTTGTTTTTTTTTTGCTTCCTGTCCAAAATGTAATTTCTTTCTCAGTTTCATATGTTATGTATCGCTTTAGAAGAAGAGATAAATACCGGATTGCGTCACTGTGAATAAAGTACATGAACAGTATGAATTGTATTGCCAGTCTCCTTGGGAGTACAGTGGTCTGAGAAAGATTTTAAAATGAAAAACTTCCTTACAGAAAACCACATTTAAGAATGTTAATTAGTATCTCACAGAAAAGGATTTTATGGAGCTAACAATTGTGAGGTTCACGTAATTACTAGAAGTCAAAAATGCATACACCACCTATAAAATGACCTAAAATGTTCCACTCCAATTATATGTTTCTTCTTAACGGTTAGTATGACTGCATTTAATATGGTAAAATAAATTGATTCGTGTATAAATTACTTTTTATTGTCTAATTAGGTGATTTAAGAAAATTTAAGATGAAAAAGTTCTTTCTAAGACTAAATGGAGTCCATATGTTGTAAATATTAGCCTCACTTTATTAATATAACTACTGTCATACTGAACGGATTTCATATAAAATTACGAGTTCTTTTAACATAAAAGAAAAACATTATATTAAAAAAGTGCATTAAAAAGTTATTTTAGGGTAACTTTCAATTTAAATGAATGAGACTTTTCAGAAAATGTTATTGCCACATATATCAAGTGGGGATGTGCATAAGGTTGATTACATCAGAATTATTGATTCCTATTTAACATCTGTCTAGTAAAATCAGTTGTTTGGTTATGTTCATTTATAATTTGAGATGATTCCTTTATTTAAATTATTCATTGGAATTACACATTACTCATTGAATTTCAGTCCAAATCATCATTTTAGGATTATTGCTAATTTGTTCAAAGACATCATTGATTAAGTCATTATTATAAATCAATATTGTTAACACATTAGCACATTCAGCAATTCTGACAAATTTGCACATTCATTACTGGAATTCATTAGGAACGCTCTGTACTTCTGGCTTTGTGATAGAACTGTTAGGATTATTTTACAGAGAAGAACCTGTTCCTATGTTTTGATTATTGTTGGCAATTAATATGTCTTTAGAAGATGTTATCTGGAACTGTAAAGTATTTGTAAAACAGTATGGACTGGAGATGTACGATGATAAGATCTTTAGAAGAGTTTATCTTATCATTAGAGAAAACAGTCTCTCCACAACAATCCTGCAAGGCAGCATCCAGGGTGGCAGAAGAACAGGATGTCAGAGAAACAAAGTGGACTGACAGCATCACAGAATGGACCAGTAAAACGTTTTGCGAAGACACAAGCATTGGCACATGATCGAGACAAGTGGAGAGAACTAGTCAGATGAACAGCAGCACAGCGCCTCGACGACCACACTAGGTCCAGAGACTGATGATGTTGATGATTTGGAACCGTAAAGTATTTGTAAAACAGTATGGACTGGAGATGTACGAGGATGAGATCTTTAGAAGAGGTTTTCTGGAACTGCAATTGGTATTGATTTAAATGTAATTGCGTATTGATTTAAATGTATTTGCGTATTGATTTAAATGTAATTGCGTATTTATTTAAATGTAATTGGTATTGATTTAAATGTAATTGCGTATTGATTTAAATGTAATTGCGTGTTGATTTAAATGTAATTGGTATTGATTTAAACGTAATTGGTATTGATTTAGATGTAATTGGTATTGTTATAAATGTAATTGGTTTTGATTTAAATGAAATTGGTATACTTTAGAATCTGAAGATTGTGATGGTGTCTATGTTTATTTCGATGACAGTACACGTTGAGTAACAAGGCATTGATGCCGATCTGGAAGTGAAATATGTGATCTAAAGCATATCGCTTTGCTTACAATTAAGCCTGTCAAACAAAATGCAGGATAACTTACGACAAGATCTTCACCGTGACTGTATTTTATATTAACATATTATTTATTATGATTTGGAAACAGTGTAAAGTTCAGTACAGAGAAATAAATATAGAGACTATCATAGATATCAAAAATATTTTTGCTCGAGTCGTCTTTCCTGAAATCGAAAGATAGCAGTATTGTACTGGTTCTCTTGCTGTTGATTCAAATTTTATAATAGTGAATATGACATGTTAACCAGTCTGCTACATTTTGAAATACTGGATTTGAAAGTACGAGCCCACATATGGGTGGTAGCTACATACGGACAGGGAACATGACTACCTCGTGTTCAGTATTAAAGAATGCTTCAATCAACGGCGCATTACAAACATAGCGGACCATTTCCGATAGTCAAGTAATAGATGAAAATACACGTTATACAAACAAGGTAGCGTACAATCATATCATGCTTTGGGAAATAGCTAATTAAAAGTGCTACAAATCAGCACATTTGATGAAAGTATTATCAATCTCATCCTAACCATGACAGAATAGTAGTGTATAAAATCCAATTTAAATATAAACTATAACTATTTGAAGTTATTTTCACTTGCATTTAATATTTATGCACAACAGTTATTGTAAAGGAAAACAGATATGATTATGTTATTAATCTTTAGTATTCGCTTATTGTTTGTACTCCCTATCGATTTTAAACCGAAAAGCATACAGGATAAAAAATAAAAATGCACAAAATTTAGTAATTTCATTCATAAATTTATAACTTGCTAACCTGATTGTGATCGAGGAGGGGAAGTCCGCAACAATGTGAACGTGTTATCGTCTCAAAGCTAAACGAAAATTTCTTTAATAACACGGTTGCCATGTTTGTATGGGCAAGTCTATTTGTTCAGACAACAGATGTAATGCATCACATACAATAAGTGCCTCTTAATTTCACAAAACAAAATACATTATAAGCGATTTCTAAAAGATTTTATTTTGCGACTGAAGCCAATCACGATTGAAAATGTGGATTTCACTTTAAGGTTTATTAATGACTCTTGGTGAAAAGAAAATAGTGTGTGTGTGTGTGTGTGTGTGTGTGTGTGTGTGAGGAAGTGTAAGTTTATTGTGATACCACAGGCTGGTTTAATTTGCGATAAAGGAGGACGGCATCAATAAGAGCCTTAACATAGTTTAGACATAAATGACACTTTACGAATAAAAGAAGTAGATTTTTTAATAATCAGTAGCATTACTTCAATTAGGTATTGATAACCTTTACAAAGGTATGTCAAACACATATCTCAAATGAATGAAAGACAAATGTATATGGAATACTGATTGAAATAAACCAAAAGCGATCAAGAAGCTACCAGAGCAACTAGTTTTTTTGAAATCAGATATAAATGATAATAGTACATGGAGATCTAATGGACACGAATAATAAATCATGTTCTGATGACTTTGAAATTAACCAATCAAATCACGTTTAAATTTCTAAAAATGACACAGGTTGTTCGGAATATATTGTTACTTAAGGTAACTCTCCAAAACACTAATTTTGCAAAGATTTATCTGAAAAGATACTAAAGAAAAGTGGACTGTCACCAAAATATTAACTTTGGTCGGTCTCTGTTATATGCCTGTAGAGATCTGATTTGAATTAGACAGGGACACTGGGTCCAACATGGCAAAACAGCATACTGGTTTGCCAACATGTAGACGGTGTCCGTATCTTATCTGTATATGAATAAAATAATGCAGCCTTAGCACACGTGGTCTTTACAAATCAAATGAAATATAAATGTATTAACAGAACATAGATGCCTCCTTCACAGTGCCTGAAATTATCCTAAATGCAAAAGTTAATCAAGGTGTGATTACTACATTTCCTTGTGGCACTGAACATTTCTTCACATTATATCTTCCCCTTATGCTTAAAAACAAACCAACACATGATAATTTTGAACACATTTTGATATTCGTCAAATGATAAATAATAATAAACGTGTAATTCAAGTCTCAAAACTGAATTTTACATGGAGATTTGTGAAGAATATATCTACAACGACTACTATCCACTCAAATAATAGTCAAATTCTAACATCAATAGGACAATATTCAAACCATCAAATTTTTTATATTACGACTGTGTCCGTTTTATTACTATTTCTCTTTAAATCGTCGTTAACTGTGCTGTATAAAATATAATGGTTAACAGACAATAGTGTGCGTCAATTTACAATAATAACAACAATTGTGTAATTTTTGCATCTCAGCAAAGCATCACTTCAGTTTGAAAGGTATCGTCCACGAACCTTATGGTTTCTATAGTCAAAACAGCAAGATACGGAATATTTTTTTCTTTATATCAGTAAAATAGTGTCATAAACAGCATGTGATGTTTCTGGCGTATATCAGACTCATGATGATTTGAGACATGAAATAATTCATCAAAGGAATTTCAAGATTATCCTGATCACCCTGTCTTTAACAAGCACATTTACCATTGCATAATTACAATTTCATTGTTGCAGGCATCTGATTCCATGTATGTGCTATTTTTATTGAGATTCGCCACTTTAGCATAATACAGAATAATTCCATGTGAGAATTATAGAAGTCGTGTATAATGAAATTTGGTCTGAAACTTAGGCTTTGGTAATCTTCAGTAACTAAAACATTCTGGGTGCGTGAAGTTTAAAAGTGGCGTTAACACCTATTCTAACAACCTTTAACTGGGATAAAATGTCTTCGATATCTTCAGAATGCATTTTGTCCCTCTCTTGCATCTTATAAGCTTACCAGTTGATCAAATTTATCAAATATTACAGAACGAATCTCTTTGTATTTCGTATAATGTTGGCAGTCTTAACACTGCTCCCTGCATACGGAGTGGAAATTTCTTCATCGAATGATATATTTCATTTTCATCCCCTCGCCCCTAATATGTTTGGAACTCCTTGGTGAATTGCGCATGAACTGATCAAGCTGTTTCTTCTCTTAACAAATGTATGCCCTTATAATTAACCTACAGAAAAAAAGTGTAGATTTGGAACCGATCATACAAATTAACATATGGATGCTTCAGCTTTACTGTATGGAGAGGCTGAATAAGATAAACAACAATTTATGAATAGTCTATTGTCAGATGTTTTTCATAGAAAAGTACAATATGCAACGTTTCTATCAGCAGGTGCTTTTGGGCGATTCTTGCTTCAAAATCAGTGTTTTCAAAATTTCCTTAATTTACTCGCGTTAGGGTTGTATACGTCTAAAGTTTTAGAAAAAAGTCTGCCGAATATTGCCATTAAAAACTGAAATTAAGAAATAAAACTAGCCAGTAATAAACTTGAGAAGATGCAAAATTAAAAAGGCGTATATAAATCAAATCGTATCAGTGTCTCATTGCGAATGTTCATTACGTCATTCTATTTAGAAGTAAGTGACAATCCAGCTTTGAATGTGTTTCACCTAAATATATGCCTAAAGAAAAAAATAAACAAATTACTTAGTCAGCTAATGACCACCGCTGTTGTCTCCAATCAAGCGGGTCCCTGAAGACAAGAATGTTCGTAACATCAGCTTCACATTACGTAAAATGTTCACATTTTTTTTCTTTACTTTTAATATGGAATTTTCAACAGCTAGAATTACGAGAAAAAATTTATTTAAAACACTACTAAATACATATTTTACTGCAAGCTAGGTTAGTTGTTTTTTTTTTTACATGAATGTGAATAAAAAGATCGAGAGATCGAGTTGCAGTTACAATTGTTATGTGCGCAAATTACACCATGTGCCAATCATTTGAATAAAACGTCAGCTCCGGATATTTTAATCATGATGGTAATATTTGCATTAGACTATCATATGTTCGGGGGTTGAAGACAAGTTTCAACATTGGTCAATCAGATGTCTAGTGGACGTTTTAAAAATAAAAATGTCCTTGGTCAAGTCACATCACACTGGTATTAACAAAGGATATTTCAGATACAGAATATGAATAGTAACTCCCGTGTATTTTTTTTTCTTCTCGAATATGGAAGATGCATATCAAAGAAAAAGTAAGCAAGCCTAATTCTATTAAATCTATTTATCAAGCAGTCCATCAATCTACCAATCAAACAACAATCTAATCGTTTCATCGACTGTTCATGGTACAAACAGATACTACTACCACTACTACTACTACTACCACTAATAATAATAATAATAATAATAATAATAATAATAATAATAAGAAGAAGAAGAAGAAGAAGAAGAAGAAGAAGAAGAATGAGGACTCTGTATAGCGCCTAATCTTAAGAAGCTCTGAGCGCTTTATATCATATATAATGATATGAACATAAAAAAGATACTAAAAAAACACCATGAAATTGGATAACAACAAATATGCTGAAAATATTTAAGGTAGGAAACATTTTTAGGTCTTTATGTTTGTTCTTGCAGTCGCAAAATGTGAGTTTTAAGAGTACTTTTGAGAGGAATCACTGTGACTTTGTGTCTGATTTCAACGGGCAATTCATTCCACGTTGCTGGGCCTGGTATGCAAAATACGAAACATATAAACGTCATAGATACATAATAAAATCTTGTTTATCAAGTCCTCAACATAAGCACTTTAAGGACAGAACATAATTGATGTAATCCATAAAACTACAAAGTATTCGTTTAAGCTGAATAATATTTTGCTGAAATATATTTGATGGATGGACGAAATTATCTGTTTACACGGATGCATGCATACACATACATACATACATACATACATACATACATACATACATACATACATACATACATACATATTTTACCTTTGAAGATCTATACCTCAGATTATGTTACCTATACCTCAGTTTTACCTATACCTCAGATTAAGTTACCCATGCCTCAGTATTACCTATATTATCTATACTTCAGTATTACCTATACCTCAGAGTATATTATCTATACCTCAGATTAAGTAACCTATACCTCAGTATTACCTATACCTCAGATTCACCTATACCCCAAGTTGGTATGACAATACGTTTGTATATATCGTGCAGATGTTTTAAATTGACTTCCAGTGATCGTCATTTTGCCCACAATATACATTAAAGAATATAGATGGCCTTTCTATTTTGTCATTTTTCCTAGAGTACTCAGTCAAATTAAGTCATTAAATGGTCTAAGGCAAATACAAGACTGCGTCGATAAATACAATACACATAATATTGACAACACACAATTGAATCTGATATTTGTACATTATTAAACTGAATAAACACAGCATTTCTTCTCAGAAACCAATCATACTTCAGAGGGTAATCAATTTCACACTGTGGTCGTTGGGAATGTAGACGACTATCCAATGGATTCCTGGGCTATGTCTGTCTGTGTCAATGACACAAAATTGAATGTCTATTTTTTCGATGAAGAAGTTTATCTTTAACATCCCTCACTTTATTCCAATGAAATATACGTCAGAAGGCAATACAGTTCGCAAGTATTCATTTGTTCACAGGTAATGATAATGCATAAGTTTACGATTGACACATCAATTCATGCAACTGTTGGTACATCAACTCATGCAAGACTGTTGATACATCAACAAATTCAGTATTATATTTTTTATTTTGTGGTTGGACTGTTAAGATTATTAGGAATTCATGCACGATACTGGCAGTTCCTCTTAAAATTTTACTTTGAGACGTACAGAAAAAATTATTTGATGGTTATACTAAACTTGTAAGTTTTTCATCTTTCTGTTACTTAGTTTAAAACCATAAAGCCGTAACACAGGTATGATCCATACTGGTTAATATCCGCGCTGCTGCTAACCAATCTGTTATTAAAGTATCCTTTGTTGAACAACAATGTATGAAATTGTTGACGGTTTTACTCTGGCATTGTCTTCCTGATTGGTGTTGTCCACTTGAGAACTTCGACAGGTACAAGTTTATGTTATTCAGATGGATTTAATTTTCGGTTTATAGTTTAATTTTCGAATTTGATAGGAGCTGCTGTGGTGAAAAATGACAAAGTATGCTGAAATTCTAACCATTGGGATTCTTGGATTTTCATCATCGTCAGTGGCATGACAAACATATCGAGTTCGGACTTAAATTAACGTTAAATTATCTGCTTGCCGGTTTTCTTTTTTTGTATATTTTCTGATAGTGTCCCTAAAGGGTTTTCGACGTCTCTTTCTGCCATGCCCTTGTTGTTTTGAGCTTCAGCATTAGGATCTAATTTAGTCTGGTTCCCTTCTTCGTATGCTCACCTCTATACGAAAGTCGGGTGAATGCCTGCGCCATATTGTCACGTGATCAAAACAAACGGCTTCAAATGGACAGATATCTAAGGTTATTCCGGAATCTTTGCGGGCATTGTCTATAATTGTGTCAAACTGCGAGCATCGAACCTCACCTTGATCTGTATTAAAGATTTTTTTTCTTTAAGATCATCATTCGGATATTCAATAATATACTGCTCAAATATCGTCCGAAGATTACACTTTGATTTTGCATGTTCTTTCATAAACAGGCTAGCGATTTCTTCTATTTTGAGAAGCATTAAATTTATGCTCTTGTTCGTTTAAGAACTTTAATGCATCGGATTAAAGATTCTGGGTTATTTCTAATACCGATCACTCTCGTTGAATAATAAGTTGGCATTGGTTTTGGTGGTCATGTATAAATCGGACAGAAGCTTCCCCAACAAAACTCTGATCGACGATTGGCTTCCCAGTTCATTCACTTGTTTTATGTGAACATACCAGTGAATTGTTAGCGTCTAATCTCAAAATAATTATTCTCAATTTTTGGCTAACTATAATAAAATCGTAATTGTGTTAATACGATTTCATGTGACCGACCATTAGGTGCTTTTATCACAGTTAGAAAACCAATAACGAATTCTGGCCGTGTTGACGTCGCTGATATCATTGTGGCTGTCTGCGGTATTGTGTTGTCCATAATCTGTTCCAGTCGTGTGTTTTTTTTATGTGGTCATTATTATCTATATGGCAGATTCTAAATCTATCGTCCATGGGTGTGTTTTGCATTCTTATGATCTCGATAATAAATATCCATGATTTCAGCAAATTTATTATCCAAAACGCACCGTATTTTAAACCTTTGACATTATGGACAATATTTATATAAACACGCATATGACGCCGCGTAAGTTATTTATGTGTGCTTGTGCAATTTGTTACTAGTACATGTATATAACTTCTTCGCGATGATATTTAGTATACCAGCAACACCGACAGCAACAACGACATTGATTTCAGCCACTGGTGGTGTCATGTGCGTAGCTCATAATAAGCCGATTAAGGTCGTTGTATCGGCGACTAGCGAGGAAATCACATATACAACATTTTCTACGATGATAATTTGCTTTCGATATTTTTTGCTTTGACAATTGCTAGTCTATGATTATTTTCAACAACGCCTTCCACGCACATGCTTGATTATACCGAAATGATTGTGTGATACAGGATCATGTTTATTTATTTTCGCAGCAAAATCAAACACATTTCTGCGGTAAAATCCAACAATTCGATTTCGTTGAAATATTGTTACTGTGCTAGTTCACGCGTGTTCATTATGATCAATAATTTCAATTTAAAATGTTTCGAATTGTGTACAACCTCTCCTGTTATTGTTTTTATTATTACTGGACTTTTAGTGTTTTTGTTTTCTAACTTATCGACATCCGTTATTGTAGCTCCGGTATCCTTCACTAATTCGGCTCATATGTTTTTTTTTTTCTTTACGTCGTAGATCTGTTAGTTTATTTCCACGTGTCGCATTTGTAAAATATTCAACTATCCGCTCGGCAACGCAATTTAGTCTTGAAGCTTTCATCAGAGCTAAATCATTAACGCTATGATAAATGGCATAAATAACCGCGGTTGCATGATAAGGTCGTATATAATACGGTTTGTCAATACCAGTCAATATTCCTGGTTTTCATTTTTAACTCAATATAGCAACCTCTTCTTTAGCAAGGACAGGGTTACTTTTGTCAATGATAATACAAGTATTATTGTCTGTTTCGGATAATAAGGTAAATTTTGTTTTGAAATATACCTTTGATCGTCGAGATAATTAATAATCGTTCCTGCTCGTTGATCGTTCATTTACGCATCGACACCTTTGGTTTTGCATATAATGTTTAATGTTGATCACACATGATATGCACCATAGTCGCGAAATTATTTCTTGGCGCTACGAATACATGCAATCAGATTATTCATCGGATCAAACAGATCTTGCTTCGGTAAGTCAGGTGTTCTATCAAGATACAAAACTAGAGTTAGATATATAATGATCAAAACAAGAATGTGTGCAAATGGTTAATGATATATCTTACAACCCCTTGTAACAAAGCCTGGGCAAGCGATTTTTGTGGATATCATTTACAAAGCATACTTTGTGGAAGACTAGGACTAAAACCGTGTTTACGATATGGTGTTGGAGTTAGAGGAGAAACATAGTTGTGTTTACGATATGGTGTTGGAGTTAGAGGAGAAACATAGTTGTGTTTACGATGTGGTGTTGGAGTTAGAGGAGAAACATAGTTGTGTTTACGATGTGGTGTTGGAGTTAGAGGAGAAACATAGTTGTGTTTACGATGTGGTGTTGGAGTTAGAGGAGAAACATAGTTGTGTTTACCATGTGGTGTTGGAGTTAGAGGTGAAACATAGTTGTGTTTACGATGTGGTGTTGGAGTTAGAGGTGAAACATGGTTTTGTTTACCATGTGGTGTTGGAGTTAGAGGAGAAACATAGTTGTGTTTACGATGTGGTGTTGGAGTTAGAGGTGAAACATAGTTGTGTTTACGATGTGGTGTTGGAGTTAGAGGAGAAACATAGTTGTGTTTACGATGTTGTGTTGGAGTTAGAGGAGAAACATAGTTGTGTTTACGATGTTGTGTTGGAGTTAGAGGTGAAACATAGTTGTGTTTACGATGTGGTGTTGGAGTTAGAGGACAAACGTAGTTGTCCTTACAATGTGGCGGTACAACATATAGAGAGCTGACGCGACATTACGATTAAAAAAACAACAACGACAATAATGAACAAATTATAAGAAACGTTGAATATTATTGAATTAGATTTGTAAAATAATAATTTAGACAAATAATATTATATTTAAATGAAGCAATAAGAATTTGTAAGACATCCTATCATTAAGAATAATGAAGCATCTTGTGATGGCTAAATCAGACACCGTCGATTAAAAGATCAGTTGGTTTTGTTGATAATGTTGGTTATCTAAGATTTGGTGCTGGGAGGAAGAATTATTACTGTCATAAATTAAATTTATATACGAATGTTTCCGGGGGTAAACAGAAGAAGGTCTTGCGATCGATGAATTAATTCAGATAAGAGCGAAAAGTGTTCATTCGTAAATGCTGGATAGTATTTTTAAAAATTCCTAAAAGAGTCGTTAAATATGTAAATACAGAGAATGGCAAAGAAAAAATATTTCAATCAGTTATTGGAGCTGGCAAATATTTTGATATCTGCGTGCATTCAATGCAATCAGTTGCAAATACAATATAAAATCGGCGTATTTTAAAAAGCATAACAAAGAAATTGTTTAAGTATCTCCTCGATTATGTCAGTTAACTCTGTCAAGGATGCGTAACGTTGTCAAGAGTTATCTCAATTATAATAATAGCTATTTATTTAAACTTTTTGTGTCAATATAGCTACTAGATTATACAGCTTCAATGTCAACGTGATAATCAACATAACGCATTCAATAAAATATGTAACTTACATCTGCTGGATCTGCACTTAGTCTGACTGGGATGGTAAAATTTACCGTCTCTTATAGTTTTGCATACGCGTACACTGGGAATTAATTAACTGAGTCATTTTTTAAATTCACGTAATGATTCATTTAGGAAATTCACATTTTTCACTGGAAACTTATGTGTTCGCGTATAAGAGACGGAGATACGTAACCCCTCAGTTAGTCTGGAAGTTTGTATTCTAAAGTAAACAAGGTAAGTGAAATATTTTATTTACAAGTTCATTAAATAACAGTTTCAACAATCTATGTTTTCTTCGGTGGCAGCAGTGAAAGAAACAGACGTGGAGACATTCGCATCTCTCACTCACGCAATCGAAAAAAAAATAAATCTAAATTATCTCGCGAATATGAAATAGAAAAGAATATCAATACGCGTGTGCTTATAGCTGTGTAGAGCAATGTAGAGCTGTGTAATGCCGTCTAGAGCATCTTGAGCGTCCTGAGGGTTTGAAACGTCTAAGTTGTCTAGAGTGACCAGAGCGTTCGAAACTATCGGAGTGATCAGGGTCGACGTGGTGCAAGCTGTAAAGCCAACTACATGAAATAACCGTAGCAGTTGAGAAGCTGAACTATAGCAGTAGTGGAGCTGAAATAAAATGTGTTGATAAGGTGTACATCTCCTTACATGTTATCTTGCAGCCTTGGGCTAATTTTGGGGTTCGTAAAAACCATTTTATCTTCCAGGACTATAAAAATAAGTTGTATGTCTGTCCCATTTTGGTTAAAATAATTTCACTGAATGAATTCATTTTACTACATGAGTAAACATTCTCCGTTGTTTACTACCCGAGTAAACTATATCCATCTTTTTTTGTGAAATCATTGTGAATCATTTACCCCTTGTCTTTGTATTTTATAAAGTAAATTATTTGTATTTTTCATTATTACGTTTGTGCGTTCTTATGTTAATTAATACAATATTTGGATTATATATACAAGCACATATTCATAATTAATTGCTCATTAAAGATATTCATTATAAAACTTTGTATTTATACCATCGTCAAAAGTGTTATGTTGTGAATCCGGAAATCCCACCGGGTTATCTTGTTAATAGTGTCAGAAGTGGTATCATTTCGGAATTAACGGAACACTAACATTCTTTTCATTATATTTGTATGCTTTTTTTGTGTGTTTCATACTCTCTTGACAAGACAGTGAGGTTAAGTAGACACATAACATTACTTTACTTTTTGTACACATTTCATGTTTGTGTTTGATTTCGAGAAAGAAAAATACGGTTTGTTGAAATAGTAATTACGTGTTTTGCATAGTACTGCACTTTTAGTTGGTCACATCAAACGTTTGAAATGTAATCAATGAAAGGACTTGATGAACTGTGGAAACAGTTTGGCTACGAGGTAGGGTCCCTTCGAAATTTCGTTCGTGAAAAACAGGCTAGGGAAAGGGATCAGAGGAAAAAAGTAAGAGAAGCCAAGAAGGAATTGGTAGAATTAGAAATGAAGGCCGAAATGGATAAACTAGACGAGAAAGGGAAGATGAAGGAGAAAAAAAGCTATTATAAAGTTAACAACATAATTGGAGAACGGGAAGATAGAGTTAGGAAAACAGGCCTAAAAATAAAGGATAGAATAGGAACGGGAAGCAGAAAGGACAAATATAGAAATGCTAAAAGAAGTAGAGGATAGCAAGTTAGAAAGGGAAAAACAAGTGCAATTGGAAGCTTTAGAGATAGAAGATAGGCATAGGGAGAGGGAATATCTAAAAATGTCTGAGCTATTGCAAACTAAAAGGGAGGGTGAACATGGTTTTAAACTGAGGTCCAAATTTTCGCTCATTTTAAGACGACAAAGAATACATGGATAGTTATGTAAACAGGTTTGAAGGTATGTCACCTTACAAAAGTGGGTAAAGGAAGATTGTTCGCTTCATTTTAGTGCATTATTGAAGTGTAAATCATTATTCGTATAATCGCGTTTATCCGTGGCCAATTCGCTAAATTGCATTGCTACTGAAGAAATCCTAGCTAACTGAGCAATAATTTCGAAAGAAATTTAAGTATAGGAAACGCGAGAGAGGCGAGACATTCACCCATTTCGTCAGCAGGACGTGCAACTACTTGCAACGATGGGTGGAAGGTGGTAATGTCATCAGTACATTTGAGGGTCTCATCGATTTCTCGCTTCGGGACCAGCTACTGATATGTTGCAAAGAGCTATATTTGTTCTTAAGGGGAAAAGTCCTTCAAGAATATATATGACAAGGCCGCACAATCAGATTCATTCGCTGAAGCTCGAGGAGGTTCTCAAAATGGTATCTCGCGAAACAGCAATGGTTAAAATTAGGTCAAGGACCAAAATTCTAGGGAACCTGAGAAACCTGGTAGGGATAAACAGGAAAGGCGTAAGGACAAGCAATATTTCACTTTCAAAGAGTTGCGGTCACATCTCTTCCAATTATGCTGAGCGGACTGGACCAGTCCAAAGTGTCACGGGGCCATTGAAGGAAAACGGTCGCTTGAGCGAATACTCGATGTTTCCCAGTAGGCTAAGCGGAATGCCGTGTACGAGTCAATGGCGCGTTCCGAAATCGGTCTCTAAGCAATCCAATATATCGGTACGTGTATTTTCCCCGAGGCAAGGGTAACGACAGCAAATGTCACCTGTCAAGTGAAATAAAATGGGATAACGACGGAGTGTATCTCTTTACACATAATCATTGAGCCGTTGGCTAATTTAGGGTATCGTAAAACCCATTGTATATTTCGGGACTGTAAAAATAAGTACATAAGTATATATGTATCTTTCTGTCGGCATAATTTCACTATTACGATTCTATCTTGTTTGCTAGCTGAGTAAAATATATCCATCTTTTCATTGTCTAATCACTGTGAATCATTCACCCCTTGTCTTTGTATTTTGTAAAGTTATTTGTTTGTAATTTTCAATATTAAATTTGTACGTTCTTATGTTGATTAATCCATTACTTGTATTATATATACACGTACGTATTCATAATTAATTGCTCATTCAATTCATTCATTGTTAAACATTGTAAGTATATCATCGTCAAAAGTGTTCTCTTGTGAATCCGGAAATCCCACTCGGTTATCGTGTTGCAATAGCTATCTTTGGTTCCTTTGTTGTTATAGATTTAATTCTGCGTTCAATACATCGTTGATTTGTTCGATTTCATAACTGCCTGATGGAATAGGAAATTCTAGCTAGTCCTGGGTTCCGTCTGGTTTGTTTTTATTTTCAAATGCCCAAGTATTATTTGTATGTAATCCACCGAATGATTTTGATCTAATATTTGGTGAACTATAATATACTCGTAATTGTGCAAGCGCAGTTTCATTTACTTAAATAACAGTTGGAAAGTTGACGCTAAAGTCAGGATTGGTTGAACATATTAATATCATTGTTGTTTTCAAGGGTGTTGTATTTACAACGATCTGTTGCAGTCGCTTTTGCGTGGTCGACATTATTATTATTATTATTATTATTATTATTATTATTATTATTATTATTATTTAAATCAGACGTAGTCAATACATTATGGAAAATCTTAATCATTTTTTGTGAACTCCCTATATGATATTATTCAGCTGTTAAGACCTGATGATATCAACGAAGATAATTTGAAGCATGCTAAAGTCGCTGTGTGTAATTTTATTACGCACTCGTATAGTTTATTTTCGCTTCTACATGTAGATGTTTTGCAATGAATTAAGAACACAGTAATTGTTGTTGCAGCTGAAACACAAACTACTGGTGCCATCACTTGTGATGATGTTGTTGATGATAGCAATAGGCTGGTGCCAGCGATAACAGCTGGCACCGAATATACAATTATGTCAACGACAAATACACGCCTATGATATATTTTACTATTACTGTATGCTTATCAAAGCTACATTTTAGGGGTCGTTTTTGCCATTCATGCACCTGATTGTACCTATAATGTTGCAAGTTGATTGAACAGCTCATTATTTAAGTAGGTGGTAGCTTAGCGATTACATCATGACACCAATCAAGTCTTTTTTCTTCAGTCTTCACTTTAAATGTTATTTCGTCGTTTTGATCTAGTAGCACTAACATAAATCGTAAATATTGTAAAACCATGTACTAAAAGCCTGTATAACCAAGTAACCTCAGCGCGATGTTTAATTAATTTATTTCGCTGTGACAACAATACTCAAGAAGCTACCGTGTGTATTATATTTTCGTTGATCTTTTTTATGTCAACGAGTTTAATTGTTGATAGCCGCTGAACTTCCAAAAGACTCGTTAATGTTTCTTTTCACGTTTCTACGAAAACTCAAGAACGTGTTTACATGATTAGAGTATTCGGTATTAAAGGAGTTTATTTCGCTACTGAGTGTCTATCATCGACGAATTGTTTCGTTGAGTGTCATTGCTTGATTCTGGTTCTCCAAGACCAGTAATTATAGTATTAGCAAAACCGATAGGGCCATTCATTCTATCACCGGATGTTTGTATTTTCCTTGTTTTTCCTGAAATACAACCACTTCGTTTGGATCCACATTTGCAAGATTTAACAATTCGAATATTGCGGATTTTATTTACATTTTCGTGCGATATTGACTCAGCTGTGTGCTGTTGTGTAGAAGACAATCTTCCGTAAATATCTGCCATTATAATTTTACGATATATTTAAAACTATAACAGTTACTTGTACATTCATGTACAACTGTATGGAGTGGTTTGGTTGATTTTGATACGGTGTCGAGTACAGCAATTGCTTCACGGCCACATATTGGCGGATGAGTTATTGTCTGAGTTGGTAATGTTGAGTACCAGGACGGAATGGATTTTGTATATAACATAATTCTAGCATCATCAAATTTTTTTAAGCTGACCTGTCAGAGACAATTTATTTTCACCGCCTACGATCTGGTTATGTTATTGTGGTTCCTGATATTTTTACTGACGCGGTTTGTAGCTTATATTCTGACCCGAAGTATGAGTTACATTAATATGACTATATGACATTTTATAATCTAAAATAGATACCTAATTCGAATTACTTGTTCTTCATTGGAGCATCCGTGACTCTCATCCGTCCAACACCACCTTCAAGTAACATCTACTTTTGATATTTGTAATCCCGCATCTATATTCTGACCACGTCCATAAATGTCATCAATCGATGATAACCTTGTTCAACATGATTTGTGGAATAATCTAACAATGTATCCTCAGCTGGTTCTTGCTAGCCATTTAGTCTTTAAAAAAAACTCGGTAACTCAGAGTTGGTCAAATATCATATGACTATATTCTTGATTTTTAATCGTTTCATATTCTGCAAAGCAATAACAAATATGTAGTGACACTGAAACACCATCTGTTGTCACCGTTATCCATAACAATATTGATTTACAACCTTGATCCATAAAAGCAAGTAATTGTTGTTCTTCAGCAATCGTTGGAGTCACTCCGGGCATACACAGTGTAAGTTTTGTTACATTTACTGAACTAGCATCACCAACACCAATACACCGCCAGATTGGGTCTTTATTATCACTACAAAATCTAAAAATATGGAACAATGGAATTACACATGAAAGAAAGTCTTCTACGTTTCCCAAACAACATTGATACACGTGTTGCAAATGCTAAGTTGAAATTTGCATCAACGCTTCCTATAAAATATCAAAATCAGCAGCTGGGCTGGTCTAGCTGTATTTTCAAGAAACGTTATGGTTCTACAATTACAGTACTTTCGGCTTTCCGTAATTTAATATATTGAACATGATTAGCATTGTTGGCAATATCTTTAGCAAACATCATTGATGGAGCCAGCTGATCTTTAGTAATCATCAGAATATCTAGCTAATCCTAGTATTGTTGTAGCAACGTCGACGTCTTTCTGAATTGATTCAATATTTCTTCCATCAATCATATATGTAGCGCTATCAAACAATGCCATAATTCCATTGTTGGAAAAGCCAATACGCAAAGTATCTGCATATGGCGTATCAGCTACAACATGTGTTACAAGTGCCCCTTCTACTTCAATAAACGCTTGAGCGGGCAAGAAATATTTAATTGTGTTCTGAACTTAAGTTCGATACGTTCTCAATCTGATTTGGTTGTCTTGCGTCATAAGTCTAATACGGATAATCGCGTATCGATTCATCTTTGAGAACCAATGCGTCCATATAAAATGCTGGATTGGATATACATTTAAACATTTTATTATAATTGATATCGTCTAACACGAAGACCACTTCCTGCTATTAAATTTGCAGTTATATTTTGTGCTTCATCAGACAAATCTGATAGTTTCTAATGTGCAGCTTGATTTATTATTTTAATGATATTTGTAGGCATCACTTCAGTGCTTGTTAATTTTACTGGTTGGGGTTTTCGTCGTATTAATCGTGCTAGTCTAGCTTTGATTGCCGAAAACGCTTTACCTGCATCATTACTAATAGCACCAGGAGCTTTTCACGAAGAACGTAAGTAGCTTTCATTGTTAATTGCTTCGCAATCGGTATTGCTTTGGGACCTATCTTTCTAAATAAACACTGAACATCAGTGAGTCCATATCCGTAAGATGCTTCATAGGTTGGCCATCGTGAATCTATCACCCTGACCGTACAGATCCATGTTGAGAATTTCTAATATACGTCAGAAACAAAATTCTTAGGACAGAAAATAAGACCACTTTCTCTTGACATAGTCAAGGAAGTAATACCACTTCCAATACCACCAGGAGGATCTTATGGATCGTAATATTCTTCCTAATTATATATATATATATATATATATATATATATATATATATATATATATATATATATATATATATATATATATATATATATATATATATATATATATATGTTTGACCGCGATCAATATACCTATCACCTAATAATAACATGCAGGTTTTCCCACACCCGGTTATCTGTCTGATAAGCTAAATATACATATGCGCTTTTGCTGTTGTAGGGTTTAACACCATTTTTCAGCACACGATAGGCTATACATAGACCACTCGGTCACTAGGGGGCCCTATAAGCGCTGTTAATAACTGGCAGTGACTTAGAAGTCAGACGAATACCGATAATGGTATATTTTACAACAAATTCTATAAAGGCAAATCTGTACCCGTTACTAGAATACTGGATGGATACACGCTAAATGTATGTATGTATGTTTAAAAAGTATTTTCATTTTTTGTCAGAATCGATTGTGTAATCAATCATGTGCGATAAAGCTACTTTAGGTTTTGTTTCGTTTTGTTTTTATTCCTTTTAAAACCCCTTTTGTTTCACTGGGAATATGAATGATGCATGATAATAATTGAGGCACTGTCAAAATAAACTTATATGAGATTAGCTTCTTACAACTGTGAACCTACGTGTGCATTTATTTCGTGACTGATACCCGATTGAATTTGGCAGAAGGATGGGAATCAAGTAAGCATTGTTGAATACTGTATGAGAGAAAGACGTGTATGATGTTTGAAATCTAATTTTAGAAAGATGTAAACAAGAAAGGTGACATGTTTAATGCTGGACCTTTTTCTTCACAACAGTCGTGAAACAAATTCATTAGAAAACTCAAGTAATCAAGAGAGGCCGGTTTTAATTCGATGAGTAAATATATTCGTATTGCAATTGAGGGGCATCCTCATAATCCTAACTTAGCCAAGGTATTCCAAACACTTGAACTTGAGTTTGTTTTTGTTTCTTGGACTTTTAAATAAAATCACATAATGCGCATTTAGAATGTTTGTGCGGTGCGCTTTACCTTCTTCAAATACGTTAAAAACTAAATTCAGTACGATGATTTACTTTTTGTGAGACCTAAGTTTAATATACTCTTGTTTACTCATCACATGTCATCAAAGATGACAAAATGTGTTTTACTAAAGTCAGACACGACCCCCATTGTCTTCGCTAGGAATGTATTCTACAATTCAAATCTCCTTCACTTACTTTCACTAGTGTATAAGCCGTCTGCCACCGATGCTGACACCACACGATTCGTTGAGGAGGACAATCAAACAGTTTGTCGATCGCGTGTTTGACAAAATCGATTTTGCTTGAACCACTGTCCGCTTAATGAAACATTCACACGTTTGCATAATGGAATCTGATGGTCAAGCATGAATAAGAAATACAATCATTATCTCACCACACATCACATACCATAGTTTCGTCTCTAGGTGATACTACATTTTGTCTGGGTTTTTTTATCCTTAAGTGTTTAACTTTTTCCTGGACTTCGTCCCGTGGAAGTCTGAGAATCGAAACAATACAGCAGGCAGAAGTCATAACTTCCAACATCTTACAAAGTGCGAGTAGAAGTTGATCCATGTCTAGCCATTTAAAATGATCAAACTAATCAGCTTTCTAACAGTATTCAAATTATTATTATTATTATTATTATTATTATTATTATTATTATTATTATTATTATTATTATTATCGTGTGCAGTGCATGCTCAGCAATTGAAGAATGTCATCATCAGCAAGGTGCAGAGCCTGCAGTCCAGCGGGGAATTTCATCAGTATACAGTTGTCAACAATGTGTGACATAATCTGAATAGCTTCACAGCAAAAGGAAGAATGGCCTGACCCCATTGGACAATGCTGACTGCACAACAACCCTGTCCTGTCCGAAAGCGGTTCAGTGTGGTTCACATATGACGTGGAAGGTTGAAACCAGGATTCAAATACCAATAGTATATGTTGTAAAGAAATAAATTGCTCCTTGCATTTTAACTTGAATCTGTAGAAACTCTTTGTAAATGCATTCTTGCACCTTCAAAGGAAAGACTACTAATTCTCTCTTCTAAAGTGATGATACCGATCATGGCCCAGCAAAGAATGTAGTGACAGCGTGGAGACTGCCTGGCCTGTTCAGGGTAATCTGTATCTTTCTAATCCATTCGTGAAGTTTCATACCACAACTGAAACACCGTCTTCATGGTCAACAGTACGACAAGGCCACCTCAGACTTGTCATCTTCTTTGATTTATAAATCGTGAGGAGTTTGTGGTATCCAAAATACTTTGCGAGTACATGGAGGAGAGCGATCGATCGGCACACAAACGGCATCACCTTTGTTAGTACAGCTCCAATGTCATGCTGCATGGCTGCATGTCTTATTTCGCAGTGTACGGCATCACATTGTTATAACATCGCACTGATTATCTTGGAGTCGGCAGTTGCTCTTTTACACAAGTGTTGTGTCGAATCCAGTATTATCTGTGAACGTTAGGTACTGTCTATAAACTCTCTACTTTGTTGTGATGGGAACGGTTTGTCCGTACAATAACATATTGAAGTCTGGAAGTTGCAATTGTTTCTGGTAGACGATCTGATACACGTTTTCCAAAGGTAGACTATTTATTTCGTCATCTTGAATTTTGTGAGGATTTGATATCGTGATGTGAGTCTTCTTCTTGAACTGACTTTAAATAATCTTTTAAGAAGTCAAAATTGGCCACAATGTCATTCATTTTACGTTACCTTTTGTTTGAAATTGTCTTTTTTGTCTCGGTTCTGTAAATGCAATTGTAGGTGCGTTCTGGGCCTCAATCCCCAAGATACCTCGAAAAGCGCTTTTAAAAAAAAGCAATTCTAAAAATAATTTTAAATCTTTATATTGTAAGTTATATATGCTTGTTTTGGCATTGCATATTGCAATATATAGATAGCCAAGGGTTCGATGCCGCAAAGTCTCGACCTGGCCCGGACCTCCCTTATCCTATGAATATGTCACTGACAAAAGTCAAAACGGTATCCTCGGATGTTGAAAAGACATAATTGATTCTGGGCAGGTGCATAATTTGTTCTGGGCAGAGATGTTATTGGTTCTGGGCAGGTACATAATTATTTCCGGGCAGTGGCATAATTGGTTCTAGGCGAGTTCATAATTAGTTCCGTGCAGAACATAATTGGTTTTTGGCAGGATACAATTGGTTCTGGGCAGGGGCATAGTTGATTCTGGGCTGGGGGCATTGTAATATACCCCACCCCCACCCCCGCTCTATATATCAAAGCGTTGCGCTCATTGGATAATAGAAAGGTCACATGCGCAAAACAAAAATATCAGTCATTGCAATACAATGTAACTATTTCCAAACATTTCTGCATAATATATGTTTATTTGGGATATTTTCCCCATTTGGACTACCTCAGGCATTTCTGGAAGACACAATATGGCTGATAGGGATGTCGGTAAAGTAATTTACTGGAAAATTTTCTTTTTGCTTTGGGAAACTGTAATCGCCTAGATTATTTATACTATTCCATTAGCCATATGTTTGACCAAGAAGTTAAGAACGAAGAAACATTAAATCCATTTGCAAATTAATGTTTGTAAACAGACAAGATGGTCCGCATACAGCTTTCGGGATATATGCCAGGTAACGAAGGTAAGGTAACAACAACAAGGGGGATATGGGACTCCACGCACTACATTTTTTAACTTGGTCATCCCAATAAGTTTTACATGAATATTCGAAGGGAACAAGAAGGTCGAAGCCCTACACAATCAAATCCCATAACACCGGATTTGACAATAAAAATGTCAATTTGTAGAGTACTGAAGATCATTTTTGTAACTACTTACATTTGCTCCTTTCTCGTTTGCAAGACAATCAAATTAAAATTTTAATTGTATTCTAATAATTGTTGTTGAGAAGTAAACTAAGCGTTTATAATCACAATGGGGCGTACGAACAGACGGCAAGAAAGTCAAACTAAATGGACACTTTGGAATTTTAAAACTTCAACATAGGAACCAAGGACTAACTCTGAAAATTGATGCCACAACAATAATGTATTTAATCAAGACAAATAAAATATATAAACTATAACCAAATTAAATCAAATGAAGTGAGTTGTATTCAACAACCACGGACAGAGAAAGGAAAGCAAGAAGAAACCAAATGGCGTAAACACAAAAAGCAAATTAGAGACCAGGAAAACTGTTTCAAGTTAAGGAGAATAGAGAATGAAGAAGTATCATACCTAAAATGTTTGTACAAAGAAGGAACGCGGGAATTGGATATGACAGCAACACCAAGAGATAGAATACCCGGAACTTAAACAGTGATGATAGCTCTAAAACTACTGAACCCATACAATATTAACCAAACGTACTCCATCAACAGAAACGGATACAAAGGAAATATACTACGCCGAAGAGGAAATAAGCCGATAATTACCAACGTGGATATAAGTATAAAGGAAGAAAAAGTCGTAATAAGAGTGCTAACACCCTAAAGAAAAGCAAAATGCAAACGGGAGAACTACATCTATCGGACATACCACTCGAAATACCATTAGAAGAAACGGTGTAAAGCTTTGAAAAGAAACTTGGAATTAAAGTTGAAAAAGCCAGACTTGCAACAATACTGCAGCCCACAATATCCAATGGGACCAGAGTGTTTGAAATAGAAAAAAGTAGATTACAAAGGAACAAAAGAGCATTTCACCTAAACGGATTTCTAACAAAAGCTTGGTATGAAGGGTTTATTCACCATAGGAAATGATACAGCTGCGAGAAGACTGGTCATACCCCTCACAAATACCCTAACACTCAAGAGATCCAGACAGAAAATGTGTTTTTTTTTTAATAAAAAAAACCCAACTTGATATGATGAAAGAGCACAACAAACAACAGAGACAAAAATCCACACAACAGTGAAACCAAGAAACTGCTAAGGAACAGAATAATCAAAGTCAGGAAAAGATCCCAAGCATCTTCCCGAGAACAATCCCAGGAACAAACAGAGAAACAACAACTAAATCAGTTGCAACAACAACAAAAAAACTAAAATAAAAACAACACAACATCAGACGGAAAAGCAACAAGGGAAAGAATGTATCACACAGAAAGTATGGATAAGAAACCAATAAGAAGAACAGACGAAACAACAAGAAATAAAATAGGAAAACACAAATAAAATCCATGAGCAGACAGAAGAGCAAAGACAACAACAAAAAGAAGATGAGATGATACGTTTAACACAACACCAGAAAAAGTCGCATCAGCAACAACAGCCTAATCCAAAACCAATGCAGCAACAGACAGGAATAAAACAACATCCAAAAGGGAAACAAGAACCATTAAGACAACAAGAAAAACTAATTCAACAACAGCAGGCTAAACCAGAAACCGTGACATCACCTAGAGAAAATAACTTAAATGAAACAATGCTATTAGCCATGACCGCAGAAGAGATTTTTAACTGGGTAAGAAACAAAAGAAGGAAAAAGAAAACAAGACTAAAAAGAAGAGAAAAAATAACAACTACATAAATATCACAACAAAATTATTTCACAAAAATATAGCAAACATGCCTCCATGAGGTAACAAAAGTTAGGGCAAGAGGGCCTCCCCAAATGGTCTGCGAGAGAGCACAATCCACACACAAAAATCCAAATGGTCTGCGAGAGAGCACAATCCACACACAAAAATCCAATTAGCACCTATTTGTAACTTTAATTTTAATATCAATAAAGATGCGGTAATTAATGTACAGTGCTTTTTGACAAATGTTTCGTGTTTCGTGCCATATATATGTCAATGATTTAATTTGGACAAAGAACGTTAGTAACGTATCGATGCAGAGAAGAACAGAAAACGTATCTTCAACATCAGCATTTAAACACGTGCAAATATGTTCCAGCGCGGTGCCGCATTACCAAATAGGCAGAGTAGGCACATATTTATGGGCCCCACGCCTTTTAGGCGCCACGCGACATCGGATCAAAATAATATTGTTAGGAGGTCATTTGCGGTGGGTGGGGGTGGGGGCAAGATTTTTACTGCTTAAGGGCCTCCATAGCGTTTAATCAGGCACGATGCTAACAAATCTAACATCCTTTTCTTCAATTTGCCTGAAAGTAAACTTTTAACACACAACAAATTTCGAAATAAGCTGTGTGCGTTAATTTCATTAAATGGTCAATATTTGTCAATATTCATCTGTTCTAGAAGTGGGGGAACAACTCTTGCCTATCATGTTAAAATTAATTCTAAACTGACTTAGTTACCAGGTGAGTTGACAGGAGATGTATACAAATACTATCTTAAATCAGTTTTAGTAATAAATTAACATCATCTGAAAAATTAATCAATACATACTTCGCAATTTATATTAATATCATCCTCTTTTTCATCTGCAGTGCATAAAATCTGTCACGTTTATATCAAATTTCAATTGCCACAGACTGCACAGAATATCACGATTCTGGTTATACAACAGTTTTCTTATATTAGGTAACATGTCTTAACAAATGACATTAAAATTCCAGATGAGTGTGAAAATGCACTGATTTAATTATAACAACTTATTTTATCATCTATTAATCCCAGACAAAAAGGTTGACAAATTTTATGTTGGGAATAAATAGAAATATAAAAAGGGTTTTGATTAAAAATGTATGTCCAGACTTGAGCGTCAAGTTTATTTCCTCTTAGATTTTTTTTTTTATTGAGAAGTGTTTGATAACAGAGATGAGGTAATCATTTAAAATTAAAGGGAACAGCTTGTCTTTGGTATCTTTTAAATCGTGTCATCGTCATATGTAATTAGGACTATATGCATAAAGGCTTCTAATTCTTTTCTTTTACCGCATGATATTTTGTGAGTAAATCAGTGTATGCCAAATTATCAATTTTATTGTAAAATTTAGCAACTTTCATGCAAAAATTATTTACTGGGTTGCTCGTCCGATTGTCTTATTTTATAATAGCTGAGGTTCAGTGCAATTTTAACGTCACACTTACATGTCACCCAAAAAAATGCCACACCTTCATCTTCGCCACCTGGGTGATTTCATGTATATTTATTATCATCATTTGAAAAATATTTCTTTAAGTTTCTCTGTGTTGCATGAATTTGTATAACGATTGCCTACATTAACTTGTCATTATGTTTTTATTTTGAGTGAATAGCCATTATGTAAACATTTTTTTCAAATAATTCAGGTTACGACACAGATAGTCAAAACAAGTGGAATACTCCTTTGTGTTGTAACTATAATTTACAAACATTTCACTATACACTTTTCTAGTTTATTTCTATCTCAATTTATATATAACTAACGATAACTTGATAATAAAGAACAAACTTACTCAGTTTGAAATTTGTGAATTGAAAAATGTACATGCCCTAGTATGTCCTTATAATGAAAATCTTAAATTTTTCTGTACTTTCAAATGTATGAAAAATGTATTGGGTGTCACGAACAGAATAAAAATATCAGACAAGACAAAACATCGAAATACTGTGACACGAGTCCTTTATGGAGACTTTATCCTACTGTAATATATTAACATTTACAGACCAATGAATATAATAATGATATCGATGCTCAACATTTTCTGAAATCTCTGAGTGTTATTAAATAGCTATTTAATATATGAAAGTTTCAATATTTTGATATCTATTCAAATATTATGAAAATTAATAATAGTTCTTTATTGAAACTTTAATCTTAAATTTGATTTTAAAAAATAAAATATTATTTATCAAGGTTATACTAAAAAGTAACAAACGCCACTGACCTATATCTCTGTACTCAATAATAATAATAATAATAATAATAATAATAATAATAATAATATTATTATTATTATTATTATTATTGTTGTTGTTGTTGTTGTTGTTGTTGTTGTTTGCCAAACATCTATGCCAGAGCCTTTTTCAAAATATTTGTGGTTGTCAATAATTTGGTTCGATTAGTTTTGAAATATTGTTTAAACATTTGTTTAGGAAAACAAATATTTATGATGTTGGCATGTAATTTTCTGCGTCAAACTTATACTAAAAAATGTTTAACCTTCATGATATTTTTTTTTCGATACAATTCACTATTTTGAGCGAATTTTCTGTTCTCTTGAAATTGGGAAAAAATTATTTGACATAAATTTTAAAAATAAAAGAACGTGTTATATCGGCCATAGCATTATCATTTTGAGTTTTTAAGACTGCTCCAAGTAAGCATACTGTGTATTTAGTTTATCGTTTTGCTATATTGTTATGTGTTTTTAATTTTTATGGTATGCTTAAACTTTGTCAATAGTGTAAACATATTTACATAGCTAATAATTCCCCATGATTGTAAGTTGTAAACAACGTTTACAAAGCAAAAATTCAAAGTCAGTCTTGTTTACGGTTAAGCTACGCTTTTCTGTTATATATAAAGTAAAATGTGTATAAATGGGGATTTGATAAACAGATAAGTCATTACTGGTATATGACTGCGTGTGCGAATGTAGATGTGTTATTGAGGTCAGATAATGTTCTATCAGAATTTTATTAAAAACAATATTTACAGGAATAACTAAAGTGCTCTTTTACCTTTGAGATTTATTCATTCTACTTTGGAATTATTGTAAATTTATTTAAAGACACTATGGATTGCGATATAGTGTTACATCAGCATGTGCAAGACTACTGAAATTCACTCAGAACATTCAATACATTTGGACTTATGACTATTCTAAATTTAGTTCCCAATACATAAAGGTCAAGAAATATGTCTTGAAAGGTTATGCGTTGGTACACGAGGCATATCGAAAATGGTATAAGAACTGTAGAAAAGAACTTCCAAGCCAAAAAGAACTATTTGATAGGTAGTGTTCAACCATATTCTCAGACATGGTTTGGTATTTAATGCAATAATGTCGGCTAAAACAATCTCCAGTCCGATTCTACTTTTAAGACTTATGAACTATTCATATCAGAATGTTCTTTGTTGCTTTTTGATCATTCTAGCAAGTTAAAACTTATTTAAATATGAAAGGACACGTGAGCTTCTATTAGTAGGTACTTTGTATTTATCTGAGATGTCTTCTTCCAGTAAAAATATTCTTATTCAGAAAGTATAGTGCATATATGTTAAACTTCCTCTCCTTGTGAAAATTTGACATCAGGCTTAGTTTCCAGACCATTGACTGCTGAGCGGTATATTAATTACCTATACAAGCTATGCATTTATTACTAGGCACTCACCTAAATAGATATAATTTCATGATCAATCCAGTTGTAACTGACAAGTGTTGTTTGGACCAAACTTTGATTCTTTTGATGGTGAACGTCCTGATTTATATCAAACAAGAGCTATGGCAGAATAAGCATTTGAAAATGATAACTGTCCTGTGATATTATTTCTTCACTACAATATTCACAAGTGATAAAATAGAATATGACATTTGTGGACTGCACACTTGATAAAAAAATTATATATGGATTTTCTTCTTCTGAGAAATGAAAATTGAGAGACATATTGAAATAATCGGGAGTTAACTGCGAAAAATCAAGAGAGATATTACGAGATAGGGAGGAAATACCTAAAAAATTGGAATTTATTTTCTTTCTTTCATCTCCCGGCTTGAAAGTTAACATATATGAACTGTTCGGGTTTGTGGAATTTCAGTCAGGGCTAGTAAGTTTATTTAAGTCATCAGCCCGGGGCCTGTGCTTAAAACATTTCTTTCAGCACTGACCAGTACAGTACATACTATATTTTAAAGAAGCATGTATATACTTACAGATTTGTCAATACTACTGTAGCATGCATGTAAAATACACTGTAATTGAATCATAGAAAGGAAGCTTCTTAATGTTGAAATTAATTACGTATGATTTCCTCCTCGCAGATTTATTTGTGGGGTGTTGTTTTTTTTGTATGTGTGAAAAATTACTTCCGATGAAAACCGTTATCAATGGCGTCTCTCGCTTGCCATGTTTCTGTTTGTATACGAAGACTGGCTAGTATGACGTCACGAGACCACGTGATCTGTCGTCTCATTAAAACTCGGAAATACTCGGCAATTTACGGAATCATTGTACTGTATCTTCTTCGCAATATAATCAATATCCGCACACGATATTATATTTTTAATCATTGTATTCGAATTAGAATTTGTAAAGAATTACATTTATAAAATAAATATTTTCATTTCTGGTCTCCTTTAAAACATCTATTTGGACTGCAAGAACAGACTTAAAGACCTAATAATGTTTCCTTACCTTAATATTTTCAGCATGTTTTCTGTCGTCTGATTTCATGTTGTTTCTTGTAATCATATAAATTATATGCGTTTTTTAGCTGTTGTCAAATGTAAAAAGCTTAGGGCTTCTTAAGATTATGCGCTATAAAAGTCCTCATTATTATTATTATTATTATTATAATTATTATTATTATTATTATTATTATTATTAATGGATAACTGTCAGTCTACTACCTAAGACTAAAGTTAGGACATTTTTTTGTTCACTTCAAAATTCTTGATCCTGTTAACAACTTAAAGTGCTCTAGAAAGGAAGTTGGGCTTCATCTAGGTTATGTTACTATGTTGTAGCATTTTATATTTATGTTTACATCAAAATTAGACATTCTTACCTTAACATCCGAATTGGAATCAGTCTTTTTGCTGAGTTCAGTGTTTAATTTCGGACAATTTATTTATTTAAATTGTTCCCCAGAACTAGAAGTGCTAATTATTACTTCTTGAATTACAGTCGACTCCACATAACTGCACATCGGTTAACTGCACACTCCGGATAACTGCACGTAATCACGCTGGTCCCGATTTTTCCCAATGCTTAAAAAATGTATTGCGCCGTACTCCGGTTAACTGCACACTCCGGTTAACTGCACAATCTCGTGATGGGCCCGAGGGTGTGCAGTTAACCGGAGTCGACTGTATCTATTTTTTTTATTATTGTGAATTTATTCTGGACATTATGGATTATATCATTGTGACACATCAAAAAAATGTTGACACATAAGCACATTCGAGGCTATTGGTTCAATATTTTTATCTATTCAGATCATCACTGCAATCCATTTGAAATTCTATACATCTTGACTTATTATTGAACTTTTAGGTCTAATTGGGATATAATTAACAATATTGGAAGTTCTTTTTCAACTTTCACTCTATTCTAGGGAAATAAATTATTCGCTGAATTCTACTAAATATGCTTTTCGCTCTTTTCTGTTACTTAGTTTAACACCAAAGAGTAATAACATAATGCATACACTCACAAGATTTCCTGGAGAAAATCTTTAGAGAAGCATTAAAACTAAAATGATTGTGAAAGCTATATATGATATGTTTTACAAATCTCTCCAGTAGAATCGAGGGTCAAGTCTGGAATTGTCCAACAAATTAAGCATGATAAGAAAAATATAATAATTTAAGTCTTCTGCCTATCACCTTGAACATCAAAGGGCTTTGCAAAGATTTCATCAACCTTGAAGTGGATGATTAGGTGATGCTATTATTATTTCGGATGAGGGTGCTCATATACTGTTGTGAAATGTTGAAATTATAAGGGAAACCATTTCAGACAATGATTCAGAAGTTTATTTTCATGACTATGTCTCTGGTTTCAAATGTGGGTTATCTGGGGATTGGGAAAAATCAAGAACTTATCTTCACTCTACTCAAGTCAAAAATGAAATTAAAATATTACAGAAATACACAGGAAAATTGTTGTTAGTCTGGTGATAAAGTTTTGGCTCTTTTGCCCATATCCCAAAATCCTCTTTGGGCTAAACTGTATGGTCCTTACACAATTGAGAGAAAAAAATAAATGACTTAAATTATATCCATAACACACCTTGGAGGAAGAAACAGAAACAACATTGTCAAGTAAATGTGTTAAAGGATTATGTTGATCAGTATAGCAAAATTTTGTGTTCAATTAATTTAAATGTACATATCCACACAGTCAGGAAGTATATGATGGAATACAATTTAAATGTACTGCCTTTTATAACCAATCTACAGAATTTATAAATATAAAAACCATCTGGTTCAAAATCTTTAATATCTACAACAAAAGGAAAAGAGTGAACCAAAACAGTTATTATTTTAATATAAGCACTTTATTTTCAGATGTTCCAGCAATAACAAATAAAATCTGTCATTATGCTAAAATTGTAGGTTCTACAACTGTGAAACAGAATCCTTACAGGAGGAATCCTCTCAAGTAGGATTATTTTAAACACAAAATTCAATATTTACTGGAGAATGATTTCACAGAACCTAATAAAGGTACGGTAATTAGAGTTCATCAATTATTATTGTACTTAAACCAGATAATACATTGTGCATGTGTCCTGATTTTAGAAGTCAACAGTTTTGTCAAAATGTATTCATTTCCAATGCCAAGAATAGATGATTGCATCTCCATAATTAGAATTGTGAAATATCACATTAAGTCTGACCTTTAAAAGCATTCTGACAAATTCAACTGAAGTAAAAAGCAAATTGTTTTAGGCATTTGCATCTCTAGACGGATCTTATCATTACAAAGTGATGCTGTTTGGTATAATAGTTCACCATGAACATTCCAGCATTTAATGAACATGATAAGATTTGGTCTAAATAACTGTATTAACCCAAGAATTTTTTGCCCGGGTTAAGGTCTCAATATTATCAAAAATATCACTCAGTCATACAACTGAAACAGCACTCTACATTTAAATTCAAAATTATAAGTCATACTTTAAGAATAAAACTACAGAGCAGACAAGATCTAAGCGATGGGCTAATAATGTAAGTCCTCATAAACAATACATATAAACATTTGATATCATGAACATACCAAATAATAATGGCATTATACGAACATGCAAATCTCGAAATAAAATCCCAAACACATCAGTGCCAAAATAATTTAAATTCAAGATAGAAAATAAAAAATCTGCACAAAAGTCACTTAAAATTAAATATTGGACCACTGCTTGCAATAAAATAAATGCTATATGCTACAAACAATATGCAAAATTAAAAGATTTTCAAGTGAAATTAAACCAATATCAAGATAAACAATGGTCTGCCAGCCTTCCATCATCATCTGATATATATATATATATATATATACATGTATATATATTCAAAGAAGGAAAAAAAACCAGACCTTCCTACCTGAAATATGACCAGTGTAATATGAAACCCATTTTTCCTTGGTATACATATATAAAATTAAACTGTAAAACTTTATAATAGTTTTCATATCATATTAAACTTTACTGTTTGGTATACATTTGTTTTTATAAACATACTGATTATAAGAAGAAAAAAGTAACATTATATAATATTCCATAACTAAGCTGCATTGTTTTTTTCTCATTACATCTTAGCCAGAGTAACAAAATTGTTCACTTTTGTGAAAGACAAAACAGAACACATGCATGAATGTTCCAACAGCATTTGTGGATATGGGAATAAAAATCTGGATGATACTATAACAAATTTATAAGAAAAACTCACACCTTCTTAACAGTTTTGATCTCATTACATCTACATATTTGATGGGTAATAATCATGCAATTAATTTCCCATCAGTATCTATTTTGTAGAAAATGAAAAGTCAGGTTTTACATGATAAAATGTTTTTGCAGTCTGTTGAAATCATATCAATTTAAACCCTCAGAACAACTGTGTCTCAGAAAATAAAGCCATACAAAAAAGTAAAAACCCCTGTTTCTGATTGTTTAGCCTATGCAGGGAACTTGGACGATCTTCTGCTTGTCATCAACGAAAATCCGGACTCTGTCTGTTCTAAAGTCCATTGTCACCACAGACCCATCTCGCACGACCTGAATCTGTGTAATAATAATAATTATTATTATCATTATATTATTATTATCATTATATTATTATTATCATTATATTATTAGTAGTAGTAGTATTAGTATTATTATAGTATCATCATTATATTATTAATATTATTATATTATTATTATCATTTTATTATTATTAGTATTAGTATTATTTTTATTATTATTATTTTTATTATTATTATTATTATTATTATTATTATTATTATTATTATTATTATCAGCATCATCAACAAAATCATTATTATTATATTATTAAATACTAAGTGAACAGGAATATTGATCAGTAACATTTCAGTACAAAACGGTAAAGGGAAATACTTCTAAGATGAATCAACAGAAAGAAAAGATTTAGGGAAGGATAAATAAAGACGTAGCAACAGAGTGAGGCATATTACACAAATATTTTTGTACTCCTTCCGAATTCTATCTTCTCCTTCCTTGGCACTCTAAAAAAAAACTTTTTCAATCAAAATCTATTATTATGTGTCACTAACAAATGCCCTATTAATTATCCAAGAAAACTCTTTCTAATGCATATATGATTGTTCTCTAGTTTTCCTTTTTCTTGTAATAAACTCAACATTGACTTGAAAAAAAATGCAATTTTCAAACTAATACATATAGCGTGTCCCAAGGTGCAGTAAATAATTACCTGGTGAGTGGAATAGGTAATGTAATATGAGGTAGGGTTAGGTTTATTTTGCAAACTCAAAATTAGCAAATTACAGATTTTGTGCAATAATTAAAGTAATGGATCATTTGTTACCTGAAGTCTCAAACAACTGTAATGGTAGAGCACCTTACTAGTGTAAGGATGGTCCAAGGTTCAATCACTTGTCCAGCTAAGAATTGTTCACACTGTTATGTTTTGAGAAGCATACATGAAACTTGCATTTGGAAAGTATTCTTCAAGTAAATAGGAAAGAAAATGTGGGGGCAGGGGGTTGGGGAGTGTATTTGGTTTCATCAGCCCAAATGCTATAAATTCAAAGACTGCAAGGTGAGTGATCGGTCTGTTCAAAGATTATCTTCCTATTGTATGAAGACACTCTTCATTTGTCTACACCTTGTATGGAATTTGTGTGTAAAGGAGTTTTGGCAAGTTTCAGATTTCTATGCAATGAACTTTATGAAGTCAAACGTACTTTATATCATGAACAGTGCGGTGTTCAAGGGTACATTTGATAGTTTTTAGTATGAGAAAAACACTTGAAAACATTCATTTAACACAGCATTGTATAATGAAGTCTGACAGAATATACTTCAACAGTTAGGTGCAGTGTATCAAGCTGATCAAACAAAAAATGTTTAGCTAACTATCAATACTGAATAGGACAGTAACTGGAAAAGTGTAATACAGAAAAAAAAAATAGGATTGATCAGTATTCAATTAAATATTGGTTAATCAGTGTTTAGAACAGATTTTTATCACAATGGCAGTCAGTGGAGGTCCTGCAAACAGCATGTTACTCCTACCAGGCACCACCCCACCCCCTGGGCTAACTGAGTGCAAAACAACTGGAATGTTTCCAGCACCTCGTTTTGTTTACAGACTGGTGGTTAAAATTATGTTCTGGAAATACTTCAGAGGTCGTCTTACAGCATATGTCCTTAACCCTGATATGTATGTTTTGGACGTCCAATGATTACAAAACATATATATCATAGTCGAATGCTTACACTGTTGGACTTAGGGCCTCGTCTAGATCCAACTTTACATATAAATGTAAAAATCTTATTTTCCTCGTAATCCTACCAATTGGAAAAAAAGCACAACATATATCCTCGACTCTACATGTAAGACCTCAACGTTGATATTTATGTTTTGGGCATCATAAAATAAAACTACCATGTGCTATGTCTTACACTGAAGGACTAATCCTCGCCCTGTTATGGATTGTGCCCTCAACATGAATCTTATAATACTGCAATACACTATTTTAAATATTACTGAAACCATCTAAATAGTTTATTAATTTTCAAAATGTTTGTGGTTCGAGCTCCTGATATTTTGACCACGTCAAGTATTTCTAAGATTGGAGAATTACCAAAGGACAAAGTGTTTAAATCGACTGTTTATGAAGTCACTGTATTATAAATATATGGATTTAGTGTATTTCATTTCTTGCAAACGCATATTCTATTAAAAATTACTCTATATTCTGATTTTCTCTCAAAAAAATTCTTGTGGAACTTTGAGAACAATCACTGACCCTAGTCCAAGTACAACGTAGGCCCTCGACTGTGTTTTTGGCGTCGACACTTTGACTTAGATATAAGGTCGAGGTCTTATATTGTAGAACTAACATGAACAAGGTATGTGCACACACACACAACATATGACATTTGAACAAATATACGCACACGCACGTACGCGTTGACAACTGTACGCACCATTCCCACCAATTCAGGCCATTCTGTGGTTGACATGTTCAATCTTCAATTAAGGAAAATTCGGAGTTTACGCATTTATTTCTCTAGCAACAGGGATAAATACACCCATAAACAGTTTCCAAATGCGCATGCGTACACTGTGGAGTTACGCAAGAGTTGTTGTTCTTGAATTGCGAGTAACAAATGGCGTTAATGTATGCTGTGAAGCTTTAACAGTTGGAAGTTATATATTTGATCATGCAAAGAATTTTTTTTAAAAAAAAAATATAGAAACACCTGTTTCCAGTTGGCGGAATGTCCCTGTTTGTCATTGCTGAAGCCACGATGTTATAACATTTGTTTTAGAAACAAATCACATTGCAGTAATTGTTTTGTGTTATTTTTCTTCAAAATTAATTATGTCCATAAATTCAGATTTTGACCATTTGCTTTCAATGTGTATGTCAACTTATATTTTATAATAATTTATTTATATTAATTTTGAGAATGAAACAAAATATTTTGTTGTTGATGTTAACAATTTAAACTCCAACTTCACCACTTTTGTAATATAGTACGCAAATATATGACACGAAGAGGAATCGGGAGTAGAGATGGTTGATCAAAATCACTTGTATTCAAATTAACACATTGATAATTACACCAAGTATGTCAATCAGTTGGATACTTCAAAAAGCAGAAGTAGATTCAAAATACTGGTTTCTAAAACCATCTTTCCTCCTAATCAATTATTGTAACGTCGGAATTGGAAGGTGTATGACTGTTCTCAACGTTGATTAATAGCCAAATGTGACTGCGTCAGTGTATTTATAAATAGATTTATAAATATGACAAGCTATTTGGGTTAATGCTCTTGCATTACAGATATAAAGAGGACATTATTTTGTAATTGAGACATCTATATGTTGTCATATATATATATATATATATATATATATATATATATATATATATATATATATATATATATATATATATATATATATATTATACAGGGATGGTCCTGGCTTTTAAAAAGATGTCGCCAACAAAATCGCCAACGTCGCCAATTTTCAAAAAGTGTCGCCAGAACAAGTAGTGTACATATTTCCAAGTGTTAATATAGTCTATTAATGTAACAGGCAATGAAAATTACAAAAGATTGATTAGTTAATACTTTAATTACAACAAGCATTAACAAAATGTTACAAAGTGTTACATGAAGATCCGTCGCGATTTTAGGGCTGCCCACTTGTTGAATGCAGTTTCAAAGTCTAACTTTTCACATCTGTACATGCTGATTCTCATTAAATTCTCGAGAGATGAGAAGCAGAGTTTATTTCAGATGTCAGCATCCCGCATCACCGTTTGTGCACGTGTATGACTGTTGTTGCCTGGAGTGAAATGCATTATCAACTTTAGTTGACATTTTAATAATGATAAAACCCTATGATCGTACATTGTAATGTAAGATAAGTGACGTATAATGCGACTGTTGATTGCATGCATTCCGTAATTAAATGACCCCCCCCCCCATTATGGCTAGCTTCACAAAGCTTGTAATGAATTGTTTCCTAAATCCCAAGAATGATCACTGAATGCTGTATACATTTTCTCGACAAGCAAAAGAGGATGTCCATTCCCACGAATGATTACACGAGTCAACACCAGTCTCTTGACGTGATTTTTTTTTAGTCGATATCTCATGGGTAAAAACGAACATCACTTATTCAGGAATATTCGTCTCGAGATTTTATAATTTAGTAACTATAGACAATTTAAAATCATATACAAGGCGGATAACAACGATGTTGTACTTTTAAACACCATGTTTGATGCAATAAAACAACACAAACTAATAATTTCATACAGCATTTTGCTGTTATTTCAAAAATACTAGTGAAGTGGAAAATGAAAATTAAAAGATTTTTGGGTTGAAGTGGAAATAAGTTCGATTCAATACGAGACAAAACTTTCGCTTTTTCTGGGTTAGAGCAAAGAATATATTTATTTATGAAGATCATTAATTAAAGAAACAAATATGCAAAAGCCAAATGGATTTTTAAAAAAAATTAGTCGAGGCAGATAGGGTGTGCAATTAGTTTAAAGGAATAAAGGAATACTCATTTGTATTGGCTAAACTTTGTACAAAATATACATAACTGATAGCTTCAATTTTAGACTTCTACACAGAACCGTTGCCACAAATCAGTTTTTTTTTTTAAAAAAAAAAGGATTAATTTAAGTGATAATGATAAACGCACCTTCTGTAAGTAGGGAACAGAACAAACTGAGCACTAATCATATGATATGACTGTTTGGTTACTGGAATTTTGTAAACTATTTGTGGAATGGGTTAAACTTACGACCCAAATTTTAAAATTACGCTAAAAGATGTCTTCATTGGAAGAAAAAAGCCTTAATGATCTTTTCAGCTTTCTAATATTGCTGCCAAAATATGTTATCTATGAACACGGTGTGTTTATCATATAGGAGGCTATAAAAATGTGTCACCAAAGTGAATACTAGAAGTTTGATTTCTTTGTTTATCCTTTCTTTCACATCAAAGAAATAAATAGGCAATATAAAACACCTTGGGGTTTGTAAATAAGTTAATTTTAAATACAATGTGTGTGTGTGTGTGAGAGAGAGAGAGAGAGAGAGAGAGAGAGAGAGAGAGAGAGAGAGAGAGAGAGAGAGAGAGAAAGGGAACAGTAAAGATCAGGACGGAAATTAGTCTTAAGGTAATGCCTCATAAAACTGATCAGGGGGTGGTGTGAAGAATATGTTGAAAGCATGGCAACGTATGTTCAATTTAACACATTTTTCAAAAAGCTTTGTTAATTGGATAAATAAATTAGACGAATGGCATCATGTTATGAACTTGAATCAGAAGCCAGAACAATGCTTGTAATCACACAATCGCTCGTACCGCTCAAACATCATCTATGTCTTGCCTACAACCTTCCTGTGTGTGTCTTAAGCAGTGCCACCGGCTAAATTCATAGAGGGCGTTGTTTTCAATTTCATGACATTGCTACGTGTTGGACAGCAGTTATGTGAATTTTAATTATATCCAAAATAACAACTTCTAAGCGATTAAGGTGCATGACACCAGACACATTCATAATTAACCCCAGAAAGTATATGAGCCATTAAATCATAGGTATTTACTTTTCGTTGATGCTGAGGTGAATCCGGAAATAATAAGTCGATGCTTACAATCATGAACTGGAAACAGAGTACTGTCGTTTGTTTGATAACTGCATTCTTCCTGATTGCTGAGACTGTTGGAGATAGTGATTCCAAACATGAAGTAAGTATCTTTCCTTCCTAACTTTTTATTGTTCATTCAGTTTTTATTTACAAGCTTAATGGTCCGAACAAGTTATCAGGTCAGATCGATTCGTGAACAGATTCGGTCGTAAGTAGAGATGGAAACAAACATCTCAATATCACAATTCATGGTGAGAAAGTTCAAATATCTGGGATCTCTAATTACAGAAGATGGTAGGTGTGAAGAAGATGTGAAAATAAAAATTGGAAATGCAAATGATTATTTAACAAGGAAAAGGAATTTGTAACAGAAAATTAAAAAAGATTTGAGAAAGAAGATTGTCAAAACGCTGATATGGAGTTTAACATTGCATGGAGCAGAAACAGACACGACGAACGGAATGAAGAAACAAGAAGGTTATATTATTATCATACCATCCCGTTTGTTTCTACCTCGCTACCAATGTTAAAAACAAGGCATCAAGAAATGCGCAAAAATTTATTAATTTATAATTTATAACCTGTCGGTCCCAAACATGGTCAACTCGTTGGTGTTTTTATAACAAACAGGAGATTCTTTAACAACAAGGCCACCATACTTGCTTGGACCATTCTGTTTTCAAGCAACAGTTGTTATATAGTTCTCCGTCTTTGATAATCTAAATATATAATCTTAGTAATTTAGTAAATTTTGGAGTTACATTCCTTTATACACATGTATTAAAAGAGTTCCTTCAGTTTATTTGTTCACATTGTTTTAAAAATATTATAATTAGACATTGCAGATATTGGATGCAGACAGCACAGTTTATACTTGGAATAGAAACCAGAAATGGACAGCGAGCAGTCTGTCAGCTTATTTACATCGGGAGCATTTGTTTAAGTTGAAACATGAATAGGTTCACACTGTTCTGACACTTCTGTCCACCTTGGTTCAAATCAGAGTTATGTCAATGAATTCAATTTCTAAGTGTTTTTCATTTTATATATCCTTTATGCTTTTTATAATAAAAAAATTGGTTGGTGTGAGGGACAAACAAAAATAAGAGGATGTACAAATACTATTGGAGCTTTTGAGATGTGGATTTTTAGATGTATAGAGAAAATCAGCTGGAGTGATAGGAAAAATAAATGAGGCTTTGGTACAGAGTTTTAGTAGGTGAAATGAAAAGAATGTTGCAAGTAATTTTAGAAAAAGAGAAAGGATGGATAGAAATATTGTGAGAGGTGAAAGCTTCTCAAGGGAAGTAATAGAAGATAGAATGGATGGAAAGTGACAAAGAGAGAAACTAAAAATTATGCATATGGGTGACCTCAAAGATGGACAGTCATAAAAGTGATGAAGCATACAGCAGTGCCAAAAGAATAATGGAAAAGAGGGATGCCTTAAATTTGCAGTATTGAATAAAACTAATAAATGAATAAATGATCCACAGTACTTGTTTCTCAGTAAAATCAAAAGTAAAAAAGTAAAGGAAACTACACATTGGGAGTATTGAAAGATGTTATGGTTTGTTTACCTCTTTCTAATGATATTGGCTTGTGGGACAGATTATTACAAGTGTTGACTGATGAGAGCATGCAGATTCATATCATGGACAGATTCAGACATTATGGACAGATTCAGACCAGAGATGATTCAGATATCATAATGGACATATTCAGACAGTATTATAGACAGATTCAGATATCATTATGGACATATTCAGACAGTATTATAGACAGATTCAGATATCATTATGGACATATTCAGATAGTATTATGGACATATTCATACCATGGACCGATTCAGACAGTATTATAGACAGATTCAGATAGTTATATACCAATTCTGACAGTAATATAGATTCAGATAATATTATGGACCGATTCAGACAGTAGTATGGATTGATTTAGATCATGTATGATTCAGACAGTATTATGAACAGATTTAGATCATGGATGATTCAGACAGTATTATGGACAGATTTAGATCATGAATGATTCAGACAGTATTACTGATTGATTTAGATCATGAATGATTCAGACAGTATTATGGACAGATTTAGATCATGGATGATTCAGACAGTATTATGGTCAGATTTAGATCATGAATGATTCAGACCGTATTATGGATTGATTTAGATCATGTATGATTCAGACAGTATTATGAACAGATTTAGATAATGAATGATTCAGACAGTATTACTGATTGATTTAGATCATGAATGATTCAGACAGTATTATGAACAGATTTAGATCATGGATGATTCAGACAGTATTATGGACAGATTTAGATCATGAATGATTCAGACAGTATTACGGATTGATTTAGATCATGTATGATTCAGACAGTATTATGAACAGATTTAGATCATGGATGAATCAGACAGTATTATGAACAGATTTAGATCATGGATGATTCAGACAGTATTATGAACAGATTTAGATCATGGATGATTCAGACAATATTATGGACAGATTTAGATCATGAATGATTCAGACAGTATTATGGATAGATTTGGAAAATATTATGGCTGATTCAGACGAGGATCAATAAATATCCTTTTGACCAGTACCTTGACCAATACTGATGGGTTATGTTTGGGTCTGTTCTTACCTATTTATCTGCAACATATTTGTATGTTTTAGATATATATTTGTATTTCATGTGGCTTTTTGAGTTACAGTCAATTGAAGGGTCCTTTCATTGATATGTGCAGAATATTGTTGGATCAAGTCCTGTGTTTGACAGCTTGTAAATCCACATAGAATAGCATAACACTAACTCCTGTGGCTGTTTCAAATCTTGTTGCTACATACTAGCTGTTCAGTCAGATACACCAACCAATAATAATAATAATAATAATAATAATAATAATAATAATAATAATAAAAACAACAATAATAATAATAATAATAATTCTTTATTTAACAAGGGTAGCTCAGTGAGAATACAGTTTCTCAATAATTTGATATTATTTTGAGAGAAGAGAAATAGGTCCTTCCCGAATCAAACCTAGAGTCTTTTTTTATGTATTGGGGTTGACCACTCCAGTGGCCTAGTGGGGAAGAAAACAGTCTGGATACTATTGTTAATGAGGTTAACTATCAATTAAGTTATTTACAGGTGCAGCAAATTTTAGGGCCATTGGGCCTGTTTTGTCTCCCATGAGGCCCTCAGCTACTCTCTAATAGTCTACATGCATGAATCTTGCTAATAATATTTATAGGATAAGTAAAGTCACAATTATTAAAGACAGATTAATGTGCACAGAGACATGACATTTGGAATAGAAACAATCGAATTTACAAGATATAATGACAGGTATAAATAAATTAAATATCAAGTATTTTTTCAGGTATTTTTCTTTAAAACCTTCAACAGAAGTGGCTGATCTAACTGACATGGACAAATAATTCCATTTAGCTTTCTCATATATTCAGGCATACATGTATTAGTTTTTACATTTACAAACAAATACTGCCTTTTGAAAGTTTATTATGTCATTTATTTGAAGCCATTTTGGTTCATGGAAAAGGATGTATCAAGGAGCATACAGAATTAGGCATACTGTTCTTTTGTATCTTGTTAATTCTTTCTGACTCTTGTGACATTTTCCCCATATTGTCAAACAATAATCAGTACATGGCATTGTATTACATTTTTCTATTTTGTATGGGACGGTATTTCTTAATTTTACTGTAACAGTAAAGTTATTTTGCTTGATAGAGATTTACTGGTGTAGTCAATGTTTATCACACTTAAGTCATTTTCAACTATCACTCCCAAAAGTTTTTCTTCCTGAACTTTTTCAGTGAGTTGCCCATTTATTGTCAGATTTAAAAGTTTCTCTGAAGTGGAATGTTTCATTAATGCGGCTAATACAGTGCATTTTGTTTTAGTATCATTTATAATCATTTTCAATGATCCCTTTCAAGAGTGCTTTTTAAACTAAACTTTTTTCGACCACAAGAACAAACTTAAATACCTAAAAATGTTTTCTACCTTAAATATTTTCAGCATTTTTTGGTTTTCCAATGTTATGGTTTTTGTTTTTGTATTCATATTATAGATGTTGTAAAGTACTTGGAGCTTTTAAACACATTATTATTATTATTATTATTATTATTATTCTTATTATTATTATTATTATTATTATTATTATTATTATTATTTAAATTTTGTCTTGACCACATCTCAATATTTCTTATGTTGGAATGTAGTAGTGCTTCTGCAGTTTAAAAAAAAAGTCACTGCCAGAAGCTGTTTTAGTCGCATCATTGGCAAATAAGTCTGTGTTTGAGTGCTTTGTGCACAGAGAAAGGGCATTTTTGAAAATAACAAATAGCAACAGGCCTAAAATAGACCACTATGGAACACCATGATTAATTTTCATATAGTAAAATGAGCAGATGTCACATCTGATTGGTTGCTGTGTTGGATGGCACAGCAGTATGTAGCTATTAAATTCAAAATAACATCATTAGTTATTGTTGTTTTATTTCACAAGGGTTCACAAGTTGTCAAACTTAGGATTTGATCCAAAATATACTTCAAACATTGCCAAAAGGATTTTTCAAACAAATGCAAATCAAGACCAGATATGAGAAATATTGGTATATACCATTGTGTTGAGGACATTTGATTGTACCACTTGTGCATAGAAACACCAAAAGAAACCAGAAAGTAGCAGAACACATTGAAAACAATTATAACATACAACATTGTGTATCATTCATTATTTGTGTTTATGTAATTCCAAACTTTAAACATTTTTTATTAGTCAGATTTAGAATGGGTGAATAAATGAAAATAAAATCAAACAAGTGTGGTTGTGCAATTTATAGTTATACATAGACTTAGTTTTTGTTTTTTGTGACTATTGTTTAGGTATATTAGGTTTAATGGTGCCATTTAATTAATCCATCTATTTCTAATTGATCTCACAAGTTTTAATTCATAATTACAATGCCAATAATAATGGTAACATACTTTATCAAAAACTATAAACGTGCATCGTCCACTTGTAGGGTAAAGGTCTAATGACCAAGTTTAATTGATCATTCTTGTCCAGAAATAAAAAGCAAAGTACTTAGACCACCCCGGTGACCTAAGTGGCATTCAGCATTAAGAGGTTAGTGTTAGGACTTGTTGGCCTGGTGTCCGACGTGGGATATTATGACTGAGTGGAACATGATGCTACATGTCTGTGGCATGATGCCCCAGTGATAGCCAACACTATAAACTGCCATACTGCAGACATGGTAGCAATAATGGCTGAAATATTGTTAAAGCTACATTTTAATTACCCTGATCTCAGGTCATGGTCAGTCAGCTATCCTTGTTTCTCACTGCCAACTCAGGCACTTTTGTTTCCCATGGTCAAAAGAAAAACAAAAAATTACATATAATGTTTAAAAAGATAGCCTGCTTATCCTAATTTGTTCTTGACCTCAACATCTTTTTCATAGTTAAAAAAAAACATTGATGGAACCTAAGATAAAATACTAAAAGTCTGGAAATCTCTGTTCAGTTGGTTTTGTTCTTTACAGAATTGATATAGATGACTGAATTTCCTTGTGGTTCATGGAAATCATAATGTCAAAATGGTACTATTGTTGCAAGTAGTATTATAGAAAATGTATTGATACAGTATATCTGTAGGAGAATCTAAATCTTGGTATCTGAACTCACAGAATTCTGTAAATTTCATTCTTTTTAAGATGACAAGCATGATTCCAAAGTGAATTTTTCCATGTAAGAGGATTTAAATATGTTGTTTTCATATTTCTGTTTTATTTACTAATTTCTTTTATGATGATCTATAACTTTCAAACAATGATATTTGCATTGAAAACATCACCTTCATACTTGCAGGATAATAACATACTCCACCAAATAAATTAATGACTATGGCTTCTTTAATAAAATATCCAGGTATTGTATAGGCATATGTTTATTGAAAAATTATAAGCAGAATCTTGTTATTTAGTTTGAAATGAATATTCTGTTTATACTCCTTCTGTCTTAATTGATATAAATTGTTTCTTGCATTATTTGTATAATATTTATAAACAATTATTTGTTTTATATTTTAAAATCATGAAATGGATAAATGTGACACTGTGTTTAAAACAGTTCCATGTAATACACAAAAATTGGTATCTATTTGGGATCCAATACTCCTCCTCCAAAAGCAGACTAGTTTCTGATTTTCACCGCACGCAAGGTTTACAAACTGTTTATCAACAGACTGTCATATATGCTGACATCCGTCATACACCAGCCATCAAGTGGTGTACTGTTTACAGGTACATTAATTTTGTAGTACACTGTATATATTCAGTCATGGACATTGAATCCTCTATAAACAGTCTGAATCATGCAGTTTTTGTTGTCATGTAAATACTGTAATAATTGTGCAAATGATCTGACACATCATTGTTATGTATATTTAATTTGCTTTGTTTGTTTTTCTTTTTCTGTTTTTTAAATTTCATGATATGCAATTGTATTGTAACATTGTACATCGGATTTAAACTTCTCCAAAATCAAGTTTATTTTCTACCTAACCTGTATGATTGATTGTTTTAAATTCTGCAAACAACTAATAAATAGTTAAAATATTCTATTTGAATGGGTTTATAATCAGGATCATTATTAATAGAAGTAAACATGTTTATTTGGGTCTGGATCGTGGTTTTTGGAATTTCCCCCCAGTTTACTAGGCATACCTGATATAGTCAGGTTACATATTATAATTTTAGTGAACACTTTCTAAAAATAACTAACATTTCAGTTTCTAAACATTATGAAATTTCTAGAAGGTTACTTTCCATTAGACAACTGCGACCTGAGGTCAAGTAGAGGACTGTATAATCTTGTTATTGTAAAAATTGTTAATTCATGTTTTATCGTCCGAGTAGAATCAATTTATTGTTGTGTAAAGTATTTGATGTGGAATTATTCAAATTATTTCTTCTCTGGAAATATTTACAGTGTTTTGATAACATTCTTGGAAAAAGAGACTTGATTTTATGCTGAAATTTCAATAAGAACTTTTTGGTGGATTGTATTCTGAGCCAGTATAAGACAGTTTATACATATGAGCCATCATTTGTTGAATTTTAACAAAGCTTATTGCAATTGTGACTTTCAGATTTTTGAAAGCTGTATAGTATTTCCATTGGCTATTTTCAGTGGACACTAGAACATGATCTTTAAGTGGTCATTGTCAGATCTTCACATAGGACAGTGTAGATCTGATTTTTATCAAACTTTTAGACCTAGTTGTTAGGATGTTTTATGTCTTATCAGAAAATGAAAGAGAAAGGTGAAGAACTTTTGCATAACAGACAACCAGACACACTAATATTAACCAGTTATAATGGCCAATTGTAAAATATTGAGCATAAAACTACATGACATGTACATCTGCAAGTGTTATGGGTGGTTGGGGGTATAAAATAAATAATATTATATATCCCACCCCTTTTGGTACTCAATATGTAGGAGATGACCGCCCTCGATATAATTACCCCGGTTCGAGTAAATATAAGTAGTGAAACTTATATATGGAAATATACATAGAGATCTGAGCAGATATATTAACCAGTATTAACCAGATATATTGAACAAACAAACACGAGCCCCCGTACAGATAAACAATTTAATCAATTACATAAAACAACTGTGAAAATTCCTTACATTAGGAATACACTCTGCTTTTAGAAATAAAACTTTCACCGAATTACAAGAAAACACAAATAGATTTAAATAAACTAGCCAATCTGTTACTGATGGCTTCAGTTCATCATAGGATCAAGTGAAACAATCAAAATCAACACCTTTTACGATTTCATAACCTGCTAGTCCCCAGTTATTCTGCTTCCTCTGTAGCTGTTCAGAACTTTGCATCTCACCTGTTTTGAGGGATCAAGCGCTTCATTCAAAGGTTTATTGATATTTGGTGTTATGAACTGTTATGAGAGAACACCTGTCTTGAGAGACCATTATTTATTGGCAGAAGGGTTGTCTTTCAAACAAGGTTATACTTTGATTTTTTTTAAAATAAAAAACAGACCCATCATTTTCATACAGAGAACACTCTTTATTAAAAATGCCAACCTTATCCTACTTTTTGCACAGGTTCACCTGTCTGTGTATACCCAAGATAAGATCTGAGGTCAAAAGTCTAAAATCCAGACACAAAATCAAATTCCAACCACAGGTGAATTTTGGGTGAAAAAAAATAAGTAGAAAATATTTGGTTTTTCTCTCTGTATTTTGTAGTGCAACTAAAACTTCCAGATTATTTGGCATCGTCTACCTTTCTATAAAACTACCCACTTTAGTGTATCATACATGACCTTGATGCTACAGAGCATGGCAGTAGGCTTTTGCCTCCTGCCCCAGGGGTTAATGTGTTAAGATATCCAAAAATTTAGTTAAAATATCACAAACGTCATTGTGATATTGTTTCTTACTACTATATTTATATGGTGTAAAAATAGATTGATGATGCAAGTTCTGCATTTTCCTAGCAATGCCACATTGAAAATCATGCATACTTTAAGAAAATTAATTTAGCAGATATTTTTGGCACACTTGTCCAAGTATAATAAGCACACATGTATTACCTGCAGTTTTTCTATTTTGTGTAAAAACTATTATGCACAAGGTTATAAGGAAGAGTACATACATTATTCAGTAGTATTGAACATGTGTAAAACATTGTTCATACAAATAGTAGGATCGGTATTGAACATGTGTAAAACATTATTCATACAAATAGTAGTATTGAACATGTGTAAAACATTATTCATACAAATAGTAGCATTGGACATGTGTAAAACATTGTTCATACAAATAGTAGGATCGGTATTGAACATGTGTAAAACATTATTCATACAAATAGTAGCATTGGACGTGTGTGAAACATTATTCATACAAATAGTAGTATTGAACATGTGTAAAACATTATTCATACAAATAGTAGTATTGAACATGTGTAAAACATTATTCATACAAATAGTAGTATTGAACATGTGTAAAACATTATTCATACAAATAGTAGGATTGAACATGTGTGAAACATTATTCATACAAATAGTAGGATCGGTATTGAACATGTGTAAAACATTATTCATACAAATAGTAGTATTGAACATGTGTAAAACATTATTCATACAAATAGTAGGATTGAACTTGTGTAAAACAATGGTGACCAGATGATAGTAATGTTGTACAAACTAGTAATACTGAATTAAACAAAATCATACAAATGATTGTTTCTGTCAATGTTTGAAATGGATCTTAGTTCATACATAGATAAATTTTGAACAATTTAAAGTTACATTTAAGATAAGCAGGAGCCAAACCATGGAAGGATTTGTAGAATTGTTATGCCTTATAAAAACATGTTTCTGCTGAAATGAAAGCCACTTTAGGGTTTTAAGATTTGTTGATGGTGTATCAAAATCAGCTTCAAGAATAACTCTAGCTGCTCTTTTTTGAAATTTCAGTAATATTTCCTGATTTTCTGTATCACTAATATTCAAGATAGTACAACAATATTCCAGTTTTGGCATTATATATACATCATACAATATCATTCAATGTTCGTGAAATAGATAAGATTTTAATCTGTTCAAGAGATAAAGCAGGGAGTTAACTTTTTTAATGACCTTCACAGCTTCTATTTTCCAGCACAAGATATTGTTTATCATGATACCAAGTAGTTTTTTTTTATTTTCAGACTCTTCTGCAGATTCTGCTTTGCTGCACACTTCTAGTTGAATTTCTCTCTAATTCCAAAATGTATACTTTCAGTATAAAGATGAAAGCTCAGATGAAGGGTCTATGTTCTCCGCACTACGAAAGAGTAAGGGAAATGTGGGTTTCCTCCATGCATTCATTGCCAGCCTGTCCATGATCATTGTGTCAGAGCTTGGTGACAAGACCTTTTTCATTGCAGCAATAATGGCTATGAGACATTCCAGATTGATTGTACTTGCTGGAGCACTAGGTGCTCTTGTAGCTATGACTGTCCTTTCAGGTAAAAATTAATTAATATTTCACTTCATTTTGGTACATGTAATCCACTATAACTATACATGTACTTAACATAGGTAAGATAAGAATGCAGTCAATCTGAAGAGCAAACTCTCTGTAATAATATCAAGACAGTCTTAGAAATTTCTTACAAATTGTCAAGGAATATATATATATATATATATGTGTGTGTTTTGTTTCATGCTTGAGAACTTATTTATTCTTACGGTTATGGTCACAGGATAATATATTATTTGTTTGTTTTTTTTTTTTAGCTTTTTATCATAAGAGCGAGCTATTTGAGGCACAATAAAGAATCATGATCAACTTGTGCTTAATTGCATCTCATGTATCATATTCAGTATTGTATCTTTAAGGTCAGGATATTGGAATATTTATAAAGCCCTCAATTTTCTTCATATACCTTTTTTTTTTATAGATATGACGATGAAACTGGGTTAATTTTTCCATTTTTTCTCAGAAACTGTACATCTCTGTCTTAGTATGAACATTTATGGCCTCAACATGGTAGCCAGTGGACAAATGTTTACTGAATTTGCTTGTTTGTGTTATTGTTTTTATTACTTCACCTAGCCATAAGGTCCAGTGAACTTTTGGTAAGTATTGTAATATCTGCTACATGTTGTGAACCATGATTCTGTCCACTAACAATTATTTGTTGCCATCATGGAGTCCCTATTTCTGATCCAATGTTGATCAAGCTTGAAATCTATGCCTTTATCGTTATAAGAGGAATTCCAGAATGAACGAGATCTGTGAATACTATTGAGGTGATCTGATATCTGATTGGTTGAGATTTTTACCACTCTTGAGGCTGGTGTTAAAATCTTGGATGAGGTTGATAAAATAAGCAAAATCTGTATTAATGAGGTGGTCTTGCATCAGGTCTGCTGAGCTTGTTACTATAAAATCCATATGAATTTGGTCAAAATTAAAAGAAGAGCTTTTATCATCAAGATCTTGGACAGTTTCAAAATTTAACGGAATCTTGCCTATTGCCGAAGTGATCTTGCATCTGATTGGCTGGGATTTCTGTCAAACTTGAAGTTAGACTTTTCATCTGATTTTGATCAGGCTTCAAATGGATATCATATTAATGAGAAATCTCACATTTGATTAACTGTGCTTGTTACCTCTCCTGATCATGAGACTGTTTCCTGTACAATAATATTAGTTAATATCTTTATATCATCAAGACCTTGGATGACTTTGATTATGAGCTAGAGACTCTATTAATTATGCCATTACCTTTAAAACAAATTTTGGGGGGATGTAGAAAAATAAGTTCAATCAAAATGTTATAAAGTTCTGTTGGCAGTTTACTTTGGTTTTGTTCTTATATACAAACCTGCTTAGAGAAATGGTTAACTGTCAAGGTATGTAAGCTAGGTGAACAATTTTAAGACCCACTTTAGGTTCTTGCTTTTAATTCTTTTTTCTTTCTTTTTTTTTTAGCACTCCTGGGTTATGCTACAACTATTATTCCAAGACAGTATACCTACTATGTGTCATCAATATTATTTGCTGTGTTTGGATTTAAAATGTTAAAAGAAGGTTTGTACACTATTTTATTTTTTAGAACAGCCCAATTTTATTTTTTAGAACAGCCCAGCTTTAGACATGTTTTTGATGCAATGGGTAAATTTCTAGTCTACCTTTATACACATTCTTGTCTAGTAGCATAATTATATTGGGTAGTCATACATAAATTTGAATACATGTTTACCTGTGTTAAGTGCACAGTGAACTCTTAAGAATCTCTGCCTACCAGAGCATAAATACTACGAATCAAAGTCACCTCATGGAGACAAACATGCCAAGCATTGAATTTCTGTTTCTAATGATCACTTTATTTGGCTCAACCTTTTTGATCTTTATTCCATACACCCACCCATCTTTATATATAGTAATCCTTGTTTTCGTTATCCATCCCATCAAACACAATGTTATTAACTATTTCCAAAGTTTCCTTATTGATTCCCATGAAATTTGGTAAATGTTATCACTGGAAGATGTGAATAGAAACTAATCACTTTGCTTCTGCAAGCTAATTTGAGTTATTGCCCATTTTGTCTTTAAGCTTAATTTGGTTTATGATTTTTAGTGTCTGACACAATCACGTTTGTCCGAGTTTTTGATGAATTACCATAAAACTAAATATTGTAGACATGGTATGTATTTGTATATGTATATGTATCAGCACATTTTGTTAAGAGTTGTTGCCCTTTTTCTCCTGTAGTTTGATTCAGTGTACAAGTCTCATTAGCATAAATAGTTCCCAATTTTTTGATAAATTGCTATGAAACTTAAAATTATTATAATGGTTATTACCAGAAGATGGGCATATCAAAATATCACACTGCTTCAGCAGTTTTGTTACAGTTCTGCCCTTTTTGCTGCGTAGTTTATTATAGGGGTTTCAACATTACTATCTCACCAGAGTGTGTATTGGTGCAGCTCACTTCCGGATAGTTCAATAAGTAGGATGGCAGATGTGGATAATAATATAAAAAAAAGTGACAGTGGAGGATATAAACAGGTATACTGTGAAAAGGCTGAAAAGAGTTCTTAAAGAACACAGACAGAATGTGTCAATTGATTATCCTTTTTTAGCAGCTAGTCCAGATTCTCTGGTGCATTGTAAAGAAATGAGAGGCATTGTTGAAGTGAAATGCCCATTAAAATACAGGCATTTGACACCCCTTGAAGCAGCACAGAAAAGTGATTTCTACTGTGGTATTAGAAATGGCAAGATTAAACTGAAATTCAATTACACTTACTACATGTACTACCAGGTACAAGGACTGTTAGCCTTGACTAATCATAAAAGGTGCGACTTTATTTTGTGTGGACACCAAAAGGACTACATGTGGAGAGGACTTGGTTTGATAACAAACTCTGGGAGGAGAGAATGTTACCCAGTTGAAGACCTTTTACATGACAAACATTCTGCCAGAAATGTTCTCTAGTAGAAATAAATGGTTTTCCTCTTTACCCCACAAAATGAATTAAATTCAGGACTTTGATTCCATTCATTATTGGGACAATTTTAAATTAATTGATTCGCTTAGTTTGATATCAACCTCTGTACATATAAACTTTACATTTGTTTCTGGGCAAGATAAAATTGTTGTAATTTGCACAAGCTTTTACAAATAAAGAAGAAATATTGATCACCACATGTACATTACAGTTGGTTAAATGGAGAGAGAGAGAGAGAGAGAGAGAGAGAGAGAGAGAGAGAGAGAGAGAGAGAGAGAGAGAGTCGTATTCTAGTCTTGTCATGTTTAGCATCAATTACTTTTTTACCCTGGCGTTCTGTCGGTGACAGCTTATTCTGACCACCTGTAATCGGACTGTGTTTTAGAGAGAGAGAGAGAGAGAGAGAGAGAGAGAGAGAGAGAGAGAGAGAGAGAGATGGCTGATCATCAATACATAAGACAAAAAGAAGGGGGGGGGAAAAGATAAATGAGCGTGACAATTTTATCCAAAGTGCTGCATCCATTTTTAATTTTATTTCCAAAATAATTGTTACCTTAATATAAATAAAATTTACACATAGAAGGGTCCAACAAATCATGTTTGCTGGGTTTGGGTTACCTTATGTTGATTTCAGGCAAAATAGTGAGTTAGTCCTGTACAAGTGATAGCTGGAGTGTTGTTAGTGCAGCACAAATTTTGTAAACATCTGATGCTGTTAAATAACAACAAATTGGCTTCATCCCATTAAGGATTTTAAAAACTTTGAATACTTCATAATTGTATTGATATGTTTCTTTAACATCCACACTCTATACTGAATTACTAAATATATCTTTGCTACATAATTTAAGCAACAAGATAGCAATTATTTTGTAATGATATGTCACCTGACAAAAGTTTTACCACATTTTATAGAACTGAGGCACTGACCATTTAATTTTTGAAGAAGGATGAAGGGGCTGATATATATTTTGAGGAGGGAGTCTTGCTTTGGGTGAAGGACAATTTTTTGTTATGTTGGCTAATATGGTGCGAAATTCTGAACTATCCAGAACTGGAAATTTTTCTTGGGTATGCACATTGGAGCTAAGGGAGGTAATTTTAAGCACTATGATTAGTAACTCTGTTGCAAACATGAAACCCCCTATAGTGTATGGCATGAGCTCGTTATTCCAATAGTTTTAATGTACTGCCAAGAATTTGAGTCTGTCTCAGTAAGGCATTTGATTTTTGTCCGTACATTGGATCATTTTTCAGGAAAGTTGTAAAAAATATGATAAACTGTTATTGTAAAGCTGGAAAACATAATTAAAAGTTTGGTATTCAAAACATGCAGCAAAAATAAACATTATGTTCAACTGTAAAGTTTGTAAAGTACACATAGACTTTATTTACCATTAGTACAGTTGCATAAACTCTAGTTCAAAACCCTATGCTGCTCAATGGCTTGTTGCTATTTCTCAGCTTGACTTAATTCTTGGAAATTCTTTTTCCATTTAACATGATGACGGCAATCATATCACCAGCCACAAGTCATACTCAAGTTGGCATGTGATGTCCAATAAACCCAACTGTGTCCCTTCCAGCTTTTATTCAGAAGAATATTTGTTTTTATTCTTTTGTATTGATTGTTAACACTTTTCACGAGGCTTATTTTCCCTTTCATCTTACACATGCAATGTTTGCTGGATGCCAATAGACCATTTCATACCGAATTTAACCAAGTTTCTCCGTAATTATTCGAATAACCTCCCGAGTCCCTTTATACTCCAGCCAATCAAACGCTGGTAGGTACATGTACGTACCAAATTATCGTCCATTGTTGTTTAGAAATATTTCATAGATAAAACAGCAAGAAAAACCCGCTTCTTGTATCGTCAGAGGATTCAAAAGTCGCTCCAATCAAGGATGTGGCATTAAATTCCATTATCTGCCATGGATAGATGATTTTACTTGTATTAGTATTGCGACTTGATAAATAGTTGTGTACTTGTCTGTGAACGTAATAGAGATCGAATACCGGTGACGCCGATATTTTCAGCTTTTTCCAAATCCAAGCAGGTTGAGCTAATTAAATGATTGAAATTTACATGTAAATTATTCACATACTTTCAAAAACAAAATTATAAATTCACTTATTACAGTGACGTTACAAATGAATATAAATAGTTTGAATAACCTGCTCTTTGATTGTCAGGATCTAATTTGTTTACTTCGACACCGTTTTCTTACTTACATGTACATGTCCAGATGTAAACAACTAAAAACTACTCTCTCGTATGGCTTTGAAATCTGCCCTGGTTCCAGAAAATAAGACAGGATGGATCCAATATTAAATTTCGTCAATATCTGCGGCAGCATCGCTGTTGAATAGACATCTTACAACTCGATAAACGAGGTTGACGTAGTTTGAAAATTGATGCTGATTCTGAAGCGTCTGCCATATTTTGCCTACCACCTATCGAGTGGCTATTGCGGTCAGCTGACCACCCGCCACGTGATAAAAATTCCGAGCAAATTACGAAGTTCGCCGAAGTTTCCATGAAATGGTCTATTGTACAAATATATATATATATATATAATTAGCAATTTGATCAGGTAGACCCTTTGCATGAACAAAGAGCTGCAGTTCAAAGCATCTGAGGGTACAGCTCTAAAGTAGTTAGTCTGGTTCCCTGGATAGTTCCACTAAGAAACCTGGATCCAAATTAAACATGGATGAACAAATTTTCAGGACTTTTTGCTTTTAAAGGGTAATTTTCTTAAGACATGGCAAAATAGTAAATGTTGGCAGATCTATCTTCTGATCACAGCTAATCTCATAATTGTTTTCATCACTGCTGATAATGCTGAAAAAAGGTCAGAAGTTTGTATTGACATGTACATTCTAGTTTTTCTGGACATATACTGGAATACTGGTAGCTTACAGAGTGGCTTATTTCTGGTTCATTGTCCATTGTTTTTCTGTTAACATAAGCTTTTTATTAAAAATTACTTGCCATGAAACTCTACATGCACATTTATCCGAAGGTCTAGTTGGTCCTAAATGAACAGGGTAGTGGTCATTTTAAAAATCAAATCTTGTTATCAGTACATCTCCTACATCAAAATTTGAGCACCATTCCACATAATTATCAAAGTCCAAAGACTTAAAGTTTAATTTCATTTATTGCTCTGGTAGTTTAAGACTAAGTGGTTAGAACATCTGCTTCAAATGTGAGAAACTTGAACCCCAGCCGAGTGATATCATAGACTTATCAAAATGGTACTAGTAGCTGCCTCGATTGGCACTCAGCATTAAAGAGGTTAGAGTTAGATTGGTTGATCTGGTGCCAAGATAATATAACTTGGTGGAACATAATGCCACATGTGTGAAATTGTGATGCCCCAGGCTGACATCATAGCAGTATGAAAGAATTTTTAAAAATCTACGTTCAAAATTTAAATCACACATACACACACACACACACACACACACCTCATTCAAAGGGGCTTCACTTTCTTCCTTGGAAAGAGACAATTCCATATTTGTGCATTTAAAGAACACTAGAAAACTAATTCTCATGGGTTGAATATGATCAGGATACAGAACAAATGTGTTCAACCTTTTTAAAGTTCCCTGATTTAGTCAACAGTTTCAGCACCCTCTACCATGATTCAACAAAATTAAAGGTTGATTTGACTTAAGTTATATTAATCTATAATCCTGATTTGACTTAAGTTATATTAATCTATAATCCTGTGACAGTGAATACAGATGCCATGTCGATCTTGAAAATCTTGTAGCCACTTCTACATCGATGGTCATATCAACAATGGGTTTTCACTTAATGATTATCTTATCAAATTGTTCATAAATAAAAATGGTGCCAATCTGATATCCATTATGGTTGCCATCACAACTGTCTTGAAAATCCTGTTATCACTGTTCCTCTTAACAAAAAGATAATATTGAATGGGTTGTTACCAAAGGACTTCATAATGTGTCTGGTTGGTTGTAAATGAAAATGATACTGATTTGACATCTAGTATGGTCACTATGGCAACCAGCTTGAAAATCTCTTTATCACTATTCTGAAATGAAAAGTTAATTTGACATTGGGTTTCACCTGTTATAGCATCTAGCTGAACTTAAATGAAAATAGTGCTGTTTTGACATTCCGTATGGCTACCTTTGCTACCATCATATAATTTGTATTATTACTACTCAACCTGAATAAATGATTGTATCAAAATAGAGTTTTTGCCTTCATTTGATATCTAGTTGATCCTTGGTGCTGATAATTAAATTCTGTATTGACGTAGGTAGTGCAACAATATCAGAGATGATTTCAACTCCAGCTGAAATGAAGAAATGGTTTTATTTTAGAATCCTGGTTATTTTGTCAGCCAATAGAGCATTTGCCCTTTTGAGGACCCTTGTTATTAAAATTTATTAAAAGAAATTTTATGATGTCTAGTTGGTCCTAAATGAAAAACATATCCTCGCAGACACCAATATGGCTGCCACAGTGGACAACTTGTAAATCTTGTTACCATCATATCTTCTTGAGCTTTGCTCTAAATAACTGTGATACCTCCAATATAGCTACAAAATCGATTTATTGCCACCTCTAAGTGGATTGCCTTAGCAATTTGGGATTTTATTACAAGAATTCTCATGTCAGGTTGGTCCTAAATGAAATTTATGCTCATCAGACATATAACATTGCAGACATTGTGGCCATTATGACATTGGGTTTTCACTAAATGATCTTTTCTGATGCTAAATGGAAAATTGTTTGATCTGAAATCTAGTGTGAATGGTGACGTGGCTGTCTGGAAAATCCTGTCGCAACTTTAACTTTACAGAATATTTCTAGTTACATGGGGTTTTCACTAAAGAACTTCTGATAAGAGTTTATTGGAAAGTTTTTCAGATTTTTGTTTATAATGTCTTCTTAGTTCTAAATGAAGATGGTGCCAATCTGATGTCAAATATGGCCACCACAGGAACCATCTTGAAAATATGCTATTACTACTCCTGGATGGAAGGTCATATCACATGGGATTTTTACATCCAGCAGTACTGTTGCAATGGGTTGCATAAATACTACATAAATAAGCTAAATTCTCAAAATTATCCTTTTTTTTTAGTTTTTCAATAAATTTTCATAAAAATGTGCCAGAGGAAAACAAAAACAAAACCTTATTGCACATCTTCAGTGATTACATACTGTAGTGGTTCACTAAAATCTAATAAACATGGTTAGGGAAGAAACAATGATGGGCTGAAATATCAAAATTCAGTAAAAACCTTACCTTCTGCCAAAATAGTAGATTCTCAATATGTTTATTCTCACGATAGAAGGAATGTTTAAATATGATTGGGATTTACGTGACTTATGCCACAATGGCAGTTTGTTACAGTGTATATTTAATCAAGTCTGACTTAGTAGCATATGATGCTACCTGTTGGTTTATGCAAACTTGACTATAACAGTGGTAGTGACATATGCTCTAGTCTGATTTACAGTCGGAACAATCAGCACTCAGCCAGTAGACTTTTTATCAGCACTCAGCCCATAAACCTCCATAAGCACTCTGCAAATTTACCTTCATTAGCACTCTGCCAATAGACCTCCATAAGCACTCTGCAAATTTACCTTCATCAGCACTCTGCCAATAGACCTTCATCATTACTCCGCTAGTCTACCTAATAGTAAGAAATGATTACATAATGGTCAATAATATTTATATCAGGTTATGTAATGCAGTCATTCAGAATAGTATGGAACACATATTTTGGCTAATAACATGGCTTCTGGTCACATTTAGTGGATAGTCTCTAAAGTCAGTCGATTGAAATAATTTATATGTGCACAGCAATTTTGGTTGTAAATGATGGGTGGCTACTAATAGCAGAGGTTGCTCAAGTCAGACTGAATCCCTTTTGGGGTCAACTTTTAAAGAAATTGTTTTCCCAAAAATGGACCTGAGGGAGAAACCGAAACTTTATTTGGCATCTATACCAACCACATATATTTAGCCTGCACACTTTCAATAAAATCTTTGAAGCATTGTGGGAGAGAAACAGAAGAGAACTGAATTTAAAAATTCCTCATTTTATCATTTTTAACATACTTTCCCAAAAATGGGCAAGATGAGAAAAGTAATTCTATTATTTTACCTGCATCATCTACGCTAACCACATATAAAGCCTACAAAGTTTTATAAAACTCCTTCAAGCAGTGTGGGAGAAGTGGTGGCCAACTTTGTTATAGACACAGATTTATAGTCTAACTAAGGTACTGGGTCAGTGGCATCATCCCCACAGATGATGCCCTTGTAAGAGAGATATATAGTTTGTGTATTTGTTTTGCAGCATATCAAATGCCTGAAGATGGTTCCCAGGAAGAATATGAAGAGGCACAAGCAGAAATTAAGAAGAAGGAAGATGAGGTAGGACAATTTGATAATAGGAATAGGTAAAATCTAGAGAACATGCAACTTACGGTCATGTACAGTGAAACCTCATATACCAAAAGCATTTATGCTCACAGTTTGTTTCAGTTTACAGGGATCTTGTTTTGTTGATTTTCATTTTTTTCTTTAAGAATCAGATATGACCATATCTCTCTGTTACCATGAATATCTTTCGGAAAAAAATATGTTGCCAGTTGGTAGATAGCTGGCATAATGACATTTACATGTTGATTTTTTTTATTATTGTACTTTACTCATCATGGTCTAAGTGGTTAGAGCATCCACCTTGGATGCAGAAGGTCACATGTTTGAACCCTAGTTGAGTCATACCTAAGACATATAAATGTACTAGCAGCTGCCTCGCTTGGCATGCAGCATTCATGGAGCAGGTGATCTAATGAGCAAGATAGCATCATTCCTGGGCCAGTGTCACAACTTGAATACTTCTTGAACAGTCATGGCCAGATGTGTCTTTGTGTACAGATGCAAACATGCTCTTCTTGTCAGACAACCAGGTGGTAGTGATGTACCTCCTCAAACAAATTACCTCAATTCTGCATTCTGGAGTGGGAATTTTGCTATTGGTGTACAAATCATGATGACATCCAGATCACACATATTCTCAGCAGATTCATTGTCTTGGCCAGTTTTCTGTCAAGGAATGGATAGATTCTCGATAAAGAATGGCTGTTCCATCCATCAGTCTTTCATCAGATTTGCCAGCTTTGCGGTTGTCCAGTGGTCAGTTTTTTTGCAACTTGGTGGAACTGCAAACTGTACCACATCATGAGGCTTGGTCTGTCCATAATCTTTTATCACTTTGGAGGGTCTAGAAGCCTATGACTGTCTACCAAAGCCAAGGATCTTAGTTGCAAAGATTATACATAACTTGAGGGGATAGAAGTGAACATAATTTTTAGGGCATAACCGACTTTTGATCCGGAAATCGGATTCCACTGGATAGTATGAACTTCAGATTAATCGGAGTCGGACAAGGCAGGAACGACCGATTCGGATAATAAAAATAATAAAGTTGAATTTCTATAGCACTGTGTCTAACACTGCATGTCATTCGATAGTGCGTTAATAAAGTTAAATAAGAAGTCAGAAAAGTCCAATATGGTCAACACAACCACGCTGTGAGACAATCTATTTAAACTGGCGGGTGAAAACTGGAAATGAAGCTGGATATGGTAAAGTACTAAGTAACATGCTAGACACGGCAAAACTAGGTACCAGAAACCCGGAAACGGAAGATGAAATTTTTTATGAAAAAAAATACAGATTTAGCATTTCCGATTAATTGAATCGTATCCGGAATCGGAAAAATTTCATGCCCAAAATCCGGAATCGGAAATCGGTAGAAAAATGCTAATCGGTTATGCCCTAATAATTTGTATTGCCTGTCTCCACTGGGATGAGTCATGGATCAATGATCTTCTTGATCTTGCAGTAAATCTACCCAGTAAATCTTGGCGGGGTCAAATCTTTGACATACAGCCTTGGATTTGGTGTTCCATCCATGCCCAGACCTTCTCCTCCATGCTTGGCTTTTATCTGGAGAGCTTTGCCATACAAGCAATTCAACCCTTCAGTCGTGGAAAGAATTGCATGCACTGGAAGTCCCTCTACTAGGTTTAGAATGAGAAGTGGCACATTTCCAGGGACTGGTGTAGAGTCAAAAACATTACAATTTCGAGTGCCTTTGTCCCACAAGTAGCTGACTTTTTCTTTGGCTATTTCAGGAGAAATAATTTGCTCTAATTATTGTTACCATCCTATATTAGCAGAAATGCTTTCTCATCATGTTTATTTGGCTGTTTGAGGAGAAAAAGTTGGCTCCGATTAATGTTAAGGGCTACCATTCTACTATATCAGACATGTTTTCTGATCATGTCCGAGAGGATCTTGGTCAAAACAATGATAGCCAGGACTATGCTGCAGCTCCTTTAATACAAAACTTATTGTTTGCTTTTGGCATGCATCGTTAGAAAATGTTCTTTTTGACGCAAGCTACCTTTAGTGTCAATGAAATGGGTCAGTGGTCCATATGTTATCATTAAGCAAGCAAAAATGTCATTCTACATCAGTATTGATACAGCACAGGAGGCTTTATGCAGGAAATGTTACGTATGCTTAGACTTTATTTAGACATCTTTTTCTCTCAGTTAAATCTGGAAAATAGGACATAATCAACCATCATGGTTCAAGTGGATAATACACAACATACATATCACAAGAACAGAGTTGCCTCATGAGGTAAAAGCAATCTCAGTGAGCCTTGCCTTTGACCACCATGTATTTATTGAAGATATTGTCTATGCCATTGGTTGGCATGCACAGTCAACCTTCCCAGACTTGGCTCCACAGCAACACACTCAAGATCTGGTAGGCCCAGTCTCAATCACACAAGTGTATGCCAGACCCAATTAAAATGATCACAACCATGCACAGCTCTTACCAGATTTCGCCTCTGAAATTTTTGGTGGTAAGATCTCATTATGTCTTTTCCAGATGTCTAAATGCTCAACATTGCTTCTGCCTAGTACCTATTCTCCTAACATTAATCTAATGGGAGAAAATACTCAGCAGCAGAGTTGGATACTGTTGGTAAAAACAACCAATCTGGCCGGTCTGATTTATCAAACACTAACAACACTATATGACATTTTATTAATAAAAGATTGATCTAATTGTTACATGTTTTCCACTGGTGCATCGACTACTCTTATTTTTCCACCAACACCTTCGAGTAGCATTGATTTGTCGCTGAGAATGACAGCAACCGCTCTGTAATTCGGGATAGTGATATCACTTGCTGCATTAGTCAGAAGAGATACACGAGCTCGAAAATGTATATCAACGACAGATCGTCTTAAGTCAAGATATTCCAGCGAAAAGTAATAAATCGGATATAAGTTTTTGAAATCCGACTGATATTTGCAAACCAGTATCGACATTTTGATTGCGTCCCATATATGACAACAGACAATGATACACACATGCTATTTGGTTGGTGTTGTAATCAAGTAGTATATCCTCAGATGGTTCCTGTTGGCCGTTAATTCTCAATGAAACTTCAGAAACACCAAGTTGATCAAATATCATATGGCTGCGTAATTGTGAACCAACCCGAGTTGTATCCTGTAACACAATAAATATATGCCGCGGAGCAGCAACTCCTTGTTTCGATGCCAGGTGCCATGTAAATATACCATTAACTGAAGAATCAAAAGTGTTGTTGTTGTTAGCCATGATAGCACTGATTTTCCTCCATGATCCATAAGTGATAGTAATCGATCTTCTGTTGTGATTGATGGAGTCATTACTGGCATCCATAATGATAGTTTTGTTATATTTACAACACCAGCAGCGACTGGAGCTATAGGAGGTGCTGCGGTAAGGCAAAGGCAGCAGCAAAAGAACCAACTATTTGTGGATCAGATGCAGTATCTTGTTCTGTCCGTAATTTAATATTTTGAATATGATCAGCTTTATCAGTGATATCCTTAGAGAACATCATAGATGGACCTGCTGATCTTGTATAATCATCAGAATATCTCGCTAAACCCACTATTGTTGTGGCAACGTCAACATCATGTTCTATGGATTCAATTTCTCTTCCATCAATCATATATCTAGCGCTACTGAATAGTGCCATGATACTATTATTGACAAAAGCAACTCGGACATTTGGGTCATTTGCATATGGTATTGGTACACCATGAGCATCAGTAGCAGTTGTTACAATTTATCCTATTTCGATAAACGCTTCTGCGGGTAGAAAATATTTTACTGGTATCATGAACTTGAAGTTTGATTCTTGATCGACTATTTGGTTGTACTGCGTGATAAGAATAAAATTGATAATCGCATACCAAATCATCCTTGCTCACTGGGGCGTCCATATCAAAGGCTGCATCAGGTATCCATTTGATCATTTTATTATATATTCCTCGATCTAAATCATGATTTTTATCGGCGTCGGGATCTCAAACCACTTCCCGCTATCATATTTGCGGTAATTTTATCTTGGTCACTTGCTGTCGCCAATGATGCTAATTTCTGATCTACTGCATTATTTATTATTTTACTAACACTTGCAGGCATTACTTCCGTAGATGGTAATGGCAATGATGGAGTCGCTGGTGTTTTTCTTCGTCGAACTAACGACATCAGTTTATTCTTTGCGGCGGAAAACGCCTTCCCGGCAACATCTCCAACAGCACTAATACCCTTATCACGAATAACATCAATGGCTTTCATCGATAATTGTTTTGCTAGCAGTGCCACTTTTGGAGCCATTCTTGAAAATAATCCTGCAATGGTATCGCCGAGACCATCACCATAGTACGCTTTATAAACAGGCAATCGTGAATTTACTACATAGACGCTGGTTGGTTTATCATGGTTGTAGTGTATGATCATCTTATTGAATTACTAGTAATTCAAATGATATTTATCTAATCGCTGTGATAACCGTCTGCTAATTCGTCAACAAACTCGATATACATGAATATCCATGATGCCACCTTGAAATAACCGCATACAGATATCAGCTGCTTCATTAATTATTTCCGGTGAGTTATTTCCAGCTCGTTTTCCTCCTATAAGAACCTCTAATCGTGCTATATCGCTGAGAATATTACCAGGACAACTAACTAAACCACTACCTGAAAAAGCCTTTTGATATCCACTTGCATCTTTTTCAGTTTTACCAAAAGCACCTTGCTCGCGAGATAATTCATCCAGTGATCCGTCCACGTTTTCTAAATCATCATCAAGTGATGTATCCCATTGAGGTTCTTCTTGTTTTATCCGTCTTCGTGTTTGTTTGGGTGTTGGGCGCATTCTTTCTTGTTATCGTTCTTCTATTTCTTGTTGTCGTTCTTCTATTTGTCGTTTATCATAATTACTAATTCCTTCTTTAAATTCTTTATACCCCATCTCCCTCTTATCTAAACGATTAATCCCTTTGTTTATTTTATATAACCAATCAAGCCATAAAGCTTGATAATCCTTTTGTTTTAATAAGTGAAATTGTTTTATTAGTGTTCTAGCCTCCTCAGTAAATTAATCCACTAAACAACACCACCTTTTTTAACAACATCACCCTGTGGTTGTTGTCGTTCTTCAGCTATTTGTTTCAACACTGGGAAAATACCCTTTTTTCTATCCTGTTCGTCAATAGTCTCCCCCAAAATAACTCTCTCGGTGGTGGCAGTGAAGGGTTTAAACAATTGTTCTGTATCAGCAGAAAAATCAGTCTGTAAACTGTCTAGCTTGCAATTTATTTCTGACAGAATCGCGTACAGGGATGAACTTTTTAATTGACGCTAATCGCTCATGAGCTAGTCTAGTCATTAATGCTTCGTTTACCATTATTAAAAATCATAGATTTTCAATTGCAAAGCAATTTCCAATTAATGTACGATGCAGTGACAGTAACCATAAACAATCAACCAGGATTTTTAGTCCTTGTTTGATGAAAATTTCATTGAAAAATTGATTTTCTCTAAATGAATTCCTGGGGTTTTTACCCTCAAAAATAGCGGAAAATGTAACAAAAAACGACTAAAAACATCACAAAAATGACCAAAAATCAAGTAAAAAAAAATTTATTTGAAAGTCCTACGGATTTTTCATTTCATTAATTAACAAAATTCATGAAAATTTCACTACAGTGTTTCATTTTACTTCCTTATAGTAACGAAGTCGCTCATTGATTAATCCTGTATAGAATTTTGTTCTGGTTGAGCGCACACACACACACCCTGTTCATTATATTGCAGACAAATATTATACACATCGATTCGTAGTAAGAATTTTACCTGTTGTATTATACATGTCGATTCATAGTAAGAATTTCTACCTGTCTGTTGTGCACAAGCATTAAAGTATTATACATTTCAAATCGCTGGTTACAACTTATACTCCGCTGAGGTAACCAGTGGGGGATTTTTGTTTTGTTGGATCAGCATTCTTATATTCTTAATTTTTTAATTAACTGCTCGTTTCATGTCATATTCATTTCTTAATTGTTTCCTAATTCTTTCCACGATAGTAAATAATGGGACAAACTTACGTCATTTTCATATTTGAAAGTTTCGTATATTGCATGTTGAATCCGTTTAATGAACGAATATGACTTAGGCAGCATGTATTTATTCCTTTGGGTGCCATATTCAATGTCTTCAAACTCCGAAATAATTTTATCACAATTTAAATTATCTGATAATTGAACCCCTTGAGATTTCAAATTTGAAATTTCAGTTATGATCTCATTGATATATTCAGAATTCATATTATATGATAATATATATTTCTAGTACAAAAAATGTATATATTTTTAACAAAAATGAACTCTGTTTGTGTTAAGGTGTTTATCATCTTAGCACGCATAGAGATATTATGTGATTATATATGATGTATTATGCGATTATATATGATGTATTATGCGATTATATATGATGATGAACTCTGTTCGTAGTAAGGTGTTTATCATCTTAGCACACCTAGAGATATTATGCGATTATATACGATGATGAACTCTGTTCGTGTCAAGGTGTATTATACATCTTACCCACGCCTAGAGATATTATGTGACCCCATTTGGAAACTCCTCAGGTGTAATTTACATTGGAGGCGCCCAGAGGTTACATATATAAGACAACACATCTCATAGGACCCCTCAGGTGTTTTAACATCTGACCGGGCCAAGAGGTTATCATGAAACATAGTCTCCGAGAATATATCTAACTCGCCAAATAGCGGGTTAGAAATCTAAGAAGGTATGCTTGGCGAATGACGTCACATTTACTTATATACATATATACAATACAACCCTAATCAAGTGTTATGGCTGTTGTACATTGAATGGATTATATACAATAAATGATGTCAGTGGCGTGGTATTCAATGAATGAATGAATGTGGATTATATAGGACAGCACAGGACAATACAACATATAACAATGGATTATATAGTACAGCACAGGACAATACAACATATAACAATGGATTATGCAATGAATGGATGATATATACAATGGAGGATAATGACGGGCACTCCTGCGCTCAAGAATGAAATTAATTATAAACCTACAAAATCAACCTGGTTTGAATGAAAAACATCCACACCACGTGACGGTGTGATTTATAATTAATTTCATAACTTGAGCTTCGCTTAAAAACCCAATCATATAGAGAGACAATTTGGCTTATATATGTAAGTTAATACAAATGGTAGAAGTCAATAAGGAAGAGGTGTGTGATCTATATATCTTTCGTGTACTAATACTGATTATTGACAACATTGAAGCAGAACTGAATACTTGAAAACAAAACACAAAAAAAGAATACAATTGTTTGTAAATACCTCGTATTTGATTAATTTTCTTACAAAAAACAGATAATTGATTATATCCACTGAGAATCATGACAATTATAACCAGCCAACCGGAAATCAGGTGATGTAGCATTTAAAAAATCTATTGAGATTACCTCTCTTTGCTAAACTGACATACCCGCACGAGTTATTTCCCGCTGGTGTTATGTACACATAATACAAAATGGAATTCAGACATAATGGAATTCAGACATAAACAAATTGAATTCTTTGTCCAATTCTTTTGGAAATCGCTGATCGGGTTATTCCCTCTGCAACGAGTCGTACTGAGGATTCACAAATATATAAATACCTACTGGCTTTAGTCATTGATTGGAATACCATTTCCTTGTTAGTTACTGTATTAAATGATTTTATAGGTCTCTTCCAATTGATTTACAAGTACCAGTCTTTCCTCGTTTTAAATTCTCACTTTGTGTAACAGCTTGTAGATTTGATAACGAATTATTCTGAGGGTTGGAATCAACGTGATCGATAACAAAACCATCCTTGATCAATCCATGGAAACACTCGTATATTATTCTATGATTAAGATAACTTTTCCCTGCAGCAGTAAACACCAAATACCCCCTACTATTGTCAGCACCAACTGATTTCTTCAGTCTGCGGTGTCTGACAATACCATCACGGGATGCCTCATAATTGCTGATCAAGGGATGTGGTTGAAATTCGTGGTTCATTTGTATACTAAATACTATTTGTCTAATTCATTGTTTGGTTTAATTATTACATTACTTGAGAATCTATGAATATAATCTTGAGGTGTTCTTATGACTTTTGTCTTTGACACAGTCAGGGACGCTGACACAATCATTGATGGAGTTTTTGATTCTCTTATCATAATAACGCTTCAACTCTCTGTATCGCTTACCACCACAACCGAGACACAACTGCGATTTACCACGCACCCCTACCCCACATTGTATGCATGGGACTGGGCCATTACTTCCACGTTGTACGCTTTGTAAATGATACCCACAGAATTCCTTTCTGCATGATTTGTTACAAGTGGTTACTGATCCTATCATAAGCCATTTCCAATGATTCATTATATATAAATTCTTTATTTAAATACTTGTTTTAATTATAATTTGAAGGAGTTCGAGAAATTATCGAAAATTAAGCCCTGGAAAAATGTTAAATTCAATCTCGATAATAGAGTCTCCATAGCACCAAAGAGTCTAATAAGTGATAGAAGCATATTGGGTAGAATCCGCGATTGTTTTAATGAATTCAAACACGATGGAGCATCTCACTATTGGTCAATATTTCGAATTGATGGTAGCATTGATGCTACCATGAACAACGAAAGAGCAGCAGTGATAATCTCATACCTTGACAAGAAAAAGTATTTTTTCAGAGTAAAATTCATTATCCGTTTGGAAACACGAGATTGGATTATCAGAGATAAATATGACCCCATCGTGAGTCGAGATTCCAAACAAGGAATTCTGACTGGGATTGACAAATCATACTACGAGAGATCTTATCCTGAAACCGCGGTTGTTTATGGGATTTATCCAGTAAATGATAAACCAAGTATTGAAAAATTAAAACCCATGAAACTATCATCGTTGAATTGTGTAGCAGAATAAATAATAGAACACTTCACAAATGCGTTGCGTGGAAATAAATTGACTGATCTAAGACACAAAAAAATAAATGAATGTGGACTAACAGTGAAGGAGCGCGGAGCAACAATTCAAGATATAACCAAATTAGAAACATCATTAAGATTCCCAATAACCATAATGACGATAACGGAAAGTATTACATGAATCAAAATATAAATCAAAAGGAGCTCCAATCAAAATTATTGATCATAACAAACATGCATGGACCCCTGCGGTAACAATATTTCCACAAAATAGAACAATAAAATATATACCCGCTGAGTTCTCCCCGGAATTCTCCCCCGATGAGAAATTATTCAATTTTATTTGCCATTGAAGTAAAAACGATCCTGTGTCAGTATGGTTACTTCACAGTTTTGAGAACGAAGAGGGTAAATTCGATCAATTTGTAAGACCAAGCGGCGAATTATACCGCACTGAAGCCCTCCACAACGAGATGAAAAAACTAGCTAGTGGTTTTTGAACAGAACACAACGAACAATTATTAACAAATTGTTTTACAATTCCATCGGTTGCAGCTCATTTTGCGAGAAAGAAAAACACGTGGAAACCAACAAGAGCTGAATTTCTATCAGATATCAAATCAAGCTGCGTGGAATATGGTCATGGTGGATTATGGAATACAAAATATGATCGCGAATGTATTATTTCTGTTGATATGGTTGTGTGTTATCACAAGAGTTTTCTCGGGTACGGAGAATCCACTGAGTACTTCAAGCGATTTGGACATCCCACACTTGAAATGACGTGTTGCGATTAATGGACCACTACCCGATTTTGATTTAACTGGATTCGCTTGTGTGGTATCATTTGAATTGGCTACAGGACTTCATCCGTGCTGTTATGTTTGGATTGGTAGACACATCTCTGAAAAACACTGGATGCCAATAGTGTTATTACGGTATATGATTGATTCTAAAATGTTGATATCACTGATTGTCAGTGAAGCGATTATATCATATCGAGCACAGACTGAGGTTTGGTTACCACAATCCGATAGTCTAGATAGTATAATCAGCGAAAACAAAAAACAATTCCCTGATCGCGATGAAGAATATATCATGAAATGGTCCAAATGGCTATTTGAAGTTAGAAATAAAGATGCAAAAGAACTCAGTAGAAGAATAATTGGTAAGTTCACTCAGGGTGGCAAATACGACAATGCAAGATATTCTTCACGGTTCATTATAGATAGCGTTGAATACGATTTTATAATCGCGGATGTAACATCTAAAGGGATATATGTAAATCGTAAAGACGTTTTCTTGTCCAATGGAACAAAATTCGGTACAATTGTTACTTATAATGATGGATACAGTCTTCAGCATATACATTTGAGGGCATCTATGTTGGCTTGTGCTTCTATTAATCTATTTTCGATGATAGATTTCCTTACACCGCAGTTAGAGTAGCCACTGATTAATTTTAAAATAAACACGAAACAAAGTGAAGAAGTGGTCGAATTCACTAATCCCGATGAGAGTTGGGGGTCATGGAGAATTAAAAAGGAAATACTGCGTGATTATTCCAGATCAGCAGATGTTACGATTAAAAACAATTACATGAAAAATATTCAGATATCAGAACTATCTAATGCACCACTGATATCTGATCCAATATGCAGATATAAAACCGTTTATTTTAACGGCTGTGGTGGGTCAGGAAAGACGACTCGTGCGATTGAATTATTTCATGAGAAATCAAACATGATTGTGCTAACACCAACCCACAGACTTGCAAGAGAGATGAAATAACGAGGAATTAATGCCTGTACTTATCACGGTTTCTTTCGATGGAAAGGTGACGAATGGACTCCTGATCGAATGGGTGAGAAATTTATGCCTGAAGTTATTATTTGGGATGAGATATGCACGGTATTACAAAGATTTCTTGATTGGCTATTGCTAGCGAATGCAAAAGTAATAATGTGCAGCAATCATGGCCAACCACCACCATTTGTCGGTTTATCTCCACATGATTGGCCGAAGGATTTTGTAGACTATTATGAAGAAATTAATACTGATCATAGAGCACTTGATGAACAATTACGTGAGTTCAAGAAACTAATCAGATTACAACCGGATAAAATCCAATGTGAAATAGCACGTGAAATAATTTCGGAAACACCATTAAACGATTTTTGGGAAGTGTGGAGACCAAACAGTTTGATAGTAGCAAGTAGAAAAATAGTCAGAAACACACTTCAGATGAAGTTATTTGAATTGCATAAAGAAAAATTTGTAACACTTCCAACACCGCTGTGTTATAGACCCAAGGATACACGAAAACAAAATTTCGAAGTTGATATTCCTGGGCACGCTGATAAATCCCCATGGACGCTAGGTTACGCAGCAACAATACATTCTTCACATGGATTGACTATATACAGTTGTTTGGATGGTAGATAATCACATCGAGTGGTCAAATTTAGTTTATCTTGCGGTGTCCAGAGTACGAAGAATAAATCAACTTTGAAGAGTTAACAACACTACAGTAAGTGATATTGTCAGCATTGACATAATCAGAAAAAAACTCTCTGGGTATAAACAACAAGACAAAAAAATTACAGAATTTGACAATGATGCTGAATTAAGCAACAGACGAAGAGGTGCTAGTTAAGACCACGCGGTGGTAATTGAGTATCCTTGGGTATCACTTGCAGTTGTTCACGCGTAAATCCTCGCTGAGGAGCAGTTGAATCCAACCTATAAACTGGCGGTCTAACCGTGGATCTTGTTATACTAGATATTTTATGTACAGTGACACTCCAGATAGGATCAGTATCTCTTTTTTTTTTGCTGCCTTCGAGCTCTCCTGGTTCATATAAATATCTTACAGTGACATTGCCGAGTATTGGCTGTTTTGAAAAATCATTTTGTGGTTTTACAGGTATATACTTCTTTTTAATACCGTCGTTAGGTTCAGGGTTGTTAATATCGGTTTTTCTGGCAAACCAATTATTGATATTGCAATCCGATTTTAAACCGATTATCGGTTTTTATTGGCCTTCATAAAAATATAATCTTATAATGCAAGTTACTGTATGCATTAACATACATACGCGCAAGTTGATGCAACACAGTGTCAACGCCGATTAATATATTTTCTACTTAGAGATTTAAATAAACATAATTTATACTGTATGTTTATAAAAAAAATTATTAACTATTAAACAGCACAAATAAAACATAAATTTACGAGTTGCAATCCTGCTGGCAATAAAAAACAGGAAACAGGAATAAAGTCAATAAACAAACCATAGATAAAAATTATCCATAGATAAAAAAAAGTAAGTCAAACTAGTAAATCCAAATTAGTTTACATATCAAACAAGTCCTGGTTCTTATTCAAAAAAACTAACGACTTTGCATGTTTTGGAAGGAGCCGGTTACATTGATTGCTTATCAAACGTCCAGTGGCTGAAAATAATCTCTCTGATTGTAATGACGCAGCCGGAATACACAAGAATTTCCTGGAAAGATTGGCTGTTTTCGGAAACAGTTTCTCATTATGTTTCCACCACTCCAGTGCTGTTTCCGTTGGTCATCGTCCATGGCGATTTGATATAATGTTCAAAGTCGCCAGTCATTCAATGCCTGCTGTGATGCACTATCACCCAGCAGAAACATAACTGACGCATGATTTGGTCGAGATCGTTTTGTTGGCGGTTCAGAGCTGGTTGCATCACCACTAGTCGAAGGCTGTTCAAGGTCAGCTGTCATCTGTCTCAGTAGATGGCGGACATTATCATACGCCAGTTTCTTGAAGTTTTCATCAAATCCGGGAAGATGTTTGTACATTGGATCGAGGATTGATGCAACAACGCATTCATTTGTTGCTGTTTCATCGTGTTCCATGCCAAACCGTTGTGAAATATTCTTAGCAACGTCAGTCTTGAATTCTCCCAAAGTCTTAGAATCTTCTTCTTTAAGGATTAGATGATTCTTGATGAGACCCCATAACATCAGAAAAATACAAGAGGCTGAAGGTTGGCTTTCGGCTGACAAGACGGAGGTCATGATCTGCAAAGCCTTCAAGACCGGGAGTAGTTTGCTAATCAGTTCCTCCTTCATATCCAGTGTTTTGGCATCGTTCCTTTTTGTCACACTTCTGTCACTAAGAACCGCCACAACAGGCCATCTGAGTTGTGAGAGCCTTTCAAACATGTCAAAGACGCTGTTCCAGCGGGTCTTGCAGTACTGAATCAGTTTGAGTGGTGTCTTGTCCTTGTCCTTGGACACCTGTCGTTTCATAAGCTCACCCTCTGCCATTGGGCTATGTGAGAAATGTCCAACTAAACGTGATGCAGTGGATACACACTTGGAAATTTGATGATTCGTGACGGCATGGGTGCCCATGGCATGATTAATGCAAAGTTGCAATTTATGTGCCACACAATGAACATCCAACCATCCATTCACGCTACCGACATCTTTAACATTGGAAGCACCATCATGGACGCATGCAACAACTTTAACTTTTATAGCCCATTCTTCAGCCACAGTTCCCAGATGTTCAGCGATGATGGCTTGCGTGTGGCGGTCATTCATTGGAATTGTTGCAAGAATGGGCGTCTTCATAGTCCAGTCTGGATCATTGTAGCTGGCAGTGAAGCTCAGGTATGCTTCGTTGGTTACACTGGTCCATATGTCGGTGGTAAAGGCAATATCCTTGACATTTTCTTCTAGATGTGTCTGCATTTTCGCCATTAGCGTCTTCTTCATTGTAGTCATTCATGACATCATCGTCTGATGGCATGGAGGACGATATTGTGGCTCCACCAAAGCCATCAAATCACGGAAGGAATTGGATTCAACAATCAAAATTGGTAGCATGTTTTCAGCAACAAACTTAGCTACAGCAGCAGTAACTTTTCTTGATGACTATCAGGACAGTTTCTTTGTGTTCCAATAAATGTTGTTAATCGCGACTGAACATTTGAAGGAGCCGCAAATCCGGGATGTTCGCTATGCAAATGTGCATGCAATCCAGTAGTAGTACCACTGCTCAGACTTATTTGTTGTGAACATAGCTTACAGCGAGCCATGCTTGATGAAATATTTTCAAAGTTTTCCCATACAACAGATATATTTATACAACCAGCCATATTTGTAAACTTGAAAAGACACAACTAGCAGAGACCAGTCCTCAACAACAGAGACTGTAGCTATTAACAGTCTATTGTTGTCAATTTCGGACATCAAAGAACTTAGCGACCCGTCGGTCGACTAACTATTGACATCCTTCAGCAATAAATGTATTCATTTAGAAACACGCTGCATGGAGCGCTCACAAATTTTAAACAAACACACCTTCTTATCTGCTGGCCATATTGTGTTAAAATGTAAACACTAAACAAATGCATGAATGAATTTTTTTCTGGCATTTTTTTAAATTAAAAAATGGTAAAAAAAAATACTAAATTCGTTTATCGTTTTGTAAAAACAAAAACCGATAATCGTTTTCAAAACCTATAACCGGATTTCTGATTTTCGTTTAACAACCCTTGTTAGGTTTCATATTAATTGTTCTAGTAATCTCATTATTCAGCGCAGTAATTACGCCTGGTAATCTCTTGACCCATTCACGAGATCGTTTATCCTGAATAAATTCTTTTGCATATTGATATCCAAATAACAGCTCAGCAAGCGTCCGATTAAATCGTTCAACTATTGCCTGATCGCGATATAGTGCAGTATGTCCTCGTCGTAACGCAGTATTATGATTTTTCATTATTGATAATTGATAACACTGCACCCTGAAATTCCTTGCCAGGATCAACTTGTAATAGATTTGGCCAACGCAGAGGACCCCTTTGATAAATCCTTTCAAACACAGAAGCAACTTTAGTTGATGATTTTGTTTTTAACGGCTCCTCTTATTTGTATCGACTCGCAACATCAACTACGGTTAGCGCATACTTATAGGAACCATCATGCAGCAGAAATAGTATATCAGCCTGATGAACTTCATTAGGGATGGCCACATCAAAATGCGAGTAGTTAATTCGTTTAGGCGGTGGTAGATAAATTTGCCATATTGCCTGTTTGGATAACCAATCCGCTACAGTGGTTTTTTTCACCTTTGCGGCGCTAGCGAGTTTACCAATTGCTGCTTTACCCATCCAGTATCCTTTTGGAGAATAATAATTAGATTCCATGTTGTTATTAATTACCAGCACATAACATCAATTTACCTTTCATCACCGATTTTACTAACCATGAAGCCAATTTTTCTTTGAAGGATTTATCAGTAATAGAATTCAACGCATGAATTAATTTCACATCTGCGATATGTCTGTGTTGCAGACTACTGCTTTTATAAGCAACATCATGAGCATGACATGCCTTATCAATAGCGTTTATTGGGTTTTCACCGGGTCGGGGTTGGTTTTGATCATCGAGTCTGATATCGAGTCTAGTCCCGGGTTCACAATAACTATACCCAGGAAGATGTTTTTCTCCCGGATACTTCGCCCATGGTGTTCCTGTGAGTTTTACTAACTTGGCTGCAAGATCACTTCCTCGTTTTTTTTTTAAAATCCTTAGAAACAAATCTAAATTTTTTTGTACTACATTGTATGCATTTAAAAGAAAGTGCTGATCTGTTATTTTTAGTTGTAATCGTCGTCAAGTCATCTGTGCCAGTATGCTTCTTACATTTCACACAATATAGATCCATAATATATTATGTTATATGGGTATGAATGTAATTGATTATTCATCAACAACAAAAACACATCCTGTAAAACATCATACAAAGCTACCAGATTCCGAACCAGTGATTGTTAAACCAATTGTTGGTATACGCGTTATTCCCCATAAATTCATAATACTATTATATCATTCTGATGGAAGTAATAGTCAGACCAATTATCAGTGTACGCCTTATACCCCTCACACAATATAGATCTATAATATATTTATAATAACTTGAATGTAATTGATTTTTCGGTGACAAAAACACAAGAACCAGTTAAACATCATGCAGCTCTACCGAATTCTATTCATATGATTATAATCGGACCATCTGGAAGTGGCAAGACACAACTGCTACTTAATCTAATAATGAGATGGATGAAATGGGATAAGTTGTATTTGATTGCTCCTTGTGTAGACGATCAGCGATGCTACGAAGTGTTAAAGGATTTTAATGAGAAAGCAAAATCAGAAATCGATGAGGATATTATTGAGTTTATAACCGATATCGAGGAAGCACCGAGTGTTGATGATATTGATGGAAGTATTAACAATTTAGTCGTATATCATGATGTGATATTGGATCGTCAAGCGACTCCCGCTATAATTTTTTCCAGAGGCAGGCATAAAAACACTGACATGATATATGTCACTCAACGATACACACAAATACCTAAAGTGATCAGAGATAACTGCAATATTCTTGCTGTATTCAATGGAGTTGACATTCGTACGCTACGAAATATTTGGCAAACCTGGTGCAGTGATATGGATTTTAATCAATTAAAAAATTCCTTTAGTCACGCTCAGTCAATCCCACATGGATTTGTAACGATAAATTTGCATGACCCGAGATCAAGATATTGTATCGGACTTGATCAAATATTCGGTTGAAAAAAATTGTTAACCCATAGCAGCAGAGGGGGTGGGTGACAACGACCATGGCGTCCTTTTTTTTGGCCCGTGGATGCTTTTCGAGGAAGCCTTAGTTTACAGAATCAACGCCTCCTAAAGTTGTCTGATTCGCCCCCTCTGCTGCTTACTCAAAGCAGAAATCAAATTTGTAAGTAAAGTATGTTCTCTTACAATACTGAGCCTTTCATATTACTTTAATACCGACCCATCCTCCTGGCCAAGCATCCCATTACATGATGTTTTGATCAGCTTAAAACTAGTACCACCTGTATGCAGCAAAGGGAGGTAATGGGAAGAAGTTATTGCCATTTGTCTTTATGTATTATGATGACAGGAAAGACAAACTTTCATGTTTAGAATGACTGGATACAGGAGGTAGTAGGTCTTTGTGATTTGTAAGTATTCTAGGATGAACATAATATACGGAAACATTTGCTTGTAGGCAATGAAACCAGACAGTCATTATTTTATATGCATGAGACCCACGATTTAACTTCATAGTCATATTATGACAGTCATAGTTCACCCCCTTCAGTTAATAACTCGGTTTTCAGATACCTTTTGTCAGGTCATTTATCCTTCTCCAATTCACTTTATTCCAGATCCAAAGCAGATGAATAGATCATATGTAATCCATGACTCTATTTCAGATGAATGCAAGCACACAAGATATAGAGACTGGCATCATCAAATACAACAACCGTGGAATATTTCACATGATATTTCGCACTGTCTTTTTGGAGGCTTTCGTTCTTACATTTTTAGCAGAGTGGGGAGATAGATCTCAGATAGCCACGATCATATTAGCAGCTAGAGAGGTAAGATAGTATCATTAAATTATTGTCATCCAACTTATTTTTTTTCAGTGACCACTTTTATACAAGACCACAAAGAGGAACAATTTCTTAAAAGTCATTCATCATTTGAATAATTTTATCGCAAATTCACCTTTATGCTAGCTCTTAATATAAATTTTAATTTTGTGATTATGAAAAAATAACTTTTTAGCTACATTATGAAACATTTTATAGATGTGAAAGTTTTAATTTACAGTAGTTGGCTTTTAGGGATGTTTTCTTTCCTTAATTTTTGAAGAAAATGTGGGGTGACATTAATGTAGCTGTTTATATCCGCATACATTCATTATACATTGCAACAATTTCATAATTTAAGTTACAAGACCTCATATTTTGGAAAATGTTTGGGAGTCTGAAGATGTATTAAATAATCTTGTAATTTGGTTCTGCTTTTGGGAAAGGGTAGAAAAAATAAGATGTATGCACTGGTATAGGTTGTATAGGGAGTCTGATGATTAAGTGGGGACATAGCAGCTACATTCCATTCTACAGTTTATAATGTGCAAATCATTACCTTTCCCAAACTTTTGGTGTTTTTTTTTTCCCAGCAAAAATAAGAACAAATAATGTCAACATTACATGCATCAGAAGCTAATTTGTAATTGACAGAAAGTATTACCAAGAATGTTTTGCATCTAAGTACCATCACTATTTCTCATACATATGTTTTTAATATTTCAGGACGTATGGGGTGTAATGTTGGGAGGCTTTCTTGGTCATGCCATGTGTACAGGTCTCGCTGTTGTGGGAGGGAGAATTATTGCACAGAAAATATCTGCCCGAACAGGTAATTCGCTCATGATATGCCCAGTATAGGCTGAGAATAATAGGTCTACAAATTTTGTTGAGCCCATGTTAGCATTTGAAGGTATGATTGGCATCAGTAACTACTTGGCAGATTTTCTTTGCACTTGGGATGAATCATCGTGAAGCTAAGACAATCATTTTATGACATGCGCTCTTGCATTAGTTGTGGGGGGTTGCTAGCTTGAACCCTGACCATATCATATCAAAGACTTGTATTTAAAAAATGGTACTAGTTAGTGCCCAACATTAAAAGGTTAGTGTTAGAACTGGTCAGCCTGGTGTCAGGTTAATATGACTGGGTGGGACATGATGCTGCATGATGCCCCAGTATTTGACATCACTATAAACTGCCACACTACAGTCATCATAGTGATGTTACTGAAGAAAAGAAATTCAAGTTTAGTTCAAATTCCAAATCACACACACTTAACAAGTTTGTATGGTTGGATCTGTTTTTCATATAATTTTCTTTTACAGGATGGTCTGTTGTCCTTTTATCCAGCCATTAGCATGTGTTTGTTATTGCTTCTCCTAAACTACTTGAAGGATTACATTGAAACTTTTCACCCCATAGTCCTAAATGAAAATGGTCCTGCTTGGATATCCAATTTTCTGTCACAGTGACTATTGTGGAAATCTTGTTACCAATACTGCACCTAAATGGATGGTCACTACAAGACCTCTAAATCAAAACAATATCAATTTGATTATGGTCACTACAAGACCTCTAAATCAAAACAATATCAATTTGATTATGGTCACTACAAGACCTCTAAATAAAAACAATATCAATTTGATTATGGTCACTACAAGATCTCTAAATCAAAACAATATCAATTTGATTATGGTCACTACAAGACCTCTAAATCAAAACAATATCAATTTGATTATGGTCACTACAAGACCTCTAAATCAAAACAATATCAATTTGATTATGGTCACTACAAGACCTCTAAATAAAAACAATATCAATTTGATTATGGTCACTACAAGACCTCTAAATCAAAACAATATCAATTTGATTATGGTCACTACAAGACCTCTAAATAAAAACAATATCAATTTGATTATGGTCACTACAAGATCTCTAAATCAAAACAATATCAATTTGATTATGGTCACTACAAGACCTCTAAATCAAAACAATATCAATTTGATTATGGTCACTACAAGACCTCTAAATCAAAACAATATCAATTTGATTATGGTCACTACAAGACCTCTAAATAAAAACAATATCAATTTGATTATGGTCACTACAAGATCTCTAAATCAAAACAATATCAATTTGATTATGGTCACTACAAGACCTCTAAATCAAAACAATATCAATTTGATTATGGTCACTACAAGACCTCTAAATAAAAACAATATCAATTTGATTATGGTCACTACAAGACCTCTAAATCAAAACAATATCAATTTGATTATGGTCACTACAAGACCTCTAAATAAAAACAATATCAATTTGATTATGGTCACTACAAGACCTCTAAATAAAAACAATATCAATTTGATTATGGTCACTACAAGATCTCTAAATCAAAACAATATCAATTTGATTATGGTCACTACAAGACCTCTAAATCAAAACAATATCAATTTGATTATGGTCACTACAAGACCTCTAAATCAAAACAATATCAATTTGATTATAGTCTCTACAAACATTCTTTAAATCAAAACATTATCAATCTGATTATGATCTCTAGAAGCAATCTCTAAAATATTGTTATCACTACTCCTCCTGTATACTCCTGTGACATGTATCAATACAATTCAAAATACGATAAAATACAATATCTATACACATATCTTTTTATCTTTAAAAGGCCTGTCAGTGTACCATAGGTTAGTCATCATCAGTCGTTATCATGTATACGGACAATATAAATTAATTTCAAAAGTCATGTATATTCATTACATTTAGAAATTTGTATCTACTTATTTTGCAAATGAAAAAAACTGAAAACACTGAATTTATATATAAATGTGAATCATGTTTTCAGTCGGTAAAGAGTAATGTCCCATTCACAATGCTGAATAGACATGTCTACAGATATGAAATAGTTCGATTCTGACTGCACATATACTGTAAAGAACTGGTCATTTAATTCATGGGACTATATTGTTATTTCTGATTGGCGTATTTTATTCTTATTTCATTCATCACAAGATAAATCCGTTTCAAATAAAACAAGGACTGGGATAGTGTTGTTTTTATACTATAAATCAGAAATAAGACAATTGTTTTGAAGCATATAACTCCACCACCCTTTTGAAACCTAAATGGTCTCCCTAATAAAGACATGGCTTTAGTGGATGTTCTGCAGAAATAAAGGCATTCACTATTGTAATAAACTACTTTTTATCATGATAGAAAAACTTTATCTGAAATGTGGAAATGATGTGTCAATAGCCAAATTGTCATATAGACAAAAAAACGTTTAATTATTTCAATGCAGTTTCCTGTTTATGGCTGTTGGGGTGTTTTGTTATTGAGACAAAAACTAAAACATGCAGACTAGTTTGTTTCAATATTTTGCAGATTTTTGTATTTGGTTACAGCTTTGCAGATAAAATGGATTAAGTTTAAGACATGGGATTGATTTCTCATCTCTCTGTCTGTCTGTCTCTTCATAAAATGTTGGATAAACATATATGCTGAGTCAATCCAAATGCTTTGTGGATTAGATTCGTCTAGTAGACTTTCATTTTCAAAGTCTGCTAGATATCTCTATATTTCTTTTACAATAAAGGTATGAAAACCAGTCTAGCATCGCAAGAGACCAATGGCAAAGCATAGCCACTTATTGGATGGCCTAGCAAACTTTAATTGTTGTTGGATCATAATAATAACAATAAACCACTTTTAACGAGGATAACACATTTGGTCATGACTGACTCATCTGCCATGTGATCCTCGAGTGATACATACATGAAATCGATATGAAAATTACTTATTTACTCAGAAATTGTGAGTATTAAAATCGTTACCGGTATGTCTTTAATCTGCTAAAAGACAAGATAAAGCTAATGAAATGTGACCTGACACTTGTGCATTTTATTGCTAGTAGCATGATTACAAAAATTTAACAAATGTTGTAGAGAAGAAAAGGAAAATATATTAACTGAAAATCTTATACTGGTTGCAATAAAATTGCACGAATGAACACAAAATTCTCCACATTTATATATTGCAAGAACAACTTCTGGAGTTTTGTATCACGTGACTACCACATTGACATGTGCTCTCTGCTTGATAAATCAGACTGGCCAGATTGGTTGTTTTTGCAAACAGTATCCAACTTTCATTGAATAAAATTTAATTTCTATTCAACAACATTATTAAGGAGTTTGTTGTTGATAACACGTGACTATTGGACTTCCGATGTCATTGCTTGAGATTTGTGAAGTCATGTGACTAATAATGCAAACGTAGATCTGGGTCAGGTTTCATCTATGCCGTAGTTTTGTCTAGCCTGTCAGCAGATTAATGACATATTGATTATAATACTTGCCATTCCTGAGAAAATAAATAATTTTCCTATTGATTTCATGTAGGTATGAGTTGATGTAACATAAGTTTAAATTTTCTAAGCCCGCTGGTAAGCAACTATCATAAGTCGCTACCACACAGTGGCAGCAAATTCCAAATTTTTAAAAAGCGCTTGTAATAACCCCTCACCTTAGTCCTAAAACATAAGATACATCATCATATACTTTGGGGTGGGGGGTGATGGCACTAAAACAAAAACAACTTGTGCTAAATGTTACATTGTAGGACCACCCATACCCCAACCTAAATGTCCAAATATGAAAAATGAGGCAGGAATATTCAAGGAGACTTGGAGAAGAAAATAGACTGCTATTCATTTCCAGCCAAATTTGGAGTCTAAATTGTTGAATCTCAGAGCTGATAAAAAATATTATGCATCAATACAGGATTGGGGACTGGTTTAATGAATTACAAGAAGACAAGTTGATTTTACAGAAAGTTCCATCCTTGTTTTAACAACAGTGTAATTTTTAGGGTCTTTTTTCAAAATTAAATTCATAATATTGAAAACATTTTTTAAATGGTGGATTTTTAACCAGATCATCTTAAGGAGATTAGGTTGTTTGAAAAATCGTGTTTCGTATTTTATTATCACAGATAAATTCAGGTTTAAACTCTTTTTCATATAAGACAATGTTCTAATTATTTGCGTTTATTTTTTTTTATACTGTAATAGGAAATGCTACTTTCTATGAGAAGCATATATATATATATATATATATATATATATATATATATATATATATATATATATATATATATATATATATATATATATATATATTGCAATAGAATTCTTTAGAATTAAAGATTTGAAAAGAAACAAAACATATGCTCATTATGTTGTTCCCACTTAGCAACAAAGTGCAGGTCAGCAAAATAAAGTTAGAATTTTTTTTCTCTACATTGAAATGACTTTACAGGCCAAGTTATAGCAATATAATCAAACTTGTTTTGTGTGATATATTTTGTGGTTTGTACATGATCATCTTTTCTGACTTGGATGTTTTGGAGTCTTGAATGAAAAATATCTATAGATTTAGAAAATGCATGTTTTCTAATCTAAAATGTTCTTTAATTCCATTCAGTAATGGTCGTATGTGAACCTTGAAAAAATTAATTTCATCCTGTAAAAAACCTGGAAGTTTATCTTTAGAATAACGTGGGAACCATGACATGAACATTTTGTTGAATCATTCAGTACAAGCCAAAGTCAGTAATGGAAAGAGGAAGATGTTATCTAATCATAACAGCTGTTATGAAATATTTGGCTTGCTCTGTTCTTTATCTTCTATTCCTTGCATCAGACATATCACCTAAATAATAATTATTTGTTATTACGCTGTTTTGATACGGTTTTTCATAAACAGCTTTCATGTGAATCCCCAAATATTACATTACAGAAAGAAAAATTTATATCATAACCATACTTGACTTAGCATCATGGAGGTGAAAGAATGAATATTACTGCTATTGGGCATGAACTCATGACCTTGTACATGCAGGTTATATGTTCTGTCACAGTAAATAGTTGCAAAGCAATAACATGCCAAATATATAAAATAGATAAATTAGTTGTGCGTGTTTGTTCTTTTGTTTCATAAACAAGAAACTGCATACTTTAATATCTGCATCAAAATAATTATATAACAATTAGATCTATGTTATGATTAGATTTCCATGATTATTTATTTTGTTTGTTATATTTCCCTTACAAGATCAAACAAAAAAAATACACGAGACATACATGTAGAATGCTCTAAATTTGTTGGAATTTATTATCTTTGAGCATGCAAGACTTGATGACTTATTCATTTGAACATTATATTTTGTTTTATTGTCCAAACATATTTAACAGAATTAAGATCACCTGATTCTTCTTCTGCTGTTAATGACAGGACCATAATTTGAGATGTTAAGTACTAAACACCAAGTCAGATGGCTTTGTGTTAGAAACATACCTATTCCAAGCTGAAATTGATGGTGTACAGAGCAATTCTTCATGAGCTGCTGTGACAACACTGTCAGGATCCACAGATTGATGCTGGAGGGTGTTTTCCTTATCATTTCCACTCTCTCCATCCCAACAGCAATGTGGGGTTCATAAAAACTGTGTATACCGTACCCAGGAAATTCTAGCACCAACCTAGTTCATTAACTAATTTAAAAGCTGCCTGTTTATGGTTCAAGTCTTAATTTATTTGAGTATTCATGAGGTGCTTGATGTTCACATGCAGAAGAGATTCATGTTAAATCATTTTATGAAAAAGTACATTCAGTTCCAATATTTACATTCTTTACTGATTTTGTAATTAAGAAATAATTCAACAGATTGCGTTGTTTCTTTTCTTTTTTTTCTTCATTGATTAGCAGAAATGTTTGGATATCATGTCTGGGTATAAATTTGGTAAATATATGATTGCGGTAATTCTAGAGATTCAAGACTAGCACCAGAAGCAAATTGGGGCATGTATCAAGGAACAGTTTTGTTTCCTTTGATTATATATATATATATATATATATATAGAAAATGCATAGTAAATGTAAATATGTACATTACATTTGTACACTTTTCTCAAAAGATATTATATATAAACAATGGAGAATGTAAAGCTTCTGTTATTTACTGCAATATTAACATGTTTTGCATTCCTGTTAAACAAGTCTAAGTCAGTTATAGATTTACTATAATTTTTTTGTTATTGCAGTGACATTCATTGGAGGAGTAGTTTTTCTACTGTTTGCCTTTTCTGCCTTCATTATTAGACCTGACTCTTTATGATGATTCTGGTGCTGTGTACATGTGGCTGTATAGAGGAAACAACAGAAGGAATGGAACGATATTTCACTGCATATTTTGACATGTCTTTCGCTCTCATGAAAGATTTTGAGTTCATTAAAATCACAAAAACTGTGTTAGCTCAGTTGGTAGAGCTTCATATGTATAATCCAATTGTCATTTTAGTGCACATGTCCTTGGGAAAAACATCTAGCTCACAATTGTTCTGCGTAATATAGTGAATTTGCAAACAAAGTGCTAAAGTGACATTAGATACCATCTGTCATTATATTCATCCTTTTCAGCGAGTGATATATTTGTTATAGAATACTTGATCAGAAATTGTGTATTTTGGTGTCTACTGTAGGTATTTATTATATTCAAGTACTAATTCATTATAATGAGTGACTGCTGTAATTGATTAAATCAAAGTATATGTGAAATTATCAATGTAGATATCATTTATTATGATGCTAATATGTTCAAGAAGTAGACTTTTGTGACAATATACTGCAACCTACATGTGTGAAGTAGACTTTTGTGACAATACACAGCAAACCTACACGTGTGAAGTAGACTTTTATGACAATACACAGTCAAACCTACAAGTGTGACCACTTCTAAACAAGAGTGTATATAGATATTGATAAGTAATGAATGTCTTTTAAAAAATGACTCAGCTCCACAGGGATTGCCATTGTTGCACTTTCGGTGAGGGATTTTCAGGTTTCTAGTGACTTTTGGGCTTATTAACCTAATTTTTCACCCCTAATTTGGGGCCCCAGAGGAGCGTCTTGTGTGTGCCTCAGAAGGGGGTGGGGGTGGGGGGTGCCATAATGTGTAATGTCTTTGGGATCATACATGTAACACTGGGTTCACTTCCATCTGTTCCTCCATGTACTAATTATACACAGGTTTGACTGTGGGCTTTTTTTCATGTGTAGTGCAGATAAAGAGATTATTTACTTTTTTTTTTATGATCCTTCCATTTCAAAATGGTATGTGTGTGCATGTATGTATGTGTGTGTATATGTGTGTGTGTTGTAAATATGTATCATATTCATGCAACTGAAATTGAATCCCTTTATTGCACATCTCTATTTATTTATTATCTATACTAAGTAACTTCAGATTTGTCAAGCATTGTCTGTGTGTACATAGCTAGCTTTAGTGTTTCATCTTAAATTTCACAATATCTGGCTTATAAAAAATGTGTAAGGCTATTTTGCAACATTTTATTTGGGATGCATTATGCTTTTATTAATTTACATAATTTCTAACATGTGTAACTTTGTTGAAAGATTAAAAGCACCAGGCTTTCAGGCATTCCATAAATTTATTATTTTTCTAAAGCATTTCAATTAACTTTGCCATTAAAAAGTTTTCTTCTTACCAAACTTTTCTAAAGGCTGCATATTTTTACTTTGTAAAACATTGGAGTTATAATCATGGTGTTGTTTGTTTCTCTGTTCTGTATACTTGTCTTAATAGGAAATGTATGATGATAATAGGATAAATAATATTGGGAGGATATATATATATCCAATGAATGATATTACAATAAAACATCAAGACCAGAAACCCAGGAGACTATGCTCTGTTCTCAAGTATAGGAACCTAGAAATGATGGCCACTCTGATAAGTTGGTGACTAGGTGGAACCTAGCAACTATAGCCACTCTGATAAGCTGGTGACTAGGTGGAACCTAGCAACTATGGCTAGCCACTCTGATCAGCTGGTATCTAGGTGGAATGTAACAACCATGGCCACTGATAAGCTGGTATCTAGATGGAACCTAACAACCATGGCCTCTTTTACAAGTTGGTATCAAGGCAACTGCAGTTGCCTTGTATAGTTTAGGTTATTATTTATTGGGCTTTTTATATTTTTTCTTGGAAGGTTTCATATATACTAATAAAGATCGATGCAATGCTGAATGTAATTGACAAAAAAGAAAAGCATAAAAAACTTTGAAATTTAGTGAATATACAACTATATAAGAACAATGGTATCCATTTTGGTTTCCATCTCTGCTGCCTTTAAATATTTAAAAAAATAAATAAGCACATATGGAGACATGTAGCTTTTACCAAATCACCATTCATCCCTCCATGAATAAATGAATGTCCCCAATTTATAAGACACCCATTATGTGATGCAAGAAAAAAAAAAACATTTACCATTATGATCTTTTGAAATATTGTTTCAGGTAGTTGTCAAAACATACACTAATTGGGAAAAAAAAGGTTGAATAAAGTGACACCTAATTAAGCAGCTTAAAAAAAGAAAGATTTTCAATTGCTGGGGATCGACCCACGACCTCCTGCATCTAAGGCGGATACTCTAACCACTTGGTCACCAGAGCGGTCGACCTGAAAATGTAGTCAAGCACACATTTGTTAAGTACATACACTTTTCAGGATCATTTTTCTGCAGGTCTTCCTGTACTTATACTTGTAATCTCTTTTTCATCCTACATGCCGTAGAAATACAAAAGTCTGAATTATTTCTTCTAAAACAACTGCCTGTAAAAACTTGACCAAATTGACAGGAAGCACCCTTTCATAGATGGCTTCAGGGATGTACCTAAAGTATAATTAATTTTAAAATGTGAGCACAAGGAAAAATATGTTTGCAATGTAGACTTTTTCATTTGGTTTGAAATAATAAAAAAAATTACTCTTATTTTAACTCTCCCAATGCCCCCCCCCCCCCTTCCCATCTGGCTATCACCCTGTGTGGACTGTCCTCCTTCGCACCTCCCATAGTATTCCACTGGATGACTTCCAAAATTTTACTATGAATATGACCAGTTATTAAAAAATAAAAATATTTTTTAAAAGACTCATTTTGTAGAGTTTGACAAAACACGCTGAGCTTTAAGATTTGTACAAATTTTTCTGATTCACTGTTGCTGTTACTATAACAACTAAAAAAGCAGTTAAATCCTTTTTTAACATGGATAGTATTATTGAATTCTGTAATTATCCATTAAAGGTGTTTAAGTTTTTGAAAAATCTGTTTACAGAGTATGTCACCAGCAGTGTACTACAAGACATGCTTGAATAAAAATGGCAGACTTGCTCATTCTGTCATTCTTATGTCGTGAAATTATGTGTCTGCATGTATTATAAATAAATTGGTAGATGCTGCAATGTCTTGTAAAGAAACAAAAATTTGGAAGCGTTGATGCTTCTATGTTTTAATTTATTAGATTTGTTTGGGAATAACCTAAAGCAGCTGTGTTGTCTATTTGAAAGTAGAGATGATTAAGTGAAATGTTGACAAGATTACTTGGTCACAAATGAAATGAAACTTTCAGACAAGCAAATGAATGAACGTAATATTTGCAATGTCCAGAACAAATGTGTAAGATGCATTATTGAAAATACAATTCCGATCATTTAAACTGTTATTTAGGAGACATGTTTGTACCTTTTCGTTGATGGCTTATGATTCCATCTGCAATTAGATTCTCCTTAATGCATTCAAAATGAAATGAATATGATATTCCAAAGCATATTTTTTGATAATTACAATTTAAAGAGTTCATGTTTTCCCCACATTATGAATCCATACTTTTAACAACAGAACAGCGACACATATACTGTTGAGTCTAGATGCATCCTTACCTGCTAAAAATCACATATACTTCATTTGGAATTGACACAAGCTAAATCCAGTCCGTAATCGGCAGAATTGAGTACAGTTGACACAAAAAGCAAAATCCAATCATTCCAGACCAACTGGAAATATTGTTGCAATGTGTATTCATTCACAATATGACTCTACATTTCGATTTTAAATAAGTCCGAAAAGACATCATTTTTAAAGATAGGTCGAGTATGCAACTAAATTCAAATTTCGTTGGGCAGTGTTGTATACATTGTGTATTGAGGAATTTACTGTTATACATTTATTTTGTAATACATCATAAATTCAGTTATTTGTTTGTTGTGTATTTTTTATATAATTAAGCCTAAGTAGAATAAGAAAATTAGTACATAATAAAAAGGTTGGGAAAATATGAATTTTCTCAGATGGATACCTCACTCCCACAGATCTTGCAAAGTCAATCTGAAGAAAAAACTCGTTTGTATTTTCCCATACAAATGCAGTAACCTATAAAGCTTCGCTGGATGGATATGGTCTGACCATAACGTATACATGAACAGTCTTTTTTTATATACAGAGTTTAATAATAGTAATATTAAGGAAACAAAGAGATTCTGCTTTTAAACAATTAAAAGGAAAAAATAAATCATGCCCATGTATTAGTGGGTTTTATTCCATTATTAAAATAAAAATGACAAATGGTGTGATTTATTTTTTTCTTCCCTCAAGTCCATTTTAAAATTTTGTAACCTGTTCTCACACCATGAAACACACAACACTAACCAAAGTACAACTGCTAATAGTCCAGCCTTTGTTTAGTACTTGCAACATAAACATACATTAACCATGCAGAACATTTTCTCCAGACACGTGTTTCAATTTACCTTCTTAATTTATACAAACTTTTATGAATGATGCAGCATTTTATTACCATCAATTTAAAACTAGGGATTGCTGCTTTGGTCATCTGAGAAGTCTAAAATTACCAAACAGACTGGTGAAAGTGGTGAAAAAGTGTAATTACTTAAATATATTCAGTAGGAGATAAACTTGTTTTATTTTCACCTGGTGTAGGTACAATTTGAGTTTTTTCAGTTTACATGACAAATACTCCAGACATGTTCCTACGTGGCAAATTAACATTGTTTATCAGGTTAGTTACTAATTTGTTACATTCTGACACAGTTATCTTTTTTTAAGAAGTTGAAGTAAATACAAATAAAACATTTTATTGCCAAAACATGTGACCAAATGGATATATATATATATATATATATATATATATATATATATATATATATATATATATATATATATACACACACACACACAGTCCTACCCATTTATGTAGACATCCTCAGGACAGAGGAAATATTGTCGAGATAAGTGGTGCGGGGGTGGAGGTGTCTGCAAAAAAAGATGCAACTTAAATTCTTCAGTAAGGGGTGACCGGTCATCAGTGAGTAGTATTTACACTTTGAAAAAACAATGGAAATTTTTAGTATGTGAAGACAAAACTAGAGTGAAATACACTTGTATATTGACAAATTACATTTTTGTTACCTTTGTGTAATAAAGTCCACAATAAAATATTGCATCTGTCAAATCCTGATATGAAAAACATGACGAGATTCAACGTCGGCATTAGCACATGTTTGTCTAGTTGTTATTTACATGCTTCAAGTATATGTACTTACATCGTCATAGATTTCGGTCAGTCTGTTCCCATCTTATTGAGGCTACCAGGGGGATGGGGCTTTTCACGGGGAAATGAAAACCTGTCAATACGTTTGTTTAAACAGTACATGTATTTATTTATATAAGTCATTGTGAAAAGTATATCATAGAGAACAAGAGATACATGGCTGATATGATTAACAGAGGTATAATATTGTATTAAATGACAAAGAAAAGTATTAAAAAATTATTCTTAAATACAATATTATAACAAGTGGTATACATTTACTTTGCATTTTACACTGGTGTTGGTAGCCATCATAAATATAAACTTTAAAAAAGACTTTCACAGCACAATACTCTTGTTTTATTCACTGATCACTTTGGAAAATGAAATAATCAGAGTTCATTGCTTTTATTTTAGTTGCCGTGAGAGGCCAACTTCTTAAGACCAATAAAAGCCTCCTGTTCTTTTGTTTTTGTTGTTGTTGTTTTTTATCCCACCACGACATTAAAGCCTGGCGGCAAGATCAACTAATTGTTGAGCAAGTCCAGGTTGTAACTGGCCGCTTGCAAATATAAATGATTAGGCTGGAAAATTAAAATTGCCGGCAAGATCAACTAATTGTTAAACAAAGTATGCGTTTGAACTGGCAGCTGGTCAACATGAATGATTAGGTGGTAAAATTTAAGCCTGGCGGCAAGATCAAACTATTGTTGAAACAAAGTATGGGTTGGAACTGGCAGCTGGTCGACATGAACGATTAGGCAGGAAAATTGTAGTCTGGCAGCAAGATCAAGTAATTGTTGAACAAAGTATTGGTCTTAACTGGCAGCTTGTCAACATAAATGTTTTGAAAACAAAGGATTTGTTCAAGCTGGGACCAAGGGCTTCCGTCGACATATACGTTTTTCTTTTATCTCGACGTTGACATAAGCATGACAATTTGATAGTAATAGTAGACCAAGGGACTGGGGCTTTGCTTTTTTGTCGATGTAGGCAGCTTGTCGAGATAAGCGATGTTGATATAAACGGGTAGGATATATATATATATATATATATATATATATATATATATATATATATATATATATATATATATATATATATATATATGGCTAGCAATATGAAATTACTGAAATTATGTCCATAGCAGTACTGAATCATTGGAAACCAAGGCTATGCTTCAAGTCACATGAACAAAACTTTGGACTTTAACGATTCACTCATGATCAGTGCCAGAGAAATAAACACCATAATTTCACCCTAGTCAGTGACTCTTAAATTATGGACATAATGACCTACTAAAATGAGGGACTTGTTTTCGTGATGCATTCCCAGGTTTCATGATTCCAGACAGGAGAGTATTTACAGCCTGTACAATGTAAAATATGGGTCACATTGACCATTTTTTGTATGAGTGTTGTACTCTTGAGAAATGTGAATGCTAAACTAGTTAAATGATTTAAATATGAACAGTGAAAAATTACAAGCGTGAAGTATGGATCACAGTGCGCCCCATTTAAGATGAGGGTGTAATATACAGGAGATAAAAAAAATATGTGGTGATGAGCCAAATGCAAAAACCTTATAAAAGTAAACTATGAAATATAGGTCAAAATTACTAACAGTCACACAGTCATCTGATTTGATAATTCTGGCAGTGGCTGTGACTGAACACAAATTTGTTATGCATAAAATGAGTCGGTGACCTTCCCATTCACATCATTTACTCCAAACAATAAATATCAGCAACACCAATATTAAATTCACAGTAAGAGACCTAGGTGTTACTCTATATAGTACTCTCACGTTGCACCAACATGTCATGAACATATGCAAAGCTGCGTATCTTGAGCTGAGATGCATCAGCTCCATTTGCAAATATCTTTCAGCTGATGCCAACACTTGTGTGTTCATTAGTACTTTAAAGACTGGACTCAATATCTACTCCAGAAACTTTAAAAGTATTTTTAAAAAATAGCTGCTCGGACCATCTTTAGAGTACCATGTTCAGTGCACACCTCCCCACTGCTTTGTACCCTCCACTGGCTATCCATTCGATCCAGAATCAAACACTAAATTTGTTCTGTGCTATGTTTCACTGACTCCAGTCCAGCATACATATCTGACCTCACCCATGTGTACACACCAGCAACATACTTTCCTCTTCTGACAATTATATACTCATTATTCCTACTATGAAAACAAAGTCATATGGACAACGTTCTTTTGCATATCAGGGCCCAGCAACGTGGAATGAATTGCCCACTGTAATTAGACACAAAGACACACTGATACCTTTAAAGAGTGCTCTTAAAACTCACATTTTTCAACTGTAAGAACAAACTTAAAGACCTAAAAAGGTTTCCTACCTTGTACATTTTCGGTGTTTTTGTTTTTTGTAGACATATCATTATAGATGTTGTAAAGCGCGTAGAGCTTCTGAAGATTATTATTATAGATCTGGACAATGCTAAATCAAACAGATGAAAAACATGGCTTCATGAGCAGCAAGAAACCCAGTCAGTCTGATGCAGGATCACGTCATTAATATGCATCAAGGTTTCCCATTACTAAAAAGGTTAAAGATCCAAATGAAATCAGCATATATTCTAGGTTTGATCAACATTAGATGACCATTTTGGCTTTAGAGTGGTAACAAGTTCAACCAATCAAATGAAAGATCACCTCATTAATATGCATCAATATTTCCCATTACTAGAAAGGTTCAAGATCCTAATGAAAGCATATATTCTACGTTTGATCAACATTAGATGACCAATTTGGCTTTTAAAGTGGTAACAACTTCAGTTAATCAAATGAAAGATTACCTCATTAATATGATGCTTAAAAGAACAATATCCTGATGATAAAAGGATATATTCCAAGTTCGACCAAAATCAAAAGACAAATATAATAATTATATGCCAGATCACTCAAGAGCAAAAAAGGTTCTGCTACATTATTGAATTTTTCTGAAAGTTTATATAAACATATATTCCAATTGAAATCATATCAGAAATATGTCCAGTCAGATGCAAGATCACATAATTAACATGCATGGATTTTGCTCAATATTGAACATTCTGATATCTTTTTAGCATATTTTCCAAATCTGATCAAATTTGGATAAGAATATATAGAGAGAGAATAAGATTGCCTCATTATTATCCATGGGCCTTGGTCATTATCAAACACTTACTAAAGTTTGATCATGCCCGCTCTTAAGAATCAACTTCTGAATCAAAAGGTCATATGTATCACTGACTGAAAGAGTTAACTTAAATTCTCCATCATTATGTGCATGGCTTGCAACTTGTGTAAGGATGGACCCAACTCATCTTTGATGAGTCAAAAGATCAAGGTCACTATTACTAGTAAAATAAAAATTGTTTCCACAAAGTAACACTAGTTTTTCATGACATACCTCAACCATGCTTTGTGAATATCTTGCACATGGTGTATGAACAAAGAGTATGACAGTACTCGTTAGTAATGGTAGCTATACTTGATGTCAGATTAGAAAAAAATCTGATGCCCGGAATATTAAGTGCAAATTTGTCATGCTGATTATTTTATAAGTTTTAAATATCTGTGAATGAATGACACACTATGCACAATAAACATATATCTAATTGTTAAATTAATTGTTAAATATACAAAAGATAACAAAAATCATTTCAAATTCCAAGTCCTTTATATTGCCATAAAACTTCATGCTTGCCTACAAGTCAATATCAGAAATGTCATCCCCCGATTCATACCACAAAATGTATAACTTATTCAAAGTTATTGCTTCTTCCAAGATAGTCTATTTTATTTTGTACTTACGTTAGAACAGTTTTCATTATGGACAAAGTAAGACTGGTTTTCTTAACACTGATGAAGAAGCTATTCTATTCACTACTGAAGCTGTAGACCATTCAGCTACAATCTTAGAGACCAAACAACAAAAGAGAGCATTATGGCAGATATCTGCATATCTTATCTAATTTGTGAATACTGAATGAATTCTGGGCTGGTGAACTTTGGGAACTTTGAAGCAGAGAAGTCCTTGATGGGAGACCGGATTTTTATCCTTCTGATGTGAGTGTCTCTGCCATTCTGATGATTGGATAATACTGCTATCTGAATCATGAATGTCCTGATGGGTTTTTCATTAACATCCTTCAAGTTAACACAGACCCAGCCTACTGGCTCACACAACTCCACCTGCTCGATCTCGACTAGATCATTGAATTGCGTCCCTGCACGTATAGAGATTCTGAAAAAGACAAACACAAAATTCACCATAACATCTTTCAAATTTTTTTTTCTTCTTTGAACTTATTATAGTATCCTGCATTATCTGGGGTGCAGAAATCCATTGTATTGTCAGTCAGAAATCCATTGTATTGTCAGTCAGAAATTTGTTTTTATGGATAAGCAAGTAAACTGTGGCCTGTAGCTTTAGTAACTGTAGTTTTTATTTTGTCTTTTGTCACCATACATACTTACCAGGGAGTATTATATGGGTGCATTAAATATTTATGTGATTTATTGATTAGGACTGAAACTAGCTGCAGCTTCAATGGATACAATCAATGAAAACAGACCAATGGTTTGAACCAATTGTTAGACTTCTTGAAATCATTATGCACATTTACAATGAATTTTCTTGGAATGCATCGAAATGGATCATTTTCTAGTAAAGCTAGGGCCAAATGTTGAAAAATCAACTAAAAATACTAAAAATGTATCTTGACTATGACAGGTAATACAATTAAAAAAATAATAATGGGAGTTAAAAGATTCTTGGGAGTTTACTTGGCTTGAGTCTAGTGAAAATGGAACAGATGCATCTTGTATAGTTATGCAAATGTAGTCTGGTAGGCACATTTACTCATCTTAAATATAAATTGTTCTTTTAAACTTTAATACTAGTAAAGTATAATCAAAGTCTATTCAGTCCTGATTTTTGAAAACTATGCACATTAACTGTTATCATGAAACTCTCAGATGAAAATTATCTGTATTTCTAAATGATGCTAATGGCAGGGGGGTCATATACTGAGGGGGTAATTGATCAGGGGTAATGGCAAGGGGGTAATGTCCTGCTTCCGTCTGTAACCAGTTAACTTTCTTAAGAGTTAATTTTCTAATTATTTTAATTGCCAAAACAATGACTGAAGAAAAAAATCCATCAAATTACTTAAAGGTTTGTGTAAATATTGTGCATTATTGGACAGATGTGTTTGTAATCATTTAACGTTTTCTAATTATTTTAATTGCCAAAACACTGAATCAAGAAAAAGAAAAAAATTACTTAAAGATTGGTGTAAACTTCATTTTCTCACACCTATATTCTAAATACATCTTTTATAGCAAAAGGAAGATAAGTTTAAATAAACAGTATATTTAACATTTCAAAGATACATTCTGTATGCATTTGAATGTACAACATTTTATCAGTCGTGTCTTCCACTATTCTTTTTAACTATGAAAATACAGACAAGTGAGTCATTTATATGGGCAAGTAAACTTTTTATGCTGCTTGTCATTGGACAACTAGATTTTGAAAAAAATTTGCACCCCTGAACAGAGTTAAAGAAAATGATGGAAATGTGATTTCTCATGATGGAGTGAATCTATGTCATGAATGTAAAAAGTATACTGAAAATGTTGAACAAAAATGGTTTTGGTTTGGTTTCATGTTTTACAGCACAGTAAAACCAATAGGTTATTTAATTCCTAGGCAACCAGAGTAATATCCCTTGCACACAGATATACCATGGTAACCAAGACAGGCTGATCTGACAGAATGATTTCAAACCTAAACCATTTTTCAGTCAAGAGACCAGCATGCTAAGGAATCATAACTCCACAACAATGAAATAAACCAGTAATTTTTTTAGACCTCAACGTCTAGCTCTCACATATCATCCGAGATAAGGAAATGTTTAAACAGTTTCTCCATGCTTTTGCAATCCAAGGTTGATCCCCTTGCAGTTCAAACAACTACAAGGGATAGTTGCTGCTAATTCATGGTTTGATATTTTCAGGTTTCCATATTTTCCTTCATTTTAAAATCCTCCTTATGCCACAAGCTGTGGTAAAAGGACAGTCTGTTTTTAATAAGGAAACATAAAAGTATGGTATGTTGTTGAGATTAACTTGAAATAATAACCTTTTAAAACCATTCCTCTTTCAAATAACCCAATAAAAAATGCAGAATTCATGAACTATAAATCGTTATTCTGGACGACATGTTTCTGAGGACTGCAAACAAAGTCCATGATAAACACAGTGCATGACATTCAATAATTTTAATGCAGGTACAATATTCAAATCTTATTCAATCTAACAATACTTTTACTTGTGTCAGCTCCCACCTATTGGGTGTGTAGCTCTCATCCGCCTTGTAATCTGTGTAGAGACAGACGTCTTTGATGGTGGTCTTCCTGCGAAACTGAATATTAATTAGATGTGGCTGGGGGCCATCTGACTGCCAGTATGTGTCATATGAGATATCCCTCAGTTGTTCCACACCAAAACCTATAAACACATGTATAGTTCTGATATGCAGTAAAACACTCCCCAACAATACCAGTAGCCATTTAATGAAACCAATTCTTCTTTTACTAATATAAACTAAAAGATATTTCCATGCTTAACAACCCTTGATGGCAATAAGCAATATGAGACTGTTTACCTTTGATTTTTACCCTGTCAAATGTGACCATCACAGCTGTACATGTCATACCTGTATAGTGTATGAAGCAATCACCATTCATCAGCATGCTCTGGTTTATATCTATATTTATTTTTATCAATAGTGTCTTCTAACATGCCAATGTAAATGCAACAGCACAGGCAAAAGCCCGATATTAAGCCCACACACAAACCCTTAAACAAGACTACTTGTATTGAGTCCTGCTAGTGAACATATATATTAACATGGTTCTACTATAGAGTACTATATCTACTTGCTAATAAGTTGACTCGACTATAAGTTAACACACCCCACCCCATTTAAGAGCTACATAAAGCCAATTTCAATTTGACCCTTCTATAAGTTGTTGTTTTTTCAAGATAGGAAAAATATACACAAACCAGGTGAACTACCATTATTGAATGGAATAAGTTACAAATAAATTGAAAACTTACCATTTACACTTGAGTAAAAACCCATTTGAGTATAAGCATTTTATTAAGCCGTCTCCTCAAAGATAATAATAATAATAATAATAATGAGGACTTTGTATAGTGCCTAATCATTCTAAGCTCTAAGCGCTTTACAACATCAATAATGATATGACTACACTACAGAACAACAAATGACAAAAACAATGAAATTGCAAAACATAAAAACATGCTGAAAACATATAAGATACAAAACATGATTAGGTCGCTAAGTTTGTCCCTGCAGTCGAAACAGGTGAGTCTTAAGAGCACTCTTAAAAGGGACCACTGTGTCTTTGTGTCTAATTTCAATGGGCAATTCGTTCCATGTCGCCGGGTCCTGGTGTGCAAACGAACGTTGTCCATATGACTTTGTTTTCACCTTGGGAACAATGAGTATACGATTATCAGAAGAAGAGCATAAGGATCTAGCTGGTGTATACACATGGGTGAGGTTGGATAGGTATGTTAGACTGGAGTCTGTCATTGAAACATAGCACAGAGAACAAATTTTGTGTTTGATTCTGTATCGAATCGATAGCCAGTGTAGGGTACAGAGCAGTGGTGTGGTGTGCTCTGATCGAGGTACTCTAAAGATGATCCGTGCAGCTGTATTTTGAACTTATTAAAGTTTCTGGAGTAAATATTGTGACGGACCAGACAGAATTGAGTTACAAAAGATGATAGGTAAATATTTTGCAGGTGTATGACCTGCACATAAGCCAATCCATTTCCAGTCGTACTGAAAAATCTTGTTATTAACTTTGCGAGGATTATCAACTTGAAAAACAATGTGTGCTGCCTTGACAAGCCAAAGGACCAATTGAACTGGCTGAAGACATGGGAAATATTACTTTGTTATTAAATCTAACTTATGGAAAAGGATTAACGAAATGAAATCAAAACTTCTATTGCAACAAACACAGTATTTACACAGCAAAACACAAATATTAATACAAAAAATACAGGTTTTTGGAATTGCACGAAAATGGAAGCAATATATTTGCTAGTTAACACCCATAAACAAAACTGACAGAAACTTCACTTTGTAGTGAATAATATTTAATTTACCATTAATATTTTAAAGTTATTCAAATCAAAATAACTGTAGATACATGTATTATGTATCTAATACCATCATGAAATGGATAAACAGTGCATACCATATATGCATTTGTGAATTGGAGTTGTGGCATGAAAACGTGTAAAGAAATGAACTGACTAATAATAGTAATATTATGTACTGTAAACATCAAGTTTCCAACATTACCCATGGATGTATGCATGTCATATTTATATGATGACGTCTATTCATTAAGTAATGCTATGAGTCTATTCAATTTTCAATGTAAAAGGTGAAGTGAGTGTATATGATGCCATTTAACATGAGGAAATCATCAAATAGCAAATTCAATACAGATTGATATCAAATCTTCACATTCTTGAAAATGCACACTGACAAAGCCAAACTAATACTTAAAGGTACTTACTGCACAGTAGAATGGCATTTTGCAGACGTCTAGAAATGCAACCACAGAACATGAATCCCCATCACAGACCCTTGCTGACCAATGTCCAAAATAAAACTAATGTGTGACAGACAGACATTGTGACTGTTGCCTCACATTGTTCTGTAAATTCTGATGCCAAAGTGCAGACAGAAACAAGAATTACAGTACTTGTTATACTGCTCTCCATGGGAGCCACTTATTACATAAATTATCCTTATAATGAAACTGCCTTATAATGAAGCACATGATACAGTACTCAGTGTAATGTTGCCCATGTGAATAACTGAGTATAATACTTATTGTGAGACTGCCTTAAAATGAAGCACATGATACAGTACTCAGTGTAATGTTGCCCATGTGAATAACTGAGTATAATACTTATTGTGAGACTGCCTTATAATGAAGCACATGATACAGTACTCAGTGTAATGCTGCCCATGTGAATAACTGAGTATAATACTTATTGTGAGACTGCCTTATAATGAAGTACATGATACAGTACTCATTGTAATGCTGCCCATATGAACAATTGAGTACAATACTAAATAATACACTGCCTTATAATGAAGCACATGATACAATACTCCCTCATTACAATGTTATCCAAGTTACAGAATACTGCCTTACACAGAGACTGTCTTATAATTATGTACATGATACATGTAATTTTACTACCACTTTGAAATAATAAAATGGAGATCCGTCGTCATACTTAACAGAAACCGTGTTATAATAAAGAAACTTGTAATGACAAAGTACTGTACCAGGTTTACATGAAGACAGGGACCAAACTGCCTGATGTCCAACTTCTCTAAGTTTTCCCTCCTTTTCTTCTTTGAACACATCAAGATCCTGACTGGCAGTAAATTTGGTAGCCATCTACACATAGAAACGTTGAGACATCATAAGACAAATGTATCTATAACAAAAGCTCAAATAAAACAATTACTAAAGAGAATATAGAATTCAAAGTGCTATAGACACTATCTATATGTGATTTCATATTATCATTATGGGACATACACATTTTTAATTTAAATTTTGTTATTTTTTTTTTTTGTTTCATCATTCTTCAAATTTCCACAATGTTCTTGTTTGTATTCCCCAGCCACAAAAATAACTGATACTTCCAACCTAACCATGTCAGCAAGAATTGTTTGCTTTTTCATCTTTATAATATATATATATATATATATATATATATATATATATATATATATATATATATATATATATATATATATATATATATATATATATACACATAAACAAGAATTTCAGCTTTGTAGTTATTGCAGTTCAAGTTATTGTAGGCTTTAATGCCATTTTCTCAGCACAGGATAGGCTATACATGGCGGCCAGTATTAATGGTGGAGGAAGAACACTGACCCATGAGAAGCTTCTGGCAAGCTTTCTCACATACCCACATTGGCCAAATTCGAGAATCAAGCCCACACAGACAGAGATGAGATGGCAGTGATCCATAATATGATCACTTTAGACCTCTCGGCCACTGGGGCTCCCCTTTGTAGTTGTAGCAGTGATAGTAATAATGTAGCCCCAAAATTTCCACTAATTGAAACATTTATAAGCATCTTTAATCACCAGTACACTGAGTATACTTGCTTAGTCCACAACTCCAACTGAATACTGCACAGATCCAGATCTGCCATCCCATAATAGTCAGCAGATAATGCAGTTCTATTTGAGTAATCAGAAGAACAAATGAAATAGACCCTAACCTGCCAGTGTATTATGCAACAGCACAACAGGATCTATGCTGTTTTCAGCTGGATCAACTTGGAAGTAAGCATAGCTGTTGTCACAGTGTTAATCAACTCAAAATACTTCTGCCACCATCACGCAGACTGTTACATACTTTGTTTACAAGTACAATCATCAATACTCCAATAATTAGGTTTCTAATTAAAATATTCCCTCACTATATAGGACATCTTTCCTTACTATAATATAGGTATGATCATGGATCCCATTTAATTATTTGAATTCTGTTTATATTGCTGGATTGTATTTGAATTATTCCTTAAATTTTAGTTACTGGCTAATGAGAACCCCTGATAACGTTACTCCAAAAACCCATTTTGTATTCTTTGTCACTATGACAACGTATTGTTGGAACACTCCTGAGTACATGTATAAAGTATAAGACACCCTCACTTATAGTTATAAAACAACTTACTTTTATAACTCCTTTAAGCAGATTTTCAAGGTGGGAGCACTGTAACTCGTATACAGATTACACCGAGAAGTAGTATAGATATTTTACTGGCACTGTGTGTTGACTATATGATTTTGAAAACAACATATTTACATAGCTTATATTTCTCTATGATTTTAGATTATGTTTCAAGATCATTGTTACTGGAAGTAAATGTTTACTTGTATCTGAATTTAGGACATTAGTTTTACGCTTAGAAATTCTTGATTTTGTTGACAATTTAGAATGATCAGGAAATTGGGTTTTGACCCTCATCCTGGTCATTATAATTTGACTAAGTATTTTTCCCCTTATAAATACAGGAGAAGTAATCAGATTTACTCATTCTTATTTTAATACCAGTCTTTATAAGAGTCAAATTTAGTTGAAATACAGTTAATGTTTGAGAGGATATTTGTATTTAAATTATTCAATGGAATTACAATGTGCTCAATACTTTTTAACCCAATCACTATTTTGGACTATTGTGAAAATTCATTTAAGGACAATTGGGATTATATCATCATAACACATCTAAGAATTGACACACTAGTACATTCAAGATTACTGCTGCACAGCACCTTCGAAACTGGAGTTCAGTCAGATCAACACATTGAGATTTAATTCACAATACCATATATTCTTTTTAATGTTTCACCTTTTATTCTAGGGAAAAAAAATTTTTTTTTAACTGTGTCAAACTTGTTGGTTTCTACTTTTTTCTGTTACTTAGTTTAAGACCATAGTGTCATAATAAGAGATCACAAAAACATGTCCTTTATCAATGCATCTTTTAAAATACTAAAGAAAGTGACCCATAATTTGTGATTAATATCCTGTACATTAAGGTAGCCTCTAAAAAAATCATAATAATAACAATGTGTGTGTGTGTGTGTATGTGATTAGGATTTTGAACGTAGCTTTAACAATTTTTCAGTCATATCTTTATGCAGTCTGCAGTGAGGCAGTTTATAGTGATGTCTAGCACTGGGGCATCATGCCGCAGACATGTAGCATGATGTCCCAACCAGTCACATTATTATAATTATGTTGATGAAATAGAGAAATTAATTTTCAAGATGTTGATATACCTGCAATAACATGGTGCAATCTGATTAAAATCCTCTATGAAGTGGAGATCTGACTTTAATCAAAGTATAAACATGGCATTTCATGCTAAAACATGATTTTGTACTCCCAAACCCCCTGACAGTCATGTTTCAAGAAAACAAAGATTTAAGTATTCTTTGAAAATATATTTAAAAAAACACCACTTTCAGAATATGCCTGGTACATGCAGAAAATATAAGTGGTAATCTGATATGATTGACTAAAACTATCCTTTGGGGCAGTAATAAAAAGGCAAAACGGTATATATAAATCTCCATTTCACAAAGCACTTAATTGGCTGACAATAGCTAGTGAGATGTATTTGAAGACCGCATTGGGTGAGCCCACTGTACTAATCTCTATAGGTTCAATCAAGATTTGGATCAACACCAGATAGGAAAATAAAAGAGATGCTAGATGAGTGTAGGAGAATAAAATTTAATGTGTATCATTGCCAAGAATGAAAATATTTAGGCTATATGCATTATAGTTTTTTTTTAACAAGTTTGTGAACAGCAACAATGTTTCTTTGCAGTAAGATTTTACTGTTTTTATAAAATGCAAAGCATCATCATTTCCTTTTTAATAATGTTGATGTGTGATTCATTTCTCATGCCGATTTTCGATGCAGTTAGCTATCAATATTTCAGCTTGTCAACAGAGTTTACCTTATGAAGAACATCAGCCATAAAAAAAAAAAGTGGGGAGAGGTAATTCTTTGCACATACTGCAAACAACATATTGACATAACATTACAGAGTTCATCAACTTGGTTGTGACCAGGATTCACTCACAGAATCAAATAAGTCTCTAGCAAATGTAGCAACTGAACACTGATGACACATGCATTACCTTCAAACCCCCAACTAGACCATCAAATTCTTCTCCGTCTTTATTTAATTTTGACTAGCGGCAGATCATTAGAAGTGGGATTATACTTACCGTCTGGTTAGTCTAAATAATTTATTAATTAATAGCGTGCGGTCCGATCATCGGCTGATACACTGGACTACGCTTCAGCACGAGTCGTGCATTACACGGTTGGTCTCTGCCTCTAGTCAAACTTTTAAAAAAGGAGATCAATTTGTTGGTCTAACCCCTAGACAAGCTAGTGGTCTCTAAACCTTTTTTTAATTTTGACTTGACGGCTTTTGAGACCAGCCGTATTCTGCATTAAAACTGTATGGTACTTTTCCGCGCACCATAACTGCGTACGATCGGATGCACGCTAGAGACCAACTAGCGTCTAGTCTAAAACCCCTACTGAATTGCGCATATCGAAACCGAACTTGAGGAAATTCAGTTTTATTTTTCTTAAGTCACCAGCCACGGGACTGTGTCAACAACAACAAAATTATATGAGTACTGGTACTCGCCACAAACTACGTTATGCAGAACCTTCGAATACTGCCTTACCATCAAACATGCGTATTGTGGTACTGTACACGAGAAAAACAGACATAAACCTCAAAGCTCCTGTTCTGCAATTTAACATACCAGTTTGAAAGCACTTTTCACGAATTTCACATAGATCTGATACCACTTTATAGAGAATACAAATCCAAATTCGAATTCAAAACCATTGAAATTGCTGGTTATAAATACATTTAATTCTGAATTATCAAACACTGCTTAGAGTTATCAACCTTTCACGGCTTAGACTGGTTGTATACAATTATATCTAAAGTCTTCAATATCGTTCAATATTGTTGTATGAACGATATCATATATGCGGAAGTAAACACAGAGTTATTGTCCATGAGCTATATAACGAAATTGGACATCGATGCGAAAAGTAACATTGCATTTGTGTCGTCTTATTACTGTCCATATTTTTCACATTTATGAAAAGAAACGTTATAAAATTGTAGTTGTCCATTATTGCTGTAAAAAGTACTTTGCAGCGTAGGTTACATATGTCAATAACAAAAGCATTTAATTTGCTTGTCAGTCCCTTCGGCTTCGGCTTTTTATTTTGCAAACACTATTAATACAATACCGAGTAATATTTTGTCCATCCTTCATGAATATAGCGCTTTCGTTAGATTTGTTTTGGGTGTCTACTGTATCATCCCACACACTATTTTGACGTAGTGTCGTGAACAACCAAGGGTTACTATAAATACACCCAAGCACCGAAATACGCATATTTTTTACCCTTATAATCATGAAGATAAATGTAATATGAATTTGTATGTATTTGAATAATGATAAAAAGCAAAATAAAATTATGTGGGTTTTTTTAGGAATTATTTACATGTATAGCTCTATTCGTGTAATGAAGTCACTGATCGTACTTGATTGGATGCTTTAACCTTGTTTTATGTCGCCAGTTATATATTCATTTACTTTAAAACAAACATGTACATAATAATTCCACTGAAATATGTAAATACACTTTCAGGATTCTCATGATCATAGACTCGCTTTTATATTTAAAGATCTGACAAATTTTTTATTTATCATAGTTGTCAGTCGAGCAAAACCAAGTAAGATTGAGTGACGTTATTCAATGAATTGTGTTAGAATTAGTTTTAAAAAAATATTTCATATCAAAATTGAATACATAAAATGTTTGTTTTGCATATTGTTTTTATGATTATTATTATTATTATTTATTATTATTATTATTATTATTATTATTATTATTATTATTATTATTATTATAAGAAGAAGAAGAATTACAAATCATAATATCAATGTGTAATCCAATATATACACCTAAAACAGTAAATAATTGTGTATTTTGGTTTTTTAGTGTATTTTGGTGTTTCAAGTAACCAGACTCAAGAGTTCTCAAAAGAACAGATCTGTTGTTGACATCACAACCACAGCAGTCATTGACAATGACAAGTACATGTACTGAGTTATGCAGACAGAATTTTTTTATAAAAATTCTATCATTATCAGTAGTGAAGCAAAACAAATACACGTATCAAGACTTGTGAATCACTTTTGTAGTAGAATGCCTATTTATGTTTTAGAAAAATCAAATTAGTAAGGATCATTGCACATAATTTTCATTTAACTAAATAGTGGACCATTCAACAAAGGCCATGCATATAATGCATTCATTTGGATGCATCCTTTATGGTTTAAGTACTGCTATGAGTATGTAACTTGGGAGGGATTATTTGTCATTAAAATAGCAGGTGGCAGTAGGCATGTCTTCCTTGTTAACCATGTCATGTATTTACTGATAATGATGTCATGTGATCAGTATTAAATTTTTCTATAATATGATCTTTACCACAGCTACTAAACCTTATTTACTTATCCGCTCATGAGACCAACACTTAAATAAATTTTAAGTGAATAGAGATTTATATGTCAGAACAACAAATAAGTTGTCCACTGATTTATAACAGTTATACTTCAGGATTAAAATCAGTAGAAAAATGAAGTTAAAAAAAATCTTTAAAAAGTCTTTGAATCTTTTCCAACAAACTTGAATGAGTGTATACCAAAATATTTGTTTCCTCATTATTTATTGTTTAAATTAAAAAACTAGACATTTAGTAGATCAAAATAGTTTTATATGATTGCCCTTGGGATACATCTTTACTACTAAAAGGTATGGATAAATTATCCCACTGTATATAATGTTTATTAACAAAGGTGTTATCAATATATGTCCACCTCTGGAAGGCATTATGGAACATCAGTTTTATAAAGAAATATTTTTCGCCATTTGGGTTTCAGATTAATTCAAGGTTATACAGAACAACATATCTTGAAAGACCACTTCTTCTGACAAAAAAGTATGGTCTCTCAGGATAGGTGGTCTCCCATAGCAGGTCACAAAACTATATAATCAATAAATGCTTGCATTGAGAATGTGGTTTTTCAATACAGGTGATCTCACATAACAGTGATCATTCAAGACAGGTTTTACTGTAATTGTTGTGGGAAGGTGACAAGCAAGAAGACCAGAATAAATGCTTGTTATGCACATATTTACAAACCTAAAAAGATTTACATGTTGACAGTTCCATTTTAATGTATTGCAGCAAGTGGATTTTCATCAGACACCATGTGCAGTTCGAATCTAATGCCTAAGGCCTAACAGAATCTTTTGCAAAAAATTTGGAAGCTGGATAATAGTGGTTTTCAGTATAGGAAAATTTACAGTAGCATTTAGCTGTAAAATTTTGAATTTTATTTTGCTCAGATATGAATCTTATCGTTTAGTTTGAAGTGTCATGTCTATAACATTTTACAATTTTTAGACTGCCATATGTAAAGAAGCATCAGCACAAATTAGAGTAAATTTCGGAACAAGTATGTTATGTAGCTATGTTTCATTACTTACAGTAGCTGAATGAAGCCTGTGAGATGTCCACGATACAGGATCTTGTGTGGGAAGATCTAGACAGAAAGGCGGATAGCATAGCTGTCATATATGATGAAGATGATACATCAGGGCTTCCGACACAAACGGTTAAAATCACCTACAGAGAGTTGTATACCTTGACTAAGAAGGTTTGTATTAAACACAAACATAAACACATGTACCTACACACATATACACCAGCAACAGTAACCTACAGACTTTCCATACTTTTTACTATACTTTCCATTTGTTCAGAAGTTTGGGAGCCATTTGTTTTGCATCATAGTGTAAACAGGTTTGATTCTTGCAAATATGGGTATAAGTAAATGTGGATATACTTACCTTAATTTAAAAGTAATAGACATATATACCAAATAAGGCTATCATGTTTTCAAAACCTGTATATAATTACACAATATTTCAAGCATGAAATGATATCATCTAAACATGATTAATCCATTTGCATATCAAACGGGGCACTTTGTGCTAAATGAGACTTATTTTCATGTGAGAATTGAAATGAAACATGAAGTATTCTTAATTTAGTTCAACAATAAGTATTTTCAACAATAATTCAGATTTCTTGATAACACTATGCTTAATTACATAAGCTTCTGCACCAACTTGGACAGAACAATGAACGCTACATGTATCATGGGACTTCTGCAAGACATTATTGTTTATTATGGAATATCAGCTAACTCTGCATGTAATTCTGTATGTGAAATAATCTGTATGTGGGTTACTGTTGCAAGTGTAACCAAAACATTTTTCTGGTCCCTAATTTTCCTTCTTTAATTTCAGTTAAATAATGATTCTGTACACCAAACCCACTTCTGCTGTGAAAATGGAAACAAATGTTGCACCCCAAATTTGATTTTGAAATGAATCTGATAAAACTGAAACTTAGTCACAATGTTTCCATTACATATATTTGCTTTATGCTAGTTACGAGTTTTTTCAGCAGTCAGGAAATAGTCTAGGGTACCCTTGAAACAGAACAAAGACCTACACTAACCCTGACACAGATTATAGCCAGTGTAGATTAATTGAACCAGTGTAGATGATTACAGTCAACATAGATAATAACAACCATTGTAGATAGTTGCATGTATGTATGTGTTTTGAGATTTTTAGCATAGCTTGAACAATTTGAGTCATATTGCTGTGATGTTTGCAGTGTGGCAGTTTGTAGAGGTGTCTAACAATGATGCATCATGCAGCAGACATGTGGCATCATATCCCACCCAATCACATTATCCTGACACCCAGTTGACTAACCCTAACACTAACCCCTTAATGCTGAACACCAAATGAGGTAGCTACTAGTACCAAATTTAGAAGTCTTTTGTATGATTCTGCCAGGGTAGTAAAGTAGGACCCCATGGATCCGAGGCAGATGATCTATTGTGGACAATAGCAACCAATGTAGATGATTATAACCAGTATAGACAATAGGCTAAATAAGTAACATTTACCTTTTGAATAAAAAAACGAGGTGTTTCCCTTCCCCTTTGACATTTTTGCTGACAAACACCACCAAAAGATAAATATTGCTACAACATTATCTGATATTAATTGGCTAGTAACATTTGATAAATTCATGTAAATTTACATAAAGTAAAAAATGCATGTGTTGAAACAAAAGTTGTGTAAACATTTGTACTACATACATATCAGTAGGAATAAGATCATTTAAATTACTAAAATGTGAAGTAGGTACTAATTAGTATTATCATTATTGTGACTGTAAGATTATTTATATTGCTAAAATGTGAGGTAGGTACTAATTAGTATACTAATTATTGTGACTGCAGATCATTTATATGAGGAAAATGTGAAGTAGGTACTGATTAGTATTATCATTATTATGACTAAGATCATTTATATTACTAAAATGTGAAGTAGGTACTAATTAGTATTATAATTATTTGGAATAATGGGAAATAATGGACTGCATCTCATTTTTGGTAAAAATGGCACACCTTAATAAACTGAAAACCCTTAATTACTAGAACTTGTATTGGTCATAGGGTATTTTGATCTTGAGTGGTTTAATATTATTATTATTATTATTATTATTGTTATTATTATTATTATTTTAGGTATCAGAAGTGTTGAAGACACATGTACAGGCAGATGAAGTAGTTGGAGTGTGCCTAAAACCAAGCCAGCATATTCCTGCTGTGCTTCTTGGGTAGGATATGTTAAATCTTTTCTTTCATCAGTGCATTCTTTAAAATGCATGAATATCTGTCCTCCAAGCTAGAATTGTGTGCATTGGGTTGATAGTTAAATTTTTCAAACTGCATTATTTTAAATAAGTTTGAAAATTAAAAATAGTTATTTATGCAGAATGAGTAAATAATACCATGATATTGTGTTAAAACTGTCAGTCACTGTCATCAAATTTAGCAATTTGCCCCTTAGCCTGTAGCCAGTAGTTTTATTTGCCAGATCAGCTAAATTTCAATCAGTATGTCTAGCAGTTAATTTTTTCTAAAGTTAATGTACATTTTTGGTAACATTTTAGAAATTTCAACACCATAATTGCAGACATTTCTGAATAATAATAGTTGTTTCATGATTATCTCATGCATGGTAATAAACATATTCCCTTCATGATTACCAAGTGCAAGGTAATAAAGCCATTCATTTCATGATTACCCCATGCATGGTAATAAACCCATTCCATTCATGATTACCCCATGCATGGTAATAAACCCATTCATTTCATGATTACCCCATGCATGGTAATAAACCCATTCCATTCATGATTACCCCATGCATAATAATAAAGCCATTCCTTTCATGATTACCCCATGCATGGTAATAAATGCATTCCTTTCATGATTACCCCATGCATGGCATTAAACCCATTCCTTTCATGATTACCCCATGCATGGTAATAAACCCATTCCTTTATGATTACCCCATGCATGGCAATAAACACCTTCCCTTCATGACTACCCCATGCATGGCAATAAACACATTCCCTTCATGATTAACCCATGCATGATAATAAACACATTCCCTTCATGATTACCTCATGCATGGCAATAAACACCTTCCCTTCATGATTACCCCATGCATGGTAATAAACCCATTCCTTTCATGATTACCCCATGCATGGTAATAAACCCATTCTTTTCATGATAACGTGTATGGTAATAAACTCATTCCTACATTTGCTGATTTTTAAGAAGTTGGTTTGTGGGTTTGACTTTCAATGAATTTAAAAGACCTTGGATTAAGACTATTTTGTAAAATTATTTAATAGACCTTGGATGATTATGACCATTTTGTCAAAATACTGAACAGACTTTGGATTAAGATCTACTTATTGATGGTGGTTCTACAAGCCACACATGCATCATTTTTCCTGTTGAATACCCAGCAGATGTTTTATAAATTATTTGGCCATGGGTTCAATATTGGGACTAGTATCTTTGGTGATCTCGCAACATGCAGAGCAAAACTTCTCTTCTCCTTCTCCCACCCCGAATTTCACTTTACATGCATGGGAGTCTGTTTATGGAATCAACCACTTCTTAAACATAGTAGCCCAACATCATCTTGCCAAGGCCAGTACAATAGCTATGAACTTATAACTGGTGGAGTGAGATGCAGTGCTCTCTACCTTCACCCTTCTTTTACCATCATAATTCCAAGCTATGCTCAAAACCTTAATCATCCAACCTCCTATTTAATGATCAGGTTGACAAAATCTGCAAACAAGCCACCAAGGAGACCTTCTTTCCCGCCCTCATAGTCTCATCTATAGCATAGGGATTTGCATGACAGCCAACAAAAGATTACAGGGTCTTTCCTAGAACACAAGGTATTGGAAAACGGTCAAATTTACAACTACACCTCTTCCAAACTGAAGTGAACAAGAGGCTAAGTGAAGGCAATCATGTTTGCCAGTATTTTCATCCAACAGAAACCTGTCTCAAAGGAAATCATCTTCATGATACCCTTATCACAAATCCTGGCAGGAGTAAGGTTTGGAATGGACCCATTCTTTTCAGTATCACTTTCAGCACACCTTCTTCTTATCTGTTGTTCACTCAGCTAAAAATATGGCACTCTTCCCTCGGTCTTTGACCTAAGTGCAATCAGTCATCTCATTTGCAATCTTTGGCTCATTTTGGAATGTAACAACAGGTTCTAAATGCTATCCAAAAGGGAGACTATACAATCAGTATTTACTTAAAAGAGGCATGACTTCACATCCCCACCCACACAGCTTCCAGGAAGTTCCTGTGGTTTGCCTTCAAGATTACATTCTACAAAACAGCAGGCAATTTATATCTTGGAGAAAGACATGACATCCCATGTTACTCTTCTTCTTGTCCTCAGTCTCCTTGTCAGGACAGACATCTCTGACCTCATCCAATTTGAAGATTTTGGTCATGTATGTTTGGAGCACAATACTCACGTAAACAGAGTATGCCTCCCACAGGAATGAGAATTGAATAAGTTCAGTCGTGGCTTCTTTGCTTATACAGAACAATCCACTTGTGAGATATCTTTCACCTGCTAGGTTTGCTCAATGCAGCAGCTGATATACTTGTCCTAGGTCAGCTTCTTGGGATCCCATTACAATGATTCTGTTCTGTGGTCCAAATGGAGGCTGAACCTTCGGAGATTCCTCTAAAAGTAAAACTTCCAGCAATCACAGTCTCTATGGAGTGAACACATAGCACATGGGGGTGGGGGCAGGATTCCTTCTATCATTACATGACTCCATTAGAGTGTTGCTCTGCTATGAATGCCATCTACATATCAACATTCTTGAAATTAACATCAGTCCAAAAGCTTTTCAATGGTGGCTGAAGAACCTACATGGGATTGGAGTTCTCATTCTTTTCAACAACTCCACTGTGATGACTCATCTGAAACATCAAGGCAGAACCAAGTCTCCAGACCTTTGCAGTGTTATGGCAGGATTTTCTAAATCCGTATTCAAGTTTGACATATCATAGGCCTAATGTACATGTTTACCCTTCAGCACCAACACATACTGTACATCCTCCAAGCCTCCTGCAGTCGCATCCATATAGTGTTATTTTCACTCAGTATTAACTGAACTATTCACAGGATTTTGTTCCCAATCATATTGTCATGGGGAGATTACTCTAATTCCCACCTGTTTGGGCAGATAACTAGCTTTTTAGTTTAAATGTTTTATTCTGAGAGAGCATGATTTATTGGGTGGTAGTAATTCTCCTAAGGTATTATGACCAGACAAAGTATTTGAAGAAGAAAAATATTATATGTGAAAAATTGTTTTGTTTTTCCTGTAGAGTTCTGGATGTGGGCTGTAGTTTCTACTGTTTTGAAGGAGCATCTGCTGTGAAAGCAACAGTATCCACCATCAGAAGACTGCATGTTCAAACACTACTGCTGAACCTTCATATCCTGCAGGTTTGCTCAGAATCATAACTACTTCTGGGTATTTATTAAGTCAGATTCTTGACTACTCCTAGGTAATTAGTAAGTCAGCTTCTTGACTACTCCTGGGTAATTATTAAGTCAGATTCTTGACTACTCCTTGGTAATTATTAAGTCAGATTCTTGACTACTTCTGGGTAATTAGTAAGTCATATTCTTGACTACTCCTAGATAATTATTAAATTAGATTCTTGACTACTCCTTGGTAATTATCAAGTCATATTCTTGACTACTCCTGGGTAATTATTAAGTCAGATTCTTGACTACTCCTTGGTGGTAAGGTGGCGCTCTACAGTTTCGTACTTTGCATAGGGTTAGAATTTTAAAGAAAAATAATTTTCTGGGATTTCTTCACTGGTTATACTGGCAATATAATAAAGACTTTGTATATCTTAGGTGTTGGGAGAAGAACTTTCAATTCCCTTTATTTTGATGTATGATTGATGGGTGTACTTTAGGTTCTAGAGTATACAGCTTGGGCTAACACAAGATGTGCTCATGTAAACAAACTGCTAGCTCCGCATGGTCATTTTCACTCCCTGGACTTCAGAGGTAAATTGTAGAAAAATGGTACGATAACTTTTTTACTTTTCAGATATTTTGTAATTTGTTCATTGCACTTTCAGAAGCTGCTATTGCCTACTTCAGCAAAATTCGTTTTCCCTAGTTTAATAACTGCTAAAGTTAGTGTACTTTTGATTAATTCTGGCTAATTTTTCAAGCACATGGGAGCATCCATTTTGTTACACCATGCGCTTAGATCATTTACAATTTCCACAAGTGCAGTATCCAAAGAAATATCAGCCACATTGCATCAAAGTAGCATTGAGATATGCCAACATTATCTCCATTGTGCATGTTACAAATGCAAACAACTTCACCTCACATACGTCACTATCTGAAAAGTACATATTAACTGGTGAGCGCCCCCTAATTATTAAGTCAGATTCTTGACTACTCCTTGGTAATTAGTAATTCAGATTCTTGACTACTCCTTGGTAATTATTAAGTCAGATTCTTGACTACTCCTGGGTAATTAGTAAGTCAGATTCTTGACTACTCCTGGATAATTATTAAGTCAGATTCTGGACTTCTCCTGAGTAATTTAAAGTCAGCATATGGACTACTCCTGGGTATTTTTAAAGTTGGAACATTTTGTTCAGAGATAAAAAAAAATTTATATTTATGATTTTCAAAACTCTGTGTACATGTAGTGATGTGTGTGTGTGTGTGTGTGTGTGTGTGTGTGTGTGTGTGTGTGTGTTTGCTCTTGATAATAATTATGAGGAGTTTGTAAAGCACCTAATCTTTAGAAGCTCTAAACACTTTGCAACATCTATAATGATATGACTACAAAAAAAAAAACACAAAGAAATTAGAAAACAAAAAATGCTGAAAATATTTAAGGTAGTAAACATTATTAGATCTTTAAGTTTATTCCTGCATTCCACACATCGGAAATGCACCTCTCTACTCCATAATGTCATTGCCAATTTACAAATCACACTCAATGGTCAAGTGGCTAACTGTAATAAAAAATGTCTGACTGTTGCTGTGATGAAACTTCATCTTTATTAAGATATTTATCATTTGCAAGTTTATTTCAGCATATTATAAGGGTGATATTCATAGATACCATTATCATATAAAAGCTGCTTGCCTTAAAAATTGACAAAATTCCTCCTTAAAGAAACACAAGAATTTCCCATGTGTGAAGCTCCTGGAGAGAAACCACTACTGATGTAATAAAGAACACATGTAACACAAGTGCATTAAAATGTTGTATTATCATTGGTAGTATATTATTGCAGCAAATGGGACTTTTGCAGAGTTCTTAACACTTGAAATTTAGTGGTTGTTTACCTATGGAAAGTTACAGCCAGGAAGTGCACAAATCTGGACATAGCACTAATTCCTTAAAAATATTAACATATTTTGTACTGTTACACTGAAAAACACCAAACCTTACTTTTTGTGAAGTGCATGTAACTCCATTTAATACCATGTACAAAACTCCTATTTAACTTGTATCCACATTGGTTTTAATTATAATATATCTTCATTGTGTTGTCATCAGCCAGTTGCTTACAAGTAGAATATAAAGATGAAATAATTATTAAGTAAATTGACTTCACAACTATTTCTGCAGTTCCACTCAGCCGCTCTCAAGTGTAATAGATCATCACCCAGTGTCTCACCAATAGTACACTGATGACACCCAATATTCAAGTCTAGCCACCCAACTGAAGTTGATGGCATCATCCAAGTAGTAGAGACGTGCATTTTTCATGTGAAATCATGGATGACATGTAACAAGCTACAGATTAATGATGATTAAACTGAGGCCATTCTGATCACAACACAAAGACTTTCTCATTCACATCCTTTACCTCAAACAATAAATATGAGCACCACCAACATTAAATTCTCACTGTCAGTACGAAACCTAGGTGTTACTCTAGACAGTAATTTCACATTGCACCAACATGTCATGAATATATGCAAGTATGCATATCTTGAACTGAGTTCCATTCACAAATATCTTTCAGTTGATGCTACTAAAACACTTGTGTGTTCATTAGTACTTTCACGACTGGACTATTAAACTCAATTTTGTCTGGTTCGTCACAATATCAACTCCAGAAACTTCAAAAAGTTCAACACACAGCTGCACGGATCATCTTTAGAGTACTTCGATCAGAGCACACCTCACCACTGCTCTGTACCCTACACTGGCTATCCATTCGATACAGAATCAAATACAAAATTTGTTCTCTGTGCTATGTTTCATTGACAGACTCCAGTCCAACATACCTATCCGGCCTCACCCATGTGTATACACCAGGAAGATACTTATGCTTCTCTTCTGACAATTGTATACTCATTGTTCCCACTATGAAAACAAAGTCATATGGACAACATTTCTTTGCTTACCAGGGACCGGCAATGTGGAACGAATTGCTCATTGAAATTAGACACAAAGACACAGTGGTCCCTTTTAAGAGTGCTCTTAAAACTCACCTTTTTCGACTGCAGGAAAAAACTTAGAGACTTAATAATGTTTTGTATCAGGATTTCACTCAGTGATCCATCCTGAAGAAAAGACCTGTCATATCAGTTTTACTACCAATGTATGATGTTGATTATATGCCTCTTTACTGGTATTTGATAACTGTTAATAAAACTAGTAGTCTAAGAATATATAGTAATTATTTATAACTAACACTTGGCACAGTTGAATTGCTTTGCTATTGAATAGTCTAAAATATCATAAATGCTTATGATTGTACTGGTCAAAATTCTTATTCCCTTATATCCTGGAATCTAATAAATATCCAATTTAATTTTGCCAGCACCACATGCAGAAAGCAGTAGAAGAACTTCATGGAGAGGTTTTGATGTACCCTATACTGACAACTATGGGCCTTGTATTAGTCCACATAAAGGCAGTCACAAAGATGACACACAGAGGGCAGCTTGCATACTGTATAACCACATCAGGAACTACAGGCTTACCAAAGGTGGTCTGTGTCCCTCACAGGTGTATTCTTCCCAACATTATGCATTTTAGGTAGGTATATATGTTAAAATTCATACTTACAGGACCTGTATAAAGTAATGGAAACATGTTTGCTTGGCATCTCTGTTGACCCAGGTTTGGTTATGTGAAAGGTTAATTGGTGAAAGGTCACTAATGTTTTTTAGGGTCTAAAGTTTTCACAGATTTACTGACTACATACCATCAGCATCTTCATGTGAACCATCAAGAATGATGTAAGCTGAATTTATTTCCTTTTGTATCAGTTTTCATTTTGTATCAGTTTTCATTTTGTATCAGTTTTCATTTTGTATCAGTTTTCATTTTGTATCAGTTTTCATTTTGTATCAGTTTTCAGGATTATGGGGAAATTCTTTAATTTTCATTAATTAAATTCAGGGATCAGGTTAAGAGGCCATGTGTTTCAACAGAAAAATTCTTTTTCATTGCATTGACTGTTACCTATATTTCTTGCTTGAATGGTTTTCAAAGGTTTATAACACTTTCCAATTCTTAGACAACATAAACTACAACTGACATGCCTACATCCCACTTTGCCTAAAATGCCCATATTTGCCTGTGTCCCACAAATACGCATTTAGTGTTGAAAATCTGCAGAAGTGGGCAGCTGCATGTCATAAATTACGCCATAACCGACCAGAACAGAAAATTATCAAATTGGCACATACGTGATGGTTTAAAATAGCCATTGCAAACACATGTTCTGAGACAGTTTTAATACAAAAATCTACATTCACGGATTCTTTTACATCTGTTTACAATGAGTTGTTTTTGATTCTGGACAAAAAATTCATGGCTTCTAAAAAGCAGTTGGAATTTGATGAAAGTGATTCAAAACTTACATTAAAAAAATACAATGTTTTCATAAAGAATACACTGATGAATATAAATTTATGAAGCAAGGGGAAAAAATGCAGACACATTTTTTCTGCAACATCTGTAATTGTGAATTATGAATTTTCAACAAAGTCTGGAGGAATCTTTGATACATGCAGATACATTTCAGGAAAAAGGCATTCCAACCTTGAAAAAAAAGTTAAACTGTTGGATTTTCTTCATTATGGCCTGTATCTAGTGTCACTTTATATTCTATGCTAAAGTCAGATTAATTAGAGCTGAAGTTATGTTAATAGATATTTATTACTGAAGTTAATCTGCCAATGGGTGCACTTGATACATTTTCAAAGGCTTTTAAAATTATGAAATTTAGAGATTATGATATTTTATATATCTTGCAATGTAATAAATGAGTTTTATATTTGTTGGATCAAAGTAGGTCAATGTTACCTGCTTGATCTACTTGAGATATTTCAACTTAAGTTACATCATGTACATGTATAACAGCTTAGCTAGATGTGGAAAGTAAAACTGAGTTGGAAAGTAGATTTGTAGTTTTTGAAACACTTGAGAGTTTGTCATGTAATATAAGTTCATTTTTAAACAGAGCAGAGTTCAACTTGTGCAGGCAAGATTGTGTGTTACTGGCATCTCCATTAACCTTTGACCCTTCCATTATTGACCTGTTTATGGCCTTGACCTCAGGAGCTAGTCTTCTGATCATCCCTGACTATGTCAAGATGATGCCAACAAATCTGCTGTCTGCAGTCTCTAGAAACAAGGTCACAGTAATTCAGGTAGGTACACTGGACATTGTCAACCTGCATAGGGTTTTCTCTCTCTTTAGTTTTTTATATTTGTTCCATATGGCATGCTCATTGGAGGAAGGTTTGTTTCTCTTGCACGATCAAGGAGGCACAACATATGTCTACTCATATTTTTCCTTTCTCCATCACAATGTCCATGCCCTGAATCTTAAATTCAGTACAATTTGATCTACACCATGAAATCAAACCAGATTTCTTTTAAGCTTTAAATCAAAGAGACCTAGGTCAAATTTGATTTCATCTTTTTACTGTTAACAAATTACAAGTTGTGGTCCATGTTTTGAACTTGAATCTTGAACCAGTGTTAACCGAACCATCTAAGTATTAATCTTAGTTATTTATTATGCCACCAGAAGCAGACATCATTTGTTTGCATTGTCTGTTGGTGCATGAGTTTGTGTGTGGGTGTATTAATGTGGCTATGAACAGCTTTGCTTAAAGTTTTTTTTCCAACTCTTGTAACTAAGTAGTCCCTTTCATGATTTACTTTATATTTGGAAATATAATATTGTTTATTTAGTCCTCTTCTATCAGTATCGCTTCTGTCATTGGCTGGTCCAGGATTTTTAAGATATAATGGTGAGAGATTTTGCTTACAGTTTTTTTTCTTCTTCAACAATCTTTCACTAACTGCTTCTCAAAATCAATTCCTGCTGCTGGTCAGCTGTGGCTTGAGAATTTATTTATATTCGGGACACGTTTTGGTACAAAGTGTTTGTTGAAAATTTTCCCCATCTTTTATATTTCTGTAATCCTTTATGAGATTCACTTCATATATGGAATATAATACCATCCCATCATTTCCTTCCATCAGAACCGCCCCTGACCCATAGTTCTGTCCCTGGGTGATACTATTCAGTCAGGAATTTATAATGGGGGCACATTTTGGTTAAAAGCGTTTTGGTTCATGACTTTTATTTTGTATATGGCAGTCTTGAAAACTTTGTTATTGCCATACTTCCTATGTGGATATTCGTATCAAACTCATGATGTCTAGATGTTCCTGAATGAAAAAGGTGCCAATATGTCGCCACAGTCGCCATCTTTGAAAATTCTTGTTACTACTCCGAAATCGATCATCAAACCACATCTGTTTTCAGTTAAAGATTTCTTATGATATATAGTTGGTCTTAAATGGAAATGTTGCCAACTGAAATACAGTATTTGTACCAATCTGTCATCCAGTAAATGTACCAATCTGTCATCCAGTAAGTGTACCAGTGCAGCAAATTAGAAAATTGTGTTATCACTGAAGAATATTATACTTTCAATACTCAACAGTTAAAAGGAAGAAACAGTCTTATATTTTGAATTCCTGGAAATTCTTTGCATTCATTTTTTTTTGTTAATGAATATTTCCATGAATGTATTGATGTTTGTAGTACTTATGGTATGTTATAGTAAGTAACAGCTCAGATAGCTGTTAACAGGAGTGCTGAACATAACAAAATTCTACTCAGTCCATTACTATGATATTTCTACTAGCCTTCAGAAGTGTATTTACTTTATGTCATTTTAAAACTGGTACTGAAAAATAATTGAAAATTTAGTATTTCAACTCAATTAATCTTTGAGAATTTTGTTTATTATAAAATTAAGAATAACACAAAAATAAAAATGTAACAAAAGAATTGTTAAAAATGTCAATATTTGGTTGCATACTAGAATAAATAAACTTTAGATTTCAATATTTGCATGTTACTAGATACCAATTTTATTTTTATTTTTGTTTTAAGTGTACCCCGACACTAATATATAGGATGGATCCCACGCTGGTATCACTTACACTTTTAGGACCATCTACATCACTAAGGGTACTGTCTATGGGTGGGGAAAGCTTCCCCCACCCCTCTTACCTAAAAAGTATATTGGATGCCAGGAACACAACACAGCTCTACAACTTGTATGGAACTACTGAGCTCTCCTGCTGGGCCATGCTGTACAAAGTTCAGGATTCAGACTTGAAGTAGGTTCACGAAACTACCAACCCTTCTGTAACACAATTTTTTTTCAGATTTAAGTTGCAATGTATGCCAGACCTTTTAATTTTGTTTTCAAGAAGGGTAGATTCTTCATAGCTACAGTATGACATTTGTACATGAATAACAAGTACTTGAAGAAAATGAAGTGAATGTCAGTATTGACTTGTGGGAAGGTTAACTTCAGCAAATTAATTCAGTTATTATTTCCTCTCAGCTTTGTATAACTGGTGGGATTGTCCTCTATAACTAATGTGACTGTAGCTCAATAGCTCTCAGTTTGTGAATTAAATTTGATAACCATATGTAATTCAAATCAACATTTTAAAAAATATATACCATTATACAGTTTAGCTCTATTATGGACTTTAAAAAAAAGTAACAAGAAAGAGCAAAAACCAACATGTTTTGTAAAATTCAACAAATCATTTATTTCTCTAAAATACAATGTGAAATTTATAAAATAACTTACAGTATTGTGAATTAAATCCCAAATAATCCTAAAGTTCAATGACAAGTCCAAATGTCAGAAGTTCTAACTGAATTGTAGTTATTCTGATATTGAATGTGTTGATGTGCCTGTAGTCTTGAAAATGCTAATATGCCAGTGGACTGGAGTGTGATGAGTTACTAATAGTCACTTGATGTATCACAATAATATTATCCAAAAATGCTCTTAGTTGAATTTACTATAAGTCCGAATTAATGTTGTTAATGTTCTTGTCCAAGAATATTATTGATAAGCACTTTTGTATTTCCAGTGAATAATAATCTGAATAAATAAATCCACCCAAATGAAATAATTAGTACAATGACAAGACTGATTCAGCTTGATGATGTTAAGGCAAAAATGAGACATTTCTCAAGTAAAAAAATAATATAAAAACCTAAGACACATTTATAAAGCCTGGATTTAGGTCAGCCTCCTCACTAAAATATTTGAAGGAATTTCCAGGTGAAAAACAAGGACCTAGACTCAGACTCAGACGAACATGTTTACCTCCATATATAATGATCTGAATATTTAACCTGTAATCTTTGAGAAATATAAGCTATGTATTATGTTGTTTACAAAATAAATGTCCCTAGTAAAGTACAAAGTGAACATGATTTTGGACAAGGTCAGGTACTCAACACAGATGTATATAACATATAAACTTTACTAAAAACCATAAAATAATACAAATTAAATATATGTAATACATTCTTGGCACATGTAGAGAGTTATTGTATTGCTCCGATGGGTTAGGCTACATAAATTGGTTATTAGCATGTATATTAGTCAGCTACAAAGTTAGTTTTGAGGAAATAACATTGGGTGTTAACATTTACTTGATGCATTTCTTCAGGCACTGTCCAGTAATAATAGTTCAAAGTTCAATCTTTCTCTTTTATAACTGGGGCCCTGAGTGGCAGAGTGGTCTAAAGCACCCTCAGTTATGGATCACTGCCATCTCACCCCTGTCTGCATGGGTTCAAGTCTCATATTCAGCCAGTGTTGGTATGTGGGAAAGCTTGTCAGTAGTGTCTCGTGGGTTGGTGGTTCTTTCTGGGGGTTTTCCCCTTGTTTTTCCTCCACCATTAATACTTGCTGCCATGTATGGCCTATCGTGTACTGAAAAATGGCATTAAACCCTACAACAACTCTCTTATAACCTGTTCAACACCATTATTACATCCCAGGAATTTGTAATAGATTCCAAAGTTCTATGCACAGTTTTGATCATATGAATTTAATGTGATGGAATTAAATGTAATAATCAGTTCAGTAACTTTTATATAACACTTTTTGTTATTTTTGAGCTCACCAAAATGTTATACTGCATATACTTGCATATAAATTGACTCAAACTACTAATAGCAATACAATAATACAATACAATAATAACTCTGCCATTGCATACTCTGCCATAAGATCTGGGTTAATGTTGTGTATTCTACAGACTCCAAAGATCCAGATCTGTCATCACATGATGTCATGAGAGATTTGGGTCAGTGCAGTTTGTAGTTGAATTTTGGCATGAGTATATATTGTATTTAATACATAACTATGATATCAGTTGAATGGACTTAGCATGGTAAGATAGATGTGTTACGTGGTAGTAACAATGTCAACACTAAGTTCTGTATTGACATTTTGTGTAATGGTGTGTGCTGAAGTTTTACATTAAAGTTTCATTTTGAAATTTTATGTTAAGTTATATGTTGAAGCTTTATTTTAATATATGTTGAAGTTTTGTGTTAATGTTTTATGTTAATGTTATATGTTGAGGTTTTATCTCAAGTTTTGCAAGTAACTTACAGAGATAATAAATCAGAGTATAGATGCATTTGAGAAACACTTGTTAAAGGAATCAAAGTATGCATATTTGCAACTATAGGGATATGTAAGATTCAAATACATATTCCATATAACAAGTGCTTTAATATAATTTTAATTTGATTTTTTTTCAGACAAGATTGTGAGATTTCCCTTGGCAAGCCAATTATTGACACTAACATCATGGTTGTTGATAAAATTACAGGGTCCACTATTTCAGAGGGAGAGGGCTATCTCTATACTGGTAGGTGACAGAGTTTATTCCCTTCTTGCTATTGCCTTGATTTATGTTGCAAAATGTACATTTTATCTGATCAAGTACACAAAATTGAAATTACAGCTAAAAATATCAGCCTAATATATAAACATTTTCAGTTTGTATACCCAACCAGTATTTAGAACTTGCCTTGCAAAAAATGTAGCCAAGGCATATATTGTATATTTTCTTTTGTAAGTTAAGTCACACTGCAAACATGATAGACCCTGATATGCCTTCACTGTGCTGGCACACCATAATCTGTGTTGCTTGTTCCACTGATTACTCCTAACAAAATGCATTGATGCAGATCTTCCAGCTCATCATTCAGTTGTAGATCTGGGTCTGTTTGCATTTATACTGCTCCTATAAATGAGTGTATATGGTGTTTTTGTTTTCCTGTCTGTATTCTTGTGTGACAGAATGCCAATTGTCCGAGGACTTTCACATAGAAGTAGAGTACATCACACATTCCTAAAAGTGAAACTAAAATACATGGAGAAATATGGTGGGGTAAATAATGTATGCACCTGATCATAGATGACACCAGGCCATTTGATTTCAATTGGGCAAGGTTCATGCTGCAAGTAGCACCTAACTTCATAATTTTGTACCCTAGATGGGACAATTTCAGGCTTTCCTTCTTAAAGCTTAAAGAATTCAGTCCTTCACAATTTGCACTTTAGTCGGGACAATTTCAGGCTTTCCTTCTTAAATATTCATGGATTTCATCAGGTTTCTGAGATATATTTTCTGTTAAAGAAAGAGGATGTTTTGCCAACATGTAATTTGCAACTTAAACTTGCAACAGATTTCTCTGTCAGTTATTGATAATGTTTAATCTTTTTCTCAAAACAAAACTATTATGTTTTGCTCAGTGCTCTATCTTCGCTTGTGCAATGGCTTCTTTAAACCACTATTTAACAATAATAATTTTGAAATAAGCAACAAATTATATTCATTAGTTTGGATAAATCATGACACCTTTTTGATGCTCTTTTGTAAGAAAGTTTAACATGTGAAAACGCACTGGAATGCCATCCTGAAATTTCCCTGTTCATTCCAGGAAGCAAGATCAGGAAGTGTATTTTGGATGGGGAAGAGAATCGAGAAGATGTATACAACTCAGAGACAGAAGTATGGAGAGATACTGGAGATTTAGTGAAAGTGACACAAGAGGGCAGTGTTTTCTATCTTGGCAGGGGAGATAATCAACGAAAAAGAAATGGAAAAAGGCTTAACTTGGATGAAATTGCTATTGTAAGTCAATGTGATTTCATGCAGCAGTAGCATGTGTTTTTAAAAAGTGCATAATGTTCTTTTTTAAAAGACATCAAGACTTACATAAGTACCCAGAGAATGAATTTTAAAACTGAAATATCCACCCATAGATAAATGCATTTTAGGAACACAGATTAATTTTTCTTATAAGAATCTAATAATAATATATTTTACTTATCCAGGATAATGTAATTATTCAAATCTAGTTTACAAAAATTTACATATACAGAGATGAGTTCTTTTACTTGTGTAAGTTAATATTTAAGCCATGCTGGTATATACGGTGGATTCTGTATCGATGTTACAGATATAACTGCCCCTCCCCCACCCTGCCATCAAATAAGCAATACCCTTAGTTTTACATCTTAATGTTGCTCTTGTTTTGTAGTTTTATTGCCATTTTTCCCATTATGATATTGTTATACATGGCATAACAAACCCCTGTGGGGGTAACACATCCATATTCAGACAGCCGAAAATCTTTCCTCAGTTTCATTTCACAAGTCGAGTTCAAAAATGGCCACCAAAAATGTTCATTCAAAACAAAACATTCTTGAAGAGGGGTTAAAAATGTTTTCTCACGATCCCAGTCAATCATTAAATAGGATACTGCACAATAATTTTCATGGGCTTATTTGAACCAATTGGAATCACATAAAGTGATATTGTAGCATGTGGTAATATCAAAAATATGAAACTGCACATACTATAGGAAAACTATACCTACTATGTGATAATACAAGTTATTCAGGGCTAACATACTGTTATCACATAGATATATAACATTAATACTAATTGTACAAGGCTGTACTGTTATTATATATATATATATATATATATATATATATATATATATATCACATCTGCCATGTTCAGATGTTATGCAATCATAAAATCAGGATTGCTCATGTAAATATTTTCCATATAATTTCTTCAAAACTGAAACATGAATTGCTTGTATAAAATCATGATGCAAACTGTTCCATAAAACTGTACTTACATAAGATCTCCTTAAATATTTTGGTATTTATAAATCATGTATTTTCACTTGCTAGTATTGTTTTTACTAATGTTATTCATTTTGAATACATTGTCCAATCATATGACATTAGGAATATTAGACTGCTACTGCACAAGTCCTATTAAAAGCCAAAATTCACCTTTTCTTATCTCATGTAGACAAAGGGCAATAACCTATGCCAATTACCTGCCCTTGCCACCACCCTGTGTTGCTGGCTCTTAGCTTTGCTGCTGTACTGGTAACATTTTACAGTTTATCCTCCAACAATCCAAGCCATTTTGGTTCACTAATTGAATCATCAAACGTTCCTTTTGGAAGTATTATGTGGATTAATTGTTCTGCTGCAGAGTGTATACATTCTTTTTTTTACAGTTTCTGCCAAATTTGAGTGATTTTATCACCTTTAGGGACTCTGTCCTTTTAAGACCACATCACCTATGCTATCATTGACCTCTGCAATGTCATTACACGTTAGCAAGACTTTTGACCATTTTTTGCTTGCTCTGTATTTCTAACAGAGATTGTATTTGCGAGTTATTATTGCACTCTCGAGCACTACTTGAAACACACACACAGGCAGGTTATGGCACAAACACCTTTCCCTTCTGGTGAGAGCCAAGACTTAGGATATAAACCCCTCAAGCCCTTGCTTCATGGCTGAAATGGGTTGTGTACTCAGTGTATTCTCATGTAACACCAGATCAGAGACACTCACAAGGATTATGCCGCAGACAATTTGAGTGATCTCTGCAAACTTTGCAAAATCCACATTCAAATATAGGGTTTCAATCTTTGATATAATAAAATGTCAAAATTTTAATGTCAGAGTGGAAAACCTTACCAACATGGTTGGTTCAATGGAGGCAGCACAGATGGCCACCAGACCCAGCTAGATCAATCAACATTGTGGTGAAATTTTGTAGGTAAGAAGAGTTCAGTATTCATCTTCTTAATCACATGTAAAGGTCACAGGTCAAGTGACCTCTGGCTGTGTTGCTGCTGCAATTACTAGAAGAAGTTATTGGGGAACCAACCATCATTCCCTAGAAGGGTACCCAAGGTAGAGATTGGATGCTTAGGATCCCATCCTCCTTTTGTTTATTCTCCTAACATAATATGATTAGGGAATGTATTCAAAGGAAACTGCAAATTTTTTATGTAAATTATATTTCATCAAGAATTCTTACTCAATTGAATTACTTATAAACCCTCCCAACCATTCTGCCATGCAAAATCATAATTTTATTTTATGTTCCTGCAAATCCCTGAGATGTATAGAAAAGTCTTGTTATATGTATAAATGGCAGGCTAGATATATGTATATTTTCTCAACATTTAGTACCCAGATGCCACAATTCATTACAGTTACCTGTCCATGTTGTCCTTGAACCTTACACAGATAGCATGGAGAATTCTTTGGTTTTTATCTAAACTTTATTAAATTTGCTATATTCCAGGTGACACTATAGGCATAACTTTCCACCAGCTTTATGTTCAAAAATAAGACAGGTGAAGAGCTACAACAGGTTATTCATTCTGTTCTATTTTTCTTAAAGATTAGACCTTGAACAAAGTGCCGAAGCACATAGCTAAGGATGAAGACACCAGAAGCCTACTCACTGACATATCAGTGCAGGAATCTTTGGCAGAAATAGGAGATAAATCAGCAACTTACCCTCCAGTTACAAAATGCCTGAAATTTACAGACAGTGTTGGCACCTATGTCACCACCATATGAGTATGCATGGTTGGCTATACCTTAATGAGCAGTGAGGGAAGGAGCAAAACAAAGTGTCATCCCATACATCCGATACACCAAACAGGCACATGGATCAAACATCCCATAACCCATCCCAACATTATGACTTGAATGATGCCCTCCCTACAAACATGGCCTACTTCCATTTTGAATGTCCTAGGCTTGATACAATGGATCATAAGGGACAATGACCTCAACACATACATAATAAGTTCAAAGAAGTAATTCTGTTGTCCTGTCTGTCAAGGGCAAATATGTCAACCAGTCTAACCCATATTTGGCATCCAAGCACTCTCTATTTATGATGCTGAGTATAGTACCTCAACTTCCAACAGATGCCACTTCTGATTCTATCAACCCCTAGTCAGTAGAAGAGACTCTTTTATAGGTGTCTGACTGGGAATCACCATTTCCAATTCAGAAGTTTTGTCAGTGGCATACCTCATTACTCTTCATCAGCTCCTTCTCAGGCAATTCAAGAGATGTCAGCCTCTACTCATGCAAGCAGAGATGACAATGCTTGTTCTTAAGTTCCCATGTCACTCCTTCTCTATACGATGTCATGGGAAGACTCAGCCTTCAGAGCTTCAATTGAAGTTTTCAGCCTTTTACCTCCAGAGTTCTGTCCTCCTCCTGTGCTGTCAATCACCTGGACATGGTTATCAGCATCTGTTGATCATATCATGAAAAAGGAAGAATCCAGTTTGAAATTACCATCTGGCAGAATCACAGAGAGTTTTAACTGTTACATTATCAATTAAAAGATCCCAGAATCAACCGTATCTTTATCTCACAAAAGTGTCTACTATTGAAATGTGCCACGTTTTCATTTGGACACCCCAGCAGTTAACCATGACATACCAGCTTTTGGGATGACAAAACCATACTCTGTCTGTATGGATCAGCATTTTGGTGCACATTGATGTAGCTATGGGCTTTATGTTGGACTTTGTATCAATGGCTATTTTCCAACAAAATAGTGCTCATCATTTCATACTCCAAATTCCAGAGGACATGCATTTGAGTCAGCCTCCAAAATGGTCAGGGTCTTGGACATATCTGCTCAACATACTTCAGCCAATGCCATCACAGCAGCTGCAAATTTGCAGTTAGCAGGATGAGATGGACTACTTCTACCTCCATACTCCTTAGTAATCATCGTAAGTTCAAGCTAAGGTAACGGCCATTATTTTCTAATTACTATTTTTAATGGTCAGATTGAAGAAGTATACAAACAAGCTGTTAAGGAAATAAATTTCCCTGCCCCACAACTGCAACACAAAGACAGGGGCATTATGGGAAATCAATAAAAGGAACCAAGTGACACAACTCTAACACAAACCTCATACTAGTTCCCCCCAATCAAAAACCACAATTCTCATGAACCAAAGTGGACAAAAGAAAGAGAGGTAGCAATCACTTATGCTGCAGTTTCTCTACACAACCACCACATCTTTCAAAAAATTACATAATCTCCACAATGCCCTTATCACATATCCCAGTAGGAGGTAGTCTTAATTTCTTTGCTACTGAATGAGAAAAGATTTGCCATGATGATCAATGGATCCAACAAGTGGTTTCTGAGGGACTCTGCATCACTTTCAAAACACCTCCTCTTCTGTCCAGAGACCCATTGGCTTCAAGCATTCCAACAAACCCATTCAAAGTCACCACCTTGCAGCAAAATGTAAACAACCTTCTCCAGAAAAGGGTTGTAAAATCATTTGAAATATAAAATCTCCAGGATTTTATTCCAGATGTTTTTTGGTCCCAAAGGCAAACTGCACTCTGCACACTTTCATTGACTTAAGCATCCTCAATCATTTTATTAATGCTTCTTTGTTATGTATGGAAACACCATGGTGCATTTTGAATGCCATTCAAGAGGGAGACTTTGCAATCAGCTGGACTTAAAAGATGTATATATTCATGTTCCTATTCATAAGACTTCCAGGAAATTTCTGCGATTTGCATACTATGACATTGTTTATCAATTCCAAGTGCTCCCACACATACACCCTCCCAGCCTCCCAAACTACATCAAAATAGAGAACATGCTCCAACAGTAACAGATATTCTCAGGTTTCGCTGCCAATCACTATATCAAGGGGAGATCACTCTGCTCGACTTTCACCTAAGTGGGCAGATAACTTCTAGCTCATTTTTAGCTAAAAGTTTTGCCTGGAAGGGGAGGATTTGCATGGTGGTGTTAGTTCTCTTAAGGTATTTCATAGATAGTCACTAAGAAATACATTTTTCTTAGATATTGTAATAAAGAGGGTTTATTAATTGGATGGACCAATATTGTGATGTATCATCTAAGTTATGAGGACCATGGCTCATTGTTTGAGACACCATGATATATAGTTTTGTAAAAGTTGCTTTATCTCTTGCCATGCATATTTAAATAGTACAGTCCCTATCATTATTATAGCAAACTCCATCATCATGTTCAAAATAAATACTACAAATTGAGAAAGTTCATTTATTGGAAAGAAAAATGGAATAAATCACATTGCCTATGTCAATTGATCAACTCTTTACTTAATAATTATAGTTCCATCCATCTGTCAAACTCTTCACCTAATGATTAAAGTTCCGTCCATCTTTCAAACTCTTCACCTAATAATTATAGTTCCGTCCATCTTTCAAACTCTTCACCTAATAATTATAGTTCCGTCCAGCTGTACAACTCTTCACCTAATAATTATAGTTCATCCATGTCAAGTGCCAAATTTTTCGCCAGTGAAATTCATTAATTAATTCTTAGTCTAGCCAACAATAAACTGTCTTGGAGTATGAGTTTGGACGAAAGAATGTTTACTTAACTGGGTCAGGCTGTTAGAATATTGATAGTAGAACCGAAATTGGTGTTTGACACGCTTAAGAGAGAGAATTTCTCACATATAGATGTCAAAGTGATTTGAAACAAATGGTAGGGTGATATTTCGACCTCAAGTGGCATTTTCGGCATCTTGATAGACCGTTTTTCAAAATGTCCGTAGGAATAGCGTTGATTCCGATTGGTCAAATGTAGAAGGAGGGGGGTGTCGAACCCTAGAATCAGGGAAATATATATTCTCTGAGCTGATGAGTTTGAATTAGTCTGAAAATTTCTCTGCAAGAGAGAACCGTTACCAGGACTCCAATCGTTCTTTGCAAGAAAGATGTTCATAAAAATTGTGGTTCCAGGTTAAACTAAATGTGGAACGATTGTAAGACGCCAAAAAAACCCCAGGGAAAATAGTTTGTTTGGAAAGAGTGAGAATTAGCGAGAAGTCAAGAAAAGGAGGGAAAAGAAGTCAAGAAAAGGAGGGAAAAGAAGTCAAGAAAATAGAGTTGTGGAATTCCCCGTTCAATCAAAGGGCAAGCTAAAGTCGTGACGCACGCAGAAGGAAAAAACCAGTCGACGAACAAGGTCATTGTGAATCACCCAACAGTCCAATGTTAATGAACATTCGATTTCATGATGAACGTTATTATCAGTTATTAACGGTTAAATTCATTTATTTTATTAGTGTTTGAATTTTAATTAACGTATCACTTATTTTAAAGCTTCGTTTTTTTTAAGTGCTTCTGAACGAAGAATAGTCAGAAGGAAAGAAAATTGTAATTTATTGTGTCATTCTTCTCTTAATTGTATTTTAATTAAATTCTCATTTTATCTTTACGGGGGCTCGTGTGTTGTCTTGTTCAAGATACCATCTCAGATTTCCATATCCACTCTATGACCGGGCAAATTACACCGTAGAGGTCATTCCTTTAGGTAACGAGAATTAGCGGGAGGCGGTTTTCGAGTGTTGTTTTTCCAAGTTGCGCAATACCTCTGACCAGGTCTTGTGCGATATTGTACTAATAACCCTTGATACCGAGCCAGCCGTTACAATCCATCTGTCAAACTCTTTACTTCATAATTAAAGTTCTGTCCATCTGTCAAACTCTTTACCTAATAATTATAGTTCTGTCCATCCATCAAACTCTTTACCTAATAATTATAGTTACATCCATCTGTCAAACTCTTCATCTAATAATTATAGTTCCATCCATCTGTCAAACTTTTTACCTAATAATTATATAGTTCCTTCAGTGTGACACTCTTCATTATGAAGCATAACTCAACATTGTTATGTAAAATTTGGAACACATATTAGGTTTGCGGTGTATTATACACCTTTTGCCATTAGGAATTCTTTAGTTTCATTTGGTTGTTTTAGACCAGAAGATTTTACTGTGTGGTTCTGTTGTCCATTCACCATTTTACATTTATCCATTAGCACAAAATTGTTATTACATTCTTCTGATTCACATGGAGTATTGTCATGACACTTTACACACACACATACACACATCCCAAGGTCTAGTTGGTCCTAAATTAAAAAAGTGCCTTGCAAACTTCCAATATAGCTGGAACTTTATTGAAAATCTTATTACTGATCCACATGATCAGATGCTCATATCAATATGAAGTTTTCAGAAAAAGACTTCTTATGATATCTAATTGGTTCTAAATTATAATGGTATCAATCTGACACCATTATGGCAGTCATCTTGAAAATCTTGTCATTCCTGCATCTTTTAATTGGAAAGTCATATTGCTTGTTATTTTTTAACAGAACACTTTTTATGATGTTTTCTTGTTCCAAATGAAAATGGATCTGATCTGATGTCCAACATGGCCACCACAGTGGTCATTTTGAAAACATTGTTATTACCTCTCCGACTGAATGGATGGTCATATCACTGAAAAACCTTCCTGTGACGTAATTGGTCCTATAAGAAAATGGTGCTATTCAGATGCCATTCATCCATCATGAAAATATTGTTCTTGTTTTATCATCAAAGCAGAAAGTCATATCATCATGTGGTGTTCACTACAACACTTCTTATCTTGCCTTCTTAACCCTAAATGAAAATAGTGCCAAGCTGAAATCCAATATGTCCATCACAATTTATAATTTGAAAATTTTGTTTTTGCTGAAGAATATAATTAATGGTTTCAACACTTAACAATTAAAAAAAAGAAATAATTCTATCTTGAAGTCCTGAATTTGTTTTTAAAGTCAATTGAGTGTTGGTTCTTTTGAGGGACTCTTTTCTTTTTTTTCCATCGGTCTGTTCATTGGTCTATGAATGAGTGAAAATTAGTTTATGGAACAAAACTCGAAAATCATCTAAATATATTCCTTTGAATATCTCTATACATGTACTAGACTAGTAAACCTAGATGTACCTTGTGCTATTGAAATATTATTTTCTCCAGCTGTGTGACCATCCTTCATACACATTTTCATTTCTGCAGCAAAAATCCGAAACTTGTCAAGATATTTCTATGAAACTTGAGTATATTACGTATAATTTTCATGATCAAAAACAAATCCTTCCATCTCCTAACAGACATTTTGCTATGGTGGTAGATATATTGCAAACTAATATCAATATATGGACAAACATTTAAGGTAGGTCTGTATCATATATACATATATGTATGTATGTGTATATATATATATATATATATATATATATATATATATATATATATATATATATATATATACACATACATACATACACACACACACACACACACACACAGTCGGCTCCGCTTATATGCATGGCCTCGGGACCAATGCTATGATATGCAATTAGGCGGCGTATGCACTAAGCTGGCATTCATGTTATGGCGTGTATCTGGTGCAGTATGCGTACTGACACTCATTATTTCTCCGAAGCAAACCCTCATTTGAATAGATTCAGGTTAAACGGGGCATTTAAAAAACTAAAAAGACAATATATATGTATGAATACATACGCAATACAGTCGTAGAACATGTTCACTTAATATGCTTGTCTTGCACTCCCTGGTGATCAACAAAGGTGTTAAAGCCATCGATCATGCTAGGTTAATTGTTATGGTTGTCTTCTATCGCATCTCCTGGTGATCAACAGAGAGTCATAGAACTAATGCCGCCGTCTTGTTAATATTTATGGTTATCTACTATAGCGCCTCCTGGTGACCAACGGAGATCTAATAGCTGTGATGTTGATATTAACAGACCTCATTAATCAACCTTGACCGCCAATGTTCGGATTCGGTTTGTTTTCATTATGAAAGGAACAGTTTTGAACAATGCAGTTATCCGAAGCAACTTAACACATAATAATGCATGTTCGGACCAGAAAAATTCATACAATAATGCGAAATATGCATATAGATGATATGCAATTATCCGAAGATGATATCCATTGAAAAAAATGGTAACAAATCGGGACCAACACAAAGCTATGCAATAAGGCAGAATATGCAGTTATATGATATGCACATATCTGGAGCCGACTGTGTGTGTATATATATATATATATATATATATATATATATATATATATATATATATATATATATATATATATATATATATATATATATCCTGAGTTCTGTAGTTATATCCCATTATTCCATAATTACAAGTTTAGACAGTTTTCATCTTCCCATAGGTTGTCAAGAAGTTGCCATTTGTCCAAGATTGTTGTGCTGTTCTGGATGATAACACATTGGTTGTGTGTGTAATACTGTGTGTGAACAGAAGTCAGAGTCAGATAGATATTCAGACACATATCAAGGGCCATATCAAGTCACACTTGCCGTCACAATATCATCCTGATGGAGTTCTTTGTCTGCCAGCTCTTCCCATGACTAGACATGGTAAGTCACATGTGACATCTCAGTATGATCATGACGGAGTTCTTTGTCTGCCAGCTCTTCCCATGACTAGACATGGTAAATTATATTAAAATGGTACTAAAATGGAATGGGATACCAAGGTTACCATCATGAACATTTTGTTATCACTACTTCTATTGAATAGATGGTCATGTTAACATGGGAATTTTACAAAAGGACATCTTGTGATCTCTAGTTGGTCCTAAGTGAAAATATTGCCTCTCAAAAATACAAATGGCTGAACTTGTAAATCTTGTTGTTTACTTTTCCTTCAGAATGGAGAGCAATGTTGACATGGTGTTTACACTAAGAGTCTTCTTACTTCTAGTTAGTTCTGAATGAAAATGATGATTCTCAGATATATGATGTTGCCAACATGGTAGCCATCTTGAAGATGTTGTTCTCACTACTACTTCTAAACAGAGGTACACAGATTTTTCAGTAAAAGACTTTGATATTTAGTTGGTCCTAAATAAAAGTGGTACCAATCTAACATACAAAATGGTCATCATGGCATCTGTCATTAAATTTATGTTATTAATACTCCTGAGTTTGCTATGATGTCTAGTTGGTCTTTAATGAAAATGGTGCTTGTTAGATGTACCCACAGACATTGAATATGACCATTATGGTGACTGTCTTGAAAATATTGTTATATGTACTTACCCTGAATGGATGGTCATTTTGATTTTCACTTAGGTCTAGCTGGTCTTTTATGACAATCGTATCAATCTAATCTCATATAGCTTGTTGCTACTCCTCCTTGTGAAAGGATGGTTGTATAGTAAACCTGTCTTGAAAGACCAGTGCTATGCAAGAATACCTGTCGTAAGAGACCACATTCTCAGTGCACAAATTTATTGATTTTTAGCATTGTAACCTGTTATGAGAGACCACCTGTCTTGAGAGACCATACTATTTTGGCTAAAGAACTGGGCTGCTAAGACAGGTTCTATTGTAATAAAATGTGGTTTTCATAAAATGTCTTTTTATGATCTTGTTGGTCCTAAATGAAAACAATACTTCTGAGACATTCAGTATGGTAGTGAAGTGGATATCTTTAAACTTGCTACTTTTCCTACACAGATGATTGTGTCCAAATGGATTTTCAGTAAAAGACTTACAATGCCTGTTTGGTACTAAATGTAAAAGGTGCAGATCAATCTTCCAAAATGGCCACCATTTCTTGTTATTGGTTTTTCTACTAATTGAAGTGCCTTGACTTCTTATTATGAGTCACTGATATTTAATGATGATGATGATGAGCTACATAAAATATGGCTGACATGGTGGCCATCTTGAAAATCTTAGTACCACTAGTCTTCTTATGGGAGTGTTATATGAGGTTGATGTGGTTATGCTTAAACACTTCTCATCATATGTTGAAAATTATGCCAGTGTTACTGCCCAAACTCTGACACTTATTTCAAGTTCAGTCGTCTTGACTGGTTTTTAGCTGCACTGACTTGTAAGCATTGTAGCATAACTAGCGTGAATATATTTTGATGATTTGCAAGTATATCTTATGCATACTTTGAATGATTTCATTTTTTTTTTCCAAAGCTATAATATAGATTTGACCAAACTTAGCATGTGGATATATCCTGGCTTTGAAACATGTCTAGTGATCTTCTGTCCATAACCTTCGATTCATGGTCAAAGGCCATGATAAAGAATTGGTTCTACACCAGTTATTACAGCAATCTTGTAGCCATGTTAGCTGAAAGATAAGACAATTGTTTTGTTATCAAATATGGTATGTTTGAGTTTCTCAGAAATATAGAGATTTTTTAAATACTCGGCAGTTAAAATCAAGAAATTATCTTGTATTGGATTCTTGTCAGTTGAGTGTGAGTTATATTTCAAAACATCCAACAGGTTAAGATGTGTATTAATTTTATGAAATTTCAAACATCCAAACTTTGCTGTATTGTGTTGTATGAATAAGCTGAACTGTCAAATGCATCAATTTACTTTTCCTTCCAAATACATTGAAACTATCAGACATGGCTGGTTTTTATTGGGACAGAAGTTAATTGATTTTGATAACATTCAGGATATTTAAGAATCAAGTTCAGCAAGAATTTGCAGTTTTTATTTGAAAGTGAAAAATATTTCTTACTCTTGACAGGCAAATTTGATAGTAAGGCTGTCCTTCAGACTTTCAAAAAGATGCAGTCAAATCATCCATTTCTAGAACCAGCTGATCTATTGAGAAACCTATGGAAGGTATGGTTTACAGTTCAATTTTTTTCCCAGATTTGTATTAGTATGGATGGTTATGTTTTATTTTGTAAGATTTAATGACATTTGTAAGCACATGATAGGCTTTGTATGGCAGCCCATTTACTTGGTGAAGAACCCAGTGAAACCAAAGAAAGAACCACTGACCCTCTAGAAGCTATTGACAAGCTTTCTTACATAGCCACACGGCTTTTTGTGTTCAAGTTTAATCTTCTAAATTTCGATTCTGGAGTAAGTTTGGTTGATAATCTTTTCCTATGTTAAAACTGGACTTATTTCATCGGGTGATACCAAAAACAATATATTTTAACTCATGGCTTTACCACTCATTAAAATATCATGTTTTTGGTACTACACAATGAAATATATCTGGTATTAACATTGGAGAAAAATATAATCTAAGTATGGAGGGGGGATTTTAATGTTAATGTTGATTAATGGTAATGTATTAATGTTAGTTAATGGTAATATATTAATATTAGTGTTAATTAATGGTAATTTATTAATTTTAGTTAATAGTAATGTATTAAAATTAATGTTAGTTTATGGTAATGTATTAATATTAGTAGTATCTAATAGTAATATATTAATGTTAGTTAATGGTAATATATTAATATTAGTGTTAGTTAATGGTAAATTATTAATTTTAGTTAATAGTAATGTATTAATGTTAATGTTAGTTTATGGTAATGTATTAATATTGGTGTTAGTTTCACAACTGCAAATTTATTTCTAAGGAAACATTTTAACCTATATTTGCATAAGTGAAACCACTAGTCAAACACAAAACTGTTATCTCCATAATACAATATGTATTTATAAGCATTTAATAGCATCCAATCACAGCTATGACTATAACACACTTAGTGGAATTTGGTCAAACATATTTTGTCAAGATAGATCAGACATTCTATTATCCATGGTACTACGAGACTGAGTCAAGATAGATCAGACATTCTATTATCCATGGTACTACAAGACCGAGTCAAGATAGATCAGACATTCTGTTATCCATGGTACTACGAGACCGAGTCAAGATAGATCAGACATTCTGTTATCCATGGTACTACGAGACCGAGTCAAGATAGATCAGACATTCTATTATCCATGGTACTACGAGACCAAGTCAAGATAGATCAGACATTCTATTATCCATGGTTCTACGAGACCGAGTCAAGATAGATCAGACATTCTATTATCCATGGTACTACGAGACCGAGTCAAGATAGATCGGACATTCTATTATTTCCATGGTACTACGAGACCGAGTCAAGATAGATCAGACATTCTATTATCCATGGTACTACGAGACTGAGTCAAGATAGATCAGACATTCTATTATCCATGGTACTATGAGACTGAGTCAAGATAGATCGGACATTCTATTATCCATGGTACTACGAGACCGAGTCAAGATAGATCAGACATGCTGTTATCCATGGTACTATGAGACTGAGTCAAGATAGATCAGACATTCTATTATCCATGGTACTATGAGACAGAGTCAAGATAGATCAGACATTCTATTATCCATGGTACTACGAGACCGAGTCAAGATAGATCAGACATTCTATTATCCATGGTACTACGAGACTGAGTCAAGATAGATCAGACATTCTATTATCTATGGTACTACGAGACCGAGTCAAGATAGATCAGACATTCTATTATCCATGGTACTATGAGACTGAGTCAAGATAGATCAGACATTCTATTATCCATGGTACTACGAGACCGAGTCAAGATAGATCAGACATTCTATTATCCATGGTTCTACGAGACCGAGTCAAGATAGATCAGACATTCTATTATCCATGGTACTACAAGACCGAGTCAAGATAGATCGGACATTCTATTATATCCATGGTACTACGAGACCGAGTCAAGATAGATCAGACATTCTATTATCCATGGTACTACGAGACTGAGTCAAGATAGATCAGACATTCTATTATCCATGGTACTATGAGACTGAGTCAAGATAGATCGGACATTCTATTATCCATGGTACTACGAGACCGAGTCAAGATAGATCAGACATGCTGTTATCCATGGTACTATGAGACTGAGTCAAGATAGATCAGACATTCTATTATCCATGGTACTATGAGACAGAGTCAAGATAGATCAGACATTCTATTATCCATGGTACTACGAGACCGAGTCAAGATAGATCAGACATTCTATTATCCATGGTACTACGAGACTGAGTCAAGATAGATCAGACATTCTATTATCCATGGTACTACGAGACCGAGTCAAGATAGATCAGACATTCTATTATCCATGGTACTATGAGACTGAGTCAAGATAGATCGGACATTCTATTATCCATGGTACTATGAGACCGAGTCAAGATAGATCAGACATTCTATTCATGGTACTATGAGACTGAGTCAAGATAGATCAGACATTTTATTCATGGTACTACGAGACTGAGTCAAGATAGATCAGACATTCTATTATCCATGGTACTACGAGACTGAGTCAAGATAGATCAGACATTCTATTATCCATGGTTCTACGAGACTGAGTCAAGATAGATCAGACATTCTATTATCCATGGTACTACGAGACCGAGTCAAGATAGATCGGACATTCTATTATATCCATGGTACTACGAGGCCGAGTCAAGATAGATCAGACATTCTGTTATCCATGGTACTACGAGACTGAGTCAAGATAGATCAGACATTCTATTATCCATGGTACTATGAGACTGAGTCAAGATAGATCAGACATTCTATTATCCATGGTACTACGAGACTGAGTCAAGATAGATCAGACATTCTATTATCCATGGTACTACGAGACTGAGTCAAGATAGATCAGACATTCTATTATCCATGGTACTACGAGACTGAGTCAAGATAGATCAGACATTCTGTTATCCATGGTACTATGAGACTGAGTCAAGAAAGACATCACAGTGTTATCAACAGTTTTGACTCTACATCAGATTTTTTCTTTGTTCAATCAGAAAGTGTGTTACATTTATAGATGCATTAGAATTTTATTGTTGAGTCAGTTTGCCATTATTTTTTTTGGCTGTTTCTTTTCAGAATAATAGAAGGATCTTTTTGAACAGGCAAGAAATGTACATGCAATGAAATTTGAACATAAGATATACATTGATAATGATTGTTGGTTTTTTTCCTTATATTTTTCTGCAGATAAGTCTCAGAGTATAAAAGCAATACAAACATGTATACTCTTTTTATCCGTTTTAATATTTGTATAGAATAGCATTGACTGCACTTAAACTCAGCTTTCATTTCTGAATATTTTGAGGTGTCTGTCAAAATATGAAGGAATAAAGGTAAAATCTCCTGTGAATTCATCACAAATGTGATAAATATACATTCATATTGAAGTGTTAACAAAACATATTTCTTGCTTATAAACTAAAAATATTGAACATACTAAATAAATTTACGTTTTCTTTGGAGTTCTGTGTTTCATTTTGATACATATAATGTAGTTCCATCTTGGCAACCTGTATTTTTAAGGAACTTCTCAACTTTAAGGATAATGCTGTGATTGATGCCAAAGATAACTTCCTGCTGTCAGGTGGAGATTCTTTTCAAGCCGTTCAGCTGTTGGAGCGAGTAGAAGCAGGGCTTGGTTGTCAGCTTGGATTGAGTGAACTGGTCCAGATAATATTACACAAAACATACCAAGATGTACTGCAGTATCTAATCTTCAAGTGCCAAGAGAATTTAGTCATTAACCAGACAGGCTGTAAATTGTCACATAATCCAGCCCTAGATACTAAACTAACAGCTGATACTGGCCAACTTAGACAGGGACCAGATCTTCTCATTGACCATCAATGCAACAAGATTTTAGCTTCCCATTTAGATGAAAATGATTCAACAAATATAATGATTGGAAGAGGAGGTCCTAATTTTATGTCTCATACGAATACAGGTGAAAGAATTGCTGACCCACCTGTAAAAATGTCAAGATTACAGTGCTTGGGATCATTATCAAGAGGAAACAGAGAAACCTTTTCATCAAAATTAAATAGGAAATATCATCAGCAAACACAGGAAACTATTTGCAAACATTGTGATGGAGACAGAAATACTCATCGATTGGATACATTTGGTGTTGTTTCCATGGAAATTTCATGGCAGTTCAACACAGGAAAATGTGTGGATGCTTCCCCACTCCTTGTGTTCCCAAGGTGAGTTAATTGAGTTGAAGTTTACATGATTTGGTTGATATTCATTTTAATCATACAACTTTGTTTATTATTATTGTGTTAAATTCAGGTCATAAATATATGCCACCTTATATAATGAAACCTTTTAATAGCACCATAGGTCAAACTATTTATAGATAATTGATTTTGATATATTGTTCATGAAATTTATTGTCTTCAGATGTCAGCCAGAACTGAGATATGGGGATCAATTACTGGTTACAGCAGTGATACCTTTGGCATTGACAATTTTGAGATTTATTATTAAGATTTTTTTTATTAATGTTAGCTTACCACTAGCTTTGTACATATATTAACATTAGTTTTACATTCTTGGTTAAGTATTGCATTTAGCACGTTTTATTTTTCACACTAAGACTGCTCTACCTGGAATCATGAACATGGTGAGGTATTCCATTTTGACAAGTACTAAATCACAAAAGTAGGCCATGGACCGATTTTTAATGCTTTGTGACTTTGGTCACATTATGTGTTTAACGTTAATAGCTAAAGTTGTTTCATACAAGAATCATCAAACTAGATGATTGAATGCATCTTTATTTAGTACTACACTTTTGCAACAAAAGAAGGTCATTGTGATCTACATTTTATATTTACTAAGGTTAAGTTCTTATGTTTAGTTCATGGCCAAAACGTTCTTTCATACCCAATATATTTACTGTTACTCCTGGATTCATGAAACCTGGTGTGGGGATGTACCTTGAGGAGTACTACACTTTTTTTTACAAAACTAGGTCACTGACACATATTTTACATTTGACTGGTTACATTTTGTGTTCTATTTTTCAAGCTCTGTTCATGCAAACACCAACAAAATGATTATATGCATCTCTGTTTGTACAACATGCTTGTAACAAATGTCCACTGTGGCCTTCATTTTAGTATTAAGGTTAAATTTTGCATTAAGTTCCCGACCATAGTTTTTTTTTGCACCCTTGTCATAAAGTTATACCTGGATTCATGAAACTTGGCATCAGCATGCATTTTGGTGAGTAATACACCCTCATGACAAAAGTAGGTCACTATGACCCATATTTCATTTTTCATTGACCTTGGTTAAATATTATAGGAAGAGGTATGCACAAACAAAAGACTTCCCTGACATTCCAAGTATGGTCAGCTTTGATCTTTGCCTGAAACAAAACCTACCATGGGATTTTAACTACAGCATGAATGTAACCGATTCTGACTTATTCATGCTTTGGAATGGAGACCTGATACAACATTCTGCAGTGTCTGTCTGAGAGACCTTTTAAAGGGTTTAAATTTGATACGGTGGGGCATAATACAAAAGGTTGCCTTCCCAGGTCCATCAGCAGATTGATTACAATATATAGGTTACTCTACTTCCACTATATTTGTGGAATCAAAATCGGTTCCATTAACACTGCTTTTCTTTATTAATCTGTGCTAACTTTTGTATCTGTCACACAAAACTCTAAGCTAATGCACATAACATTACAGAGCCATCTCAAGACCAAAGGACTGTAACTTTCTCCATGTCTTAATAACTATTCACCTTATTTATTAGGATTGGGTTTGAAGAAGAAATCACATTTTGAAGTAAAATGTTTCTTTTGATAATGCCTAATCATAAAATCAGCATTCCATCCCAAACCCTCACCAAAGCTACCCTCTTGGAATAGCATGCACTCCAAGTTGAGTAGTAACTGACAAATGCCAGAACTTTGAGCCAGTCCCTCAGGTGAATAGGAGACGTTTCTCATCTGACTTTGAATTGATAAACAGGTGATATTGTTATACTTTTAGAGCCAAAATAAGTTTTTTTTAAAAGACATTTGTTAACATCATTTTCACTTGGGAGTACTAGTTTTATAAGTTTCTGGAAGAACTCATAGGATCATGTAAGTATTATCACAGACACTGTAATGTATGCAGGAACTTCATGAATGCATTCATAATGAAAGGCTCAATTCACAAGATCATGTAAGACTACAATTTTATTTTTAGCTCACCTAGCTATCATTAATCCATATTACACTAGAACCTGTCATAAAGATCACCTCTTTTGCCAAAAATTATGGTCTCTCAAGACAGGTGGTCTCTCGTAGCAGGTCACAATGCTATAAAATGAATAAATTTGTGCATGGAGAATGTGGTATCTCAGGGCAGGTGGTCTCACATAGCTGTGGTCTTTCAAGACAGATTTTACTGTATTGACTAAACTAGAAACATGCTAATATCATTAAGATCTCAAATAGGTTTGATAATGAGCAGACTCTTTGCATACTAATGACGTCATCTTGTGGCTTAGCTGGATCATTCAGATCTAATTTTGATAAACTTTGAAAGATATGCTTATGTCATCAGGATCATGACAAGTTCAGTAATGAATGATATGCACGCATGTTAATGAGATGATCCTGCATCTAATTGGCAGAACTTGTTGCCATTCTGAAAGCCATATTCTGATCTGATTTTAATGGTCAAACTTGAAATGTGGGTTTATATCATGCGTATCAGATCAGTTCAGTAAAGTGCAAGATCACTTATGATGTAGTTGTGTATCTGATTGGCTAAGCTTGTTGCATGGAAACCATATTTATGATCTGAATATTATCAGACTTGGAATATATTCTTATATCTGGGACCATTTTCAATAATGAGTTAGATTTATGCTTTTTAATCAGCTGACCTAGTATATAATTAGTCTAGATTATTGGTACACATTTATTGAAAAAAATAAGACTAGTGCATGTTAATGAGATGCCTTCGATCTTGATTAACTGAGCATGTTATCTCTCTAGATATAAACTTATATGTTTCATTGATTTAAATAAAACTTGTTATATTGGTTTATACCATCAGTGTCATGGATAACTTTGGTTATGAGTACGGGACTGTGCATATAAATTGTCCTTATCTTTACACAGAATTTCTGTCATGATATAGTAAAATAGGTAATATCAACATGGGAGTTAGGAATGGTACATAAGCTTGCTTACTGAAATGGTCATCTCTTAAAACTTCAGGTTATGTTAACCTGGTGAGTTGTATTGGGACTCATGATAGGTTGTGTACCTTCAGAGAAGGCAAGATGTAGAAGCCAATGAAATGATGTCAGTCTGAAACATGTGTCACATAGAATTGCTAATATATATTTCGTAAAATTTAATATGGGTTTAGTTAAGACATTCTGTGAAGTAGACTATTTTTAATTTATATACCCATGCATTGGAATGAACATTTCATTTGTGCTTTCTCTTGTTTTTCCAGACAAGGTGACCCCATATTATGTATAGGTTCACATTCCCATAGATTCTTTGCTCTGAATGTTTCATCTGGAATGTTGACATGGGAGATAACTCTTGGAGACAGGATAGAATCTTCAGCATGCCTTAGTTTGTGTGGAAACTTTATCATTGTTGGTAAGTATGAAGTGTGTTGACCAAAATTATAAAGACTGAAAGATTATGACTGGCGTACTTAGATTTTGTTATTAAATTATGCCCCACACAATTTTATTTTTTAAAAGTAATTATAATGTAATCAATTGAACTTTTTGCCAGATTTGTGCCTCTTTCATTAGCGATTCATTTGTTTTATCAACAAAATCCTCCAATTATTGTTGTATTATGAATGTTGTAATTTGAATGCTGGTGATTTGATACCAGACTTTGTTGTATTTAGCTGATGTACTTGATTTTATTCATAATTTTTTTTTAATGCATTCTTTAAGCATGTTTGATCATTCCTGTACATCTGACAGTTTAGAAATATCAATAAAATTTCTGTTTTACAAAAACACAAAGATTGAAACCAACAAAAAAAAAAGGAGTTCAAAGTACTTTTTATGAAAGTGCTCATAGAATTTACTACTGGCATTCATGTAGTACACATGACAATGAAATTTCAGTTATTGACAAATCAAACAATCTCATGATGTTAAAGGTTAGTGTGTTTAATTTTATGTGGAGGAAATTAACACCACTTTTTCAGTGGTACCTTGAAAAGAAATTAAAACACGAAAAAAAGGTTCAGATCCCACCCATACAAACAAGAAAATACCTTAAAATGCATTGCCCCATAAAAAAGGTTAATTTAAATGGAATAAAGTAAGGAGGAGCTTATTGTGTTGCAATGTTGTCCATTGACCATCCAGTATGTTGCAATGTTGTCCATTGACCATCCAGTATGTTGCAATGTTGTCCATTGACCATCCAGTATGTTGCAATGTTGTCCATTGACCATCCAGTATGTTGCAATGTTGTTCATCTGGCCATTCAATCTGCTGCACTGCAATGTTGTCCATCTGGCCATCCAATATGTTGCAATGCTGTTTAGCTGGCTCTCCAATATGTTGAAGTGTTGTCCATCTGGCCATCCAATATGCTGCACTGCAATGTTGTCCATCTGGCCATCCAGTATGTTGCATTGTTGTCCATCTGGCCATCCAGTATGTTGTAATGTCATAAATCTGGCCAATTTTGTTTCTGTACAATAAGAAGAGCTGTTCAGTATTTACGGCTACCAAATTGTATGGATGATGTACACTTGGTGTAGAAATAGCCCATTGATTTTGGGGTCAAAGTGTCTCTGTAATTAAAAGAAGAATTGTGTCTATACAATAACTTAAGTTCTGCAGCATCTGTAGTTACCAAACTTTAAAGATGGCATTCATTTGGGGTAACAAAGAACCATATTAATTGATGGATCAGAGGTCAAGGTCCCTATGATTGAAAGAAGAAAAATGGTTCCTGCACATTAACATGAGGTCTCCAGTATTACTGGTTACAGAATATGTGAATGGTTTGTAGTTTGGGTATGGAAAAGCAAACTTAATTTCAGGATTTAAAGTCCAAATTTTATGGTCATTGTGAAGGCAAGAATCAAAATTTACCTTTTGAGTATGATTGGCACATGGAGTAAGGAAGAACCCTATTGATTTTGAGGTCAAAGGTCAATGTTACTGTGACTGAAAAGTGGTTACCAAACTTTCTGCATGTGTTGCCCTTGGTGTAAAGAAGAAATCTTATCTTTTCGGAAGTCAGGAGCCAGGTAACTGTGGTAAAAAATATTTTTGGTTTCTGCACAATAACACTGCTTATACATCACAGACCTGCACCACATTTTGTAGATGGCATGCACTTGGTGTGGGGAAGAAGCCATTGATTTGGGGTTTTAAATGAAAAGTGTCAATGTCACTGTTACTGAGAGAAGAAAATTGGTTTCTGCACAAACATTTAAATTGTATGTTTAGAGGAGTTTTAAACATGAAGCTGGCATATAATGTGATATTCATGGTACTTTTGCTTATAGGTTGCTATGACTACAAAGTGTATGTGATAGATACTGAATCTGGTGCCCTCTGGTGGAGTTATCAGACATCAGGGGAAGTGAAATCTTCCCCAGCAGTGGATCCTAAATCTGGAACAATTTACATTGGCTCACACGATCAGCATATGTATGCTTTGGATATTGTGGTAAAAATATGCATATCATTAATATTAGAATTTTGAATGATTGGAAAGCAAAGTTGAACATAATTGTTATGAATGTAGGATATTCATAAATTATGTTATTTGTGATAAATGAAGTTATTAATACTAGATATTTCTAATATACTTATGATCCTTAATAAATAATTTACAGTATTTTACTTATGTGTGATAAACTATCGCTTGACCCACCTTGCTGATTTTATTTAATCAGAACATTTAAAGGAAATTTATTGGATTTATGCCAGATAAATTGGTTTTGTTCTTTTTTGTTTGTTTTTTAAAAAGAATTTTAAGGTATAAACTTCGTCAAGACTGCAGAAATTAATCGCCAAACCAAAATGTTATCTAGCAATATCGGTCTTTCCACCTACCTACCCACCTGCCTATCTACCAGATAATCTACCTTCATACATACTTTGCTACCTATCATCCCATCTATAATTTCATTTACTAACATTTTATTTTCCAGAAGAGGAAGTGTTTATGGAAAAAGCATCTAGGAGGAGGTAGTGTGTTTTCCTCCCCCACTGTTGGACTAAAATCACATTACGTTTATGCTGCCACCCTGACAGGTTCACTGGTGGCCCTTAATCCAGTAAGTCTGCTTCATTATTTATGCCTTGATTAGATTAATTGGTGACCCTTCATTCCAAAAGTCTGCACCATTGTTTCTTGCCTTCATTAGGTTCACTTGTACCCCTTAATGCAGTCAATCTGGACCATTGTTTTTTTGCAGAAGCAATAATTTCAAAATTTTGCTTCTTTAGTTAGAAGTGATGTTATATAATCAAAGTTCTGTTCATGGATATGACACTGTAGGCATAGACCATTTTGTATTTAGTGCATGAGTAAACAAAATATCTTGTAGTATTAAATTAGCCATTGTTGTTACAAGTTAGAAATTCACTAGATGAGTCCATCATTACATTTATGATTTGTGATTTTTGAGGTTAAATGCCATTTTTAGTATATCATAGACCCCAGCATATTTCATGCAGGAATAACCTAACAAAAATAGGGGAAGACCACCATCCAAGAGGAAGCTACTGCAAAGTTTTCTCACATACCCATGCTATCATGCAAAGACTGGAACAGAGGCAGAGGTGAGATGGGGGTGATCTGTCAAGGCATGTGCCTTGCACCATTCAGCAGTCCCGAGTCCCACTACATTTATGAGTAAATTTCTTGAAGATCTAGCTTTAGATAATACTTCAAGTATAGTTTTAAGGAACCAAAGATTTTTTTTAATTTCTCTTTTTTCTTTCAGATAATTAATTTAGAGAGAGAAGCATGCCATTAAATTACAAGACATAAACATAATTTATTAGGCACAATCAAACAGTAAATAGCAGTTCTTTAGTATTTTTCATTTCATGCATAATTCAGATTTTCCACGCAGGCCTCATAATCTTGACAATAACATGTTAATAAATCTTTATGTTTTAGGTGGATGGAAGAAAAATATGGGCATTTGAATGTGGCAAACCTCTGTTTTCCTCTCCATGTCTGACACAGATGGGTGTGGTTATTGGTTGTGTGGATACTAACCTCTTCCACATCGACTACACTGGCAACCTGGTAAAATTACTCAACTATCTACCTATGCAATATATATTTACATAGTTCCTTAACCATTACAGACAAGATTATGTGTTGCCCTTTATTTTAAGTCATGCTGCAATCAAATTTGTAATTCTATCTTGCAAGTGCTATCCATGATCTGAATCTGTTTCCTATGCATTTGGTATCCTTTATTCCCCAGAATTTGATATGATCTTTGACTCTTCGTGCTTATTCAGTCAGACTAAGTAAATAGCATCTTTACTAGACATTTGTGACTATTCCATTTCACATAAAAAAAAATATCTGTAATGAGCCAAACCAGTATTTTGAATCATTTCCCTCTTATTGATAAAAGAGTTACTGCCCATGGCAAGCAAAATTGGTTGTCATTTTCTTTTGACGCAGCTGGAATTATTTTAGAATATTTTCGAAGATAAAGCTATAAATAATCACAGGGTTTTCAGTAGAAATGTAGCCTCAGGTTTTGACACTTGGAATTTAGATTTGACAAATTTCTGACACATGGTTATTTCAATATATACATTTGTTTTATGATGCACATTGATTTGGGCCATTGCATCAGTCGTAATTTTCCTTAATTCTCCTCTGGAAAATTTTCATACTTAAGTGAGCATCGTCCACAACAAATTGATTGTATGCATTAGTGATTGATATTTGCTATAAGCTAATTTTGACATCTTGTCTGCCAGTAATATTACACATATGCAAAAATAAATATAAACAGGGCAGAGCTAACAGATCACAGATATCATGCTTGGGTAGGCATTATGAATAAGATTAGATTACTCTGCAATTATCCTTTACATTTATGATTGAGGAAGAGAAAATCAATAATGAATTCATGGAATTAACTTTTGATCTGCATTTGTTTTAATTGCCCATCAACATAAATGTGATTCTACTGACAGTAGAACAAGACTACCTACTGCATATACTGTTCTGTAGTTTAAATCTACCCATTCACTTTTGAAAAAAGAGTATTATTATTATTATTATTATTATTAGCAGTAGTAGTAGTAGTTATAGTAGTATTAGACACAAATAATTGGTATATCTGTGCATTCTATCCCAACACTACAGAAATGAGTGGAAATTAGAGACCATAAAAGTTTTAACATTGGAATAATTAAATTATGAAGGCTAACAAGTATACACATCAAGTTGTAAACTGATTACATAAGTATTGTAGTCTGAAGAGTGTACACAGGAAGATGTTAATTGATTACATAAGTATTGTAGTCTGAAGAGTGTACACAGGAAGATGTTAATTGATTACATAAATATTGTAGTCTGAAGAGTGTACACAGCAAGATGTTAATTGATTACATAAGTATTGTAGTCTGAAGAGGGTACACAGGAAGATGTTAATTGATACACAGGAAGATGTTAATTGATTACATAAGTATTGTAGTATGAAGAGTGTACATAGCAAGATGTTAATTGATTACATAAGTATTGTAGTCTGAAGAGTGTACAGAGGAAGATGTTAATTGATTACATAAGTATTGTAGTCTGAAGAGTGTACACAGGAAGATGTTAATTGATTACATAAGTATTGTAGTCTGAAGAGTGTACACAGGAAGATATTAATTGATTACATAAATATTGTAGTCTGAAGAGTGTACACAGCAAGATGTTAATTGATTACATACGTATTGTAGTCTGAAGAGGGTACACAGCAAGATATTAATTGATTACATAAGTATTGTAGTATGAAGAGTGTACACAGCAAGCTGTTAATTGATTACATAAGTATTGTAGTCTTGTTACATGCTTAGGCTCGAATAAGCAGCAACATAGAAAGAAGTGAAAATAACAAGCTTATAAAAATTTATCAAACAATTTATTGAGTACAAATATTTTCATAAAAGAAAATATTTAAACTTACGGTTTTAGAGAATCAAGTCCAAAAATTAATCCAAAAAGAATTCACAATATAATCCACTAGTGGAATTGCAAGAGTCCTGATAATAAAATGTCCTAATAAGTCCCGGTTCGAATCTTGACAATGTAATCCAATGTGGACGACGATGTCACGTGATGAAGTCAGTTTTAGTTTTATAATAATTCAAATGAGCACAAGTAATTTCTAGATAAATAACACAATAAATTCCTCTTGATCCCAAACGAATTTAAATAATTTACACTAAAGCAAAAACACACATATCTTTGTATTCTAAAGCCCATACTAACTACTGAACCATTAGCTTCTAAAACACAGCTATATACTGATTCTCTCGTAAACAGGAAGGGGTCACATGATTTTCTAGAAGGTCACAGAACGAACCCATTCTCACAAAGTCACGTATACAGTATGATCTAGACAGATGTCCTTGGAATCAGCCGGTCATTTTTAAAATAAAGCTCTAATGTCCTTGGAATCAACCAATCATTTTAGAAGCTTGTTTACACTCTGAAGCAAGGTCAGAAAATGAGGTTAACATCTGTTGTTTACTTGTAGAGTGAAAAATTCTAAAAAAAATTCCCAATAAATGAATTTTTAATCCAAAATGTCAAATTTGAATCTGACAAAAACAAATAAATTATTTAAATCAAATATATGTAACAGTCTGAAGAGTGTACACAGCAAGATGTTAATTCATTACATAAGTATTGTGATTTGAAGAGTGTACACAACCAGATGTTAATTGATTACATAACTATTGTAGTCTGAAGAGTGTACACAGCAAGATATTAATTGATTAAATGAGTATTGTAGTCTGAAGAGTGTATACAGCAAAATGTTGTTATTGTTGTTATAGGGTTTAATGCCATTTTTCAGCACACAATAGGCTATTCGTGGCAGCCAGTATAGGAAGAACCCAGGGGACACACACATACGGAAAGAACTACTGATATGGTCTCAGGACAGGTGGTCTCACATAGCAGTGGTCTTTCAAGATAGGTTTTACTGTATAGTACATATAATGTCTATTGATAAGAAAATAGCAAATAATGAAGCATATAACAAGGTCCCAAATGTAATATATATTGAAAATTAGATGTGGCAGTATTATGGGGGGGGGGGGTCATTTGGGATTTATTATAGTGTACTTATATTTGGAATGTTTAACTATCTATAAAATATACAGACACATCAGTATTTGAATATTTTTATTTCATTTTATTTCAGCTTTGGAAATTCAAAACTGAGGCACCAATATTTTCCTCACCTTGTGTTACTCAAATATTTATACCGCTGAATGACATAACTCGAGTACATATACAACATAATGACATAATGCAGAAGCACATGCATTTTGGTGAGGACAAACCATGGTCCATGAGATCAACAGTGTATGATAAATCTTGTGAGAATACTGAAAGTGAGGTAATTATATTTGGATCTCATGATCATCACTTGTACTGTGTATTAACTGATGGAGTTCTGCTGTGGAAAGTGGTGGTTGACTCTCAGATTTATTCCACAGGATTTCCATTTAATCTCACAGACAAAACAAATTACACTTATTCTTGTACAAGTCAAAATTCTTTTCCATCCAAACAAAGGTCTGCATGTATGATATCTGAAATAACTGACAAAGACAGCAGTTTTATTTGTTTACAAAGAGCTGATGTCTTGAGGTGGGTAGAAGATAGCAACCTATCAATTCGTGAATCTACAGGTGAATCACTTGCTTCTCTTGGGTGTCTTGTCGCATTTTGTTCCACCAAAGGGATAGTATATATAGTGAGAGCATTGACTGGGGAAATAGCAGCCCAGCTGACACTGCCTGGTGAGGTGTTTTCATCACCAGTTGTATTCTGTGATAAGTTAATTGTTGGTTGTAGAGACAATAATGTCTATTGTTATGACTTAAAGATGCATTAATAAATAGTTACAATAATGTGGGTTCATTGCTTTGTTTTTTTTTTAACCATAAAATAATTGATAATGATGACTTTGATTATGATGACGTCATCTCTATGGTGACCTGCATGTTAATTTGTAACCTCAGAGATATATGTGTTAAGCTTTCAGTAATTCCCTGATGGACTCCCATGTCACCATGTGATCAGAATTTCTTGTCTTAGCTTTGCTTTTTGGAGCACCTACATTTTTTATCTGAGCAAATTAACCACACTGCCAATAATATTGAACTTAATAAATTAAAATCCAATGAAAATGTATATATGCTGATTTTGGTAGACATAAGACACAATGATATGCATAAGATGTGTGTCATTTTAAATAGACAATTCCATCAAATTGTAAACAAGTTCAGAGCATTCGTACAAAATTGTTAGGCCTTAAAATCAAATTGTCACAAAGGACATTTTTCTACTCAGTCACAGACAAAGGACAAGTACTCAATACAGAGTAAATATACCTAACACATTGCAAATTAGTTCCCAGTGTACCCCAGATATCTGTTATCCAATGGCAGAAGAGTAATAACCCTTATGCCCCATATTGCCTCCGGCATATTAAACTTCGGACAATTTGAAATAGGATTTCCCTTACTTACCCAAAGTGAATATTATTGATATCAACTCCAACAGTGTTACTATATAATCTCATTTCAGGTCAGACACTTTTACCAGTGTTACCATTGACTCTCATGGTTAATTCTATGGACCACTTTCACATAGAATTTCCTGTTATTACTATAGAGGCTCACAATGTAACCTATATGTTTATGTTAATACCCTTTATACCCCCCCCCCCCAACAGTCTCATATAACTACTCCCCAACAACATTCTTAACTTGAGAGTCACCAATTTAGCTACTTGGGTAAATTTAAATCTTAAATTTTGTGTTCTAATTTATGTATGAACTCAATTTAAAATTCAGTTATTTTCACACATGAATTTTGAAAGTGTTTGTTGATAATAAAAGTTTAAATTGATGGAATAATAGATATGCATGGATTAAGTTTCTAAGATTCAGATTCAATGAGATTCAATTTCATATGGTTGTAAACATATGGATGTTACAAATATTGCTTTCAATGTATTGATTACTTTATTATTAAAACTGGCAAAATAGCTAGTAAATAACATTAATGGTCATGTGGTTTATAGTACATGTATATATATAAAACAGGAAGTTTATAGTTTCAGATTTAATCAAAGTGAATAATTGTAATTGTAATGATTAAGTTGTCTACTGGTAAAACCATCTGAAATTAATCATGACAGTTCCATTGCAGGATGAAATCATGTAAAAAATAATTATGACAGTTCCAATTCAGATAAAATCGTAGCCATACTTTTGGCTATGCTCTCAATAACCTGGGGGATAAGGTAATATACTCGTGACAATATATTTTGATACACACCTTTTCTAGTAGGGATATATCAACCCTGCACCAATAATGATATGGACTGGCGATTCAGATGCTGATACCGCCTATTTATTAAAATTTTATTTATACAACTCACTTTTTATTTTGAAGAGTTCTCTAATAGACCTGTGTATTGAATTCAGTATATATTAAAAATGGTTTCCATAAAAATGTGAATCTATTTATAGTGTATACTAAGAGGTATATTGATGTCACAGTCTGACCATTTATTTGCAATATTTTTTGTTCATGATTTTTTATTTGGTCAGTCAGTTGAAAACATAAATAACAATAAAAAAAATGGTAATTATTGTGATTCAGAATTATTCTATGGTCTATAAATCAGTCATTGACAGTACAAACCCTTTTAGGTAAACCGCGTTTCGAGCGTTATAATTGTCTGCATTTGCAGACTCATTCCAGTTCCTGTGCACATAAGATCACATATAACCCCCACGCCCTCCCCGAAATGCATTGTTGATATGAAGCTACCAACGAATCGCTACATTTCTGGGGAGATACTTCCAAACAAGCTGTTACAGATTAAAAGTCAGTTGTATGAATGACATCACCGCCTGACCAATTGGGAGACAGATGTATTAGTTACTGCAGAGTGATACTGGCTCGTCAGTTTTGACGGGGTAATAGTGAATGGTTTATATGTACGTTTACCAGCATTCAAGCAGACTGAGTTTATTCACTTAAGTTGATATGGCAAAAAGACTAAAAGCCTTGACATACGTCGAATATATTAAATTCGCTTATATTCATGAAAATATATTCAGTATCATAAACTGCTTATTAATAAGTAGATCTGAGTGGCACCGATTCAAGTTCGTGCTGTCTTGACCTTTTTAACTTACCAATCCAATTACAGCTTTCATACCACTGAAACTGAAAATTACACTTAAAAATTCAATGACTAAAGTTAAATATCCCTTGCATGAAATGCGGTTCTATATTTGATAGACTTCTAAAAGTAAGTGGGAGGGGAATTCCACAGGTCACCTGAACGTGACTTTGTATCTGTGCCTGTCAGATCCTGTAATCAGATTTTTCCCCCACCAGATCTACTTTTAATCAGATTATTCCCCCACCAGATCTACTTTTAATCAGATTGCTTTCCTGAGAAAAAAATATTGGTGGTTATACTTCACCACCCCGAAAAATAAAGGAAAATATATATTTTCATCGATGCTTAAATGTTTGGATATATGTCTCATGGAAAAATTTAACCTGGTTTCTTCATTAGTCGCCGGGTTTTGATCATGCGCAGAATTCTAAATAATTGATGCCTTTATTACAGATTCAGGGACAGGGGTTAAGAAATTGATGGAACTTGACATCTTTAAAAAGCATTTTATTTGGAAATGTTTATTTTCTGAAAGACTTGTGGGCAATCACATTGTCATGGTCACACGTTTTGATTCATACAACAAAAATCTCTAATCTTGAACATGCACCTATGTAGCATGAAACTGTATTTAATACTCGTGTCATAAATTTCATTTGATACATTCTTCGCCTAAATACACGTATGATAGTGTGCTGTCACATTAATGCAATTATCATAACAGCGCTACTAAATTATGTAATTATGATACACAAACATTGATTTACCCTGGGTAACATTGATTTCACGTTAAATGATAATTTAAAATCATTATTTATTAGCAGTATATGTTATCAAAGTATTTACATTACAACTCATTTTAGCCTTTCCATATTGAATACTATTATGGCTTTCGTAGCTTTTTCTTGGGGAGGGGGACATATTTTATTTTGGTAACCACCAATGACGCACGCAATCACATAAATGAAACAATGACAATATTTACATTCATCACAATCCTGCTATGATAAAATATATCTCCTATTAACCTCAAACGTCTCTCAGTACGTGAAATATAAACATGAATTCTCATTTCTTTCTGCTGCAACGGATAAAAACAAATTGAAATCCAAATCCTTCAAGATTCAAAAATGTCTCTTGGTATGTTAACGAATATTATTTGAAGTAATTTCTATCCGTGACATTTCTTAAACAGACTGCATAGTCTGAAAGCCAAATCGATTAATATCAATATTCTCATGTATTTTGATATCACAGTTGCATTAAACATTGTTTGCTTGCAGCAGAACTGACTTTGATTTCTTATATTCATTGATTGGCGATGACGTCAGTTGTATCATATTTATCGTGAATGACTTCAGTTTTATCAGATTTATCGTCAACTTTCAGTTTTCTCAGATTCATTGGTGATACGTTCCTTTTGATACTAATGCAAAGAGTATATCTGTCCCAAAATATGTGACATAATAAATGCTCAGTTTGGAATGTAATCATACTTTCTGCTGTCTACTTATTCCTTTTCTTTGGAACCCTCTCCCCTAAGTACTTCCTGGTTGAATCATACTTTGATCTGCCCTTTCGCACCCGTGTCAAAGACCCAACTGTACCTGGCCCCCTCCCTATCTCAATAAGTTTCCCCGACGGCTGGGTGGTTAGGTTCGGGATGTACTCTTTCATATCTCCATCACTGTCACAGATCTCCAGATCCGCTTCCAACTTGCTCTGGCTCGAATCGGATGTGGCCATTGGTTGCGCCCTTTTTGTCTGCCCCACCGGAATAATGCTAGCTTCATGCAAATCACGATCAGGTAGCCCGTCGTCTAATGTTTTGTCAATTAAACCACGCGGTAAGTCACGCCGAAGCTTAAACTCAGGATTTGTTTGAAAGACTTTGTCACCTGTATCTACACATTCCCGAGATCCATCCTTGTGTGCGTACTTCCTGTTAGGTAGATCTTGCATTTGACTTAAGAAAATATCCACGTTGTCAATATTTTCCTTCTCCTCAAAAACTCTTTTACTTTCATTCATCTCAGAGCCTAATTCGAGTACTTCATTGTCAATATTGGCTCTTTCTTGGGGTGGATCAATCACATCCAATTTATCATCAATGAATAGATTTTCGTCAAAATGTTCAACATCCGTAGTGACCCTATCTTGACTTGCTGTTTCAATGTTATCAGAATCGCTACTGGATTTTGCGTTATTATGCATTGCATGAACTGCGTCTTCACTAATATTTGCTTTGTCATTGCCAGAAGTGTTTGAATCTTTCTCAGTTGTAACCAAATTTCTTATAAATTTCGGTTTTACTGATGCAGCATACCTTGCATCATTCTTGGAAGGTAACTCTGGCATATCTTCCCTGTACTCGGTTGTTTTCATAAGATCTTTGATGCACTTCTTTACGTTCATTTTCTTGTCTTTTCCCTTCTTCCTTGTTGCCTTCTCCTCTTTCTTCATTTCATCTGTGACAACTTTTTCTATATTCTTGCTTTTATACCTGTCCTCCTTCAAGGCTGGCAAAGTCTGGGAAATCCTAAGGATCTCTTTCCTCACGTCCTCTGTTTCCCTCGTTTTGCCTGTCTTGTCAATTTCAGGTTCTGGCGAGAAACTGTCGTCTGAATCGTCCGAAGAAGACTCCTCTCTAAACGTATGTAGAACAGTGTCACTCGCATCCGCTTTGTTTTCATGCATCTGCTTCAGCCTTGGACTGAGGTTTTCCTGAGACTTCATAAAGAATGATCCACTCCCCTCTATTGTCAATTCGGTTTTGTCCTGGGTTTGCTTTTCCATAATGGAAGACGCTATAACCGGAATGTGAAAGGTGTCATCGCTTTCACTTTCGTCACCTTCAGAATAATTTGTATCCGTTTGTTTTTCAACGTATGGGGTTTTAACGAGCGTTGATTTAGTATCAAGTACTTCAGGATTCTTCTCTTCGTCTTTTGTGTGTGATTTTTCCCTTTTAACCTTACTGAGCACTTTCGTTTTTCTGCGTAAAATTATTTCTTGAAATGTGGTAGTTTCGTACTCTATTATCTGACCATCGCCGTCCTCGCCATTTTGGGGGTATTTCTTAATGCAAACGAATTTGTGATTTTCCTGACCAACTGTCATCTCTGGAACTCTATTTGGAGGGTCTCCATGTGAATTCGATGCCATGGCCTTCGTCCTAAATACGTCTCCTTCCTTTGGAACTGAAACAACGCAGGTAAGAAAGTGTATGTTGTATATTTTTGTGAATATCTCGCTATTGTAATTATTTCAGTGAATGAAATTCAGTGATTAAAATATATTTTACAACAGAACACTTTCTGGATATTCTTTATTTTTAGAAAAGAAGAACAAGCTAAGCACAACCGTAGTTTTTGCACTATTCTGACCTGTTACCAAAATGACAGATCCATTGCATACTTTTCTCAAAAACGCAGATTATGGCCATACAATTGAGGAAGACTGCTAACAACACGGCAGTTAAACGTTTTTGGCTGAATTCACTCATCGAGAGTACTGGGACATCAAAACATTATAAAGTATTTAGTGCAAAGGCAAATATTATAAAGAGTCTTGCCCATAAAGACGCAATACTGTAACTGACCCAGTTTGTCTAGGCAGGAATCAAACCAACAACCCCATGTTTATGAGCCCAGCACGCGTACGTCTAAATCACCATCGATCTGTGATATATCTTCCTGACTAATGTTCATATTGTCGAGAACTCGAAACTCTGTAACCAATTATTCCTGATTCAAACAGTTTGATGAAAATATCTGCCTCAGGAAGCGAGTTAGCATCCTTTAAGCGAACAATAAGATGGTGTAGACTCATTACCAATGGGACTCGGTGATGATAACGCTGAATTGTACATCAGTCCCTCAGAAAGATAATAATTTGTGGATAAATTAAGATCAGTACAGCTTCAGTAGTCCAAAATTTTCCAGAGGGTATTAAAGTGTTTCGGATGTTCAGTTAGTGAATAAAGTACAGTATACGATAAAAATTAGTATATGGATAAAACGTGTGTCTATTTAACAGTAGAACCTATATGACCTGAATGTGTTATAACAGAATCCAATTTATCTTATTGTGTATAAAATGTTCTCCATATTATTAAAGAATAAAAAAAATATACAGAAGGCATGAAGTTTAAGAAAAACCATATTTGATGTCATGTTTTGCAGATGATGCCACTCTAATTATTTGTTTTTTTTTAATATAAATCCTCAACTAAAGTATATTTCATTGTAAGAAATTCAGGACTTAACATTGCCAAAACAGGCTCAGTTTTAGTAGGAAGCAAGAGGTATAGTTTTATGAAAATGTGATTGAATTTATGTTACCATGCAAAATGTGACTGAATTTATGTTACCATGCAAAATGTGACTGAATTTATGTTACCGTACAAAATGTGACTGAATTTATGCTGCCGTGCAAGATGTGACTGAATTTATGTTACCATGCGAAATGTGACTGAATTTATGTTACCGTACAAAATGTGACTGAATTTATGCTGCCGTGCAAGATGTGACTGAATTTATTGTACTGTGCAAAATGTGACTGAATTTATGTTACCGTGCAAAACGTGACTGAATTTATGCTGCCGTGCAAGATGTGACTGAATTTATTGTACTGTGCAAAATGTGACTGAATTGTCAGCTACCGTGCAAGATGTGACTGAATTTATGTTACCATGCAAAATGTGGCTGAATTTATGTTACTGTGCAAAATGTGACTGAATTTATGCTACTGTGCAAAATGTGACTGAATTTATACTGCCGTGCAAAATGTGACTGAATTTATGTTACTGTGCAAAATGTGACTGAATTGTCAGCTACCGTGCAAGATGTGACTGAATATATGTTACGGTGCAAAATGTGACTGAATTTATACTACCGTGCAAGATGTGACTGAATTTATGTTAGTGTGCAAATTGTGACTGAATTTATGTTACTGTGCAAAATGTGAATTTATGTTACCATGCAGAATGTGACTGAAATATGCTACCGTGCAAAATGTGACTGAATTTATGTTACTGCGCAAAATGTGACTGAATTTATGTAACCCTGCAAAATGTGACTGAATTTATGATACCGTGCAAAATGTGACTGAATTAATACTACCGTTCAAAACGTGACTGAATTTAGGTTACTCTGCAAATTTGGCTGAATTTATGTTACCTTGCAAAATGTGATTGAATTTATCTTACCGTGCAAAATGTTACTGAATTTATGATAAATGTGGCTGAATTTATGCTACCGTGGAAAATGTGACTGAATTTATGTTACCATGCAAAATGTGACTGAATTTATGTTACCTTGCAAAATGTGACTGAGTTTATGTTACTGTGCAAAATGTGAATGAATTTGTGTTACCGTGTAAAATGTGAATGAATTTATGTTACCGTGCATACAGTTTCTGAATGTATGTTGCAGTGCAGACAGTTTATGGTAGATCTGAATAAAATGGTAAAATTTAGAAAATAAAACTGAAAGGATAAATTCTTTTAAATATTCGATTAATCGATCCTTAACAACAAATATTAATTATTTTGTTCGTCTCGTTACCAAATCTCCTCACAAAAGCTTTTTGGAGAATTAAATCAATACTATTGTCTTGCTTATATGACATCCAAAAGTAGACAAACGAATATTGTCAGTTCAAAGCTTGTCTAAATGTGAATTAGTCACAACAAATTTAAAAAAAAAAGTTTGCCAGCTTTGACAAATAACATGACTTAGTAGAGTTCTGAATCTAGTATATGTTCCAGTCTGATGCATTGTGAAATATGTGAGGTTCAACAGCTATTCATATTGAGATGTCATTCTGATACAGTTTTTTTAAACTCCCAAAATGTTGATGTTGTGTTATATTAGTTTGAAATATTATGATATAAGAGTATACCAGTCTCATAAGATTGTATGAAAAGAAAATGGATGAATAAGGGTTAATAAAGTACTAGTTTTCTATAAGCAATGCTACTGACGTTAATGGTGTGCTTGCAGACCACTGAACTATTAATTAGTTAAACCTAAATATGATCCATGACAGTGTATTTCCTTTTAAAGTATAAATCAAGCTGTCATTATGTACGAAGTTACAAGTTATATATAAGTACTAATACCACGCCCTTCATGTATTTGCAATTATAAATTATGTTTCGAAGCAAAAAATCGTGTAGACCTAAGAACGTAATTTTCAGATCCGGTTTAAGCCAGTTAGAAAAACAACAGTGAAAGGGAATTCGCAACTTGAATATGGAGTGTTGCCAAAACTAATGTATTCAGATCTTTTAACAAAATACGCAAAAAAATTACAATGGTTTCAATATCGTGTTATTCTTAACATTTTACTAATTAATTCATTTTTGTACAATATAAAATTGTCTGATATCGATAAATGCAATTTTTGTAAACAGTGCTGTATTTGTTTTGGGAATGTAATATGATAACTAGGTCATGCAATGCCGGGTCCCATTGGAAACATTCAACACATGCTGTAATCGAACTATTTATCACAAAATATGATAAGCACAGTCTTGGCAACAACAGTAGTCATTGAGCGCCCATAACTTAATAGTCTGTAGGACTTGCCTCTGAAACGAGACGTCGTGGAATCGAGAACATTTTCTGGCAATGTGTACAATAAAGTTTTGAACACACAACTACATCACTTGTTTTTCAAAAATCAGCCTGGTCGCAAAGATATTGTAGTTTTTAGTTAATGGTATCAAATTTCCTGGGCATAACATTTCTCCTGATTACTGCGATAATCGGAGTTTCAGTGATCAACACTTTACTAAAATACTGTAATTATATTTATGCTTCATTTATCTTTCATAAGTGAACTTACTCTGAAATATTTCCTGTCTCTGGCAGACCGCATCCTGGAAGGCGCCGTGCAGAAACAGGTCATCTGAATCAAATCGAACTTTAAAATCATCATATGTCGACACACGATGCAGCTGAAACAATAAGTAAACTGATTTTTATTGGAGTTGAAGTAACTAGAAGGTTTCATATAACGTAATCTCAAAGAAGCGAGCAATCGATATGTCTTCGAAGGGAAAATGTCTGAAAGCTAGACTGGCAACCGATGATAATTTTGAGTAACGCAGAAAAATGTATAGTGTTCGTATCGTTAAGTTTGCCAAGCAAGATTTTCTAAGGGCCCAAAATATGTTCAGAACAAAAGAGTCATTGTATACGGCTCCAATTACTAAACAGAGTGTTCAATAACTCATTTTAAGACTAAAATTATGTCAATACAGCACGGATACCCACCACCGGCATGATGCAATCGAAGGCCTATATTAAATGTCAAGAGGATATTCTCTCTTAAAATTAGTCGGAAAATGGGAAAATCGAATAAGACCCGTAACAAATTTTTATTTTTTCATTTTTGTTGTTAAATGTGCTTCTTTTTCTAACACCTGAGGAATTTACATGCTTTTTGAATTAAGAATATAGTATGCCACCAAGAATAATGAGATTGTATTTTCAATGGAATATAGTATAATTTGTAAAACACATCAAAAGAAGCAGAATTTATGTTTCGGCTCCCACGCGATTTCGATCGTCGACAAATATTGAACTACATCATTCATCCATCATACTATAAAAATATAACATTATTTTTCTTTATTAAATTTATTCCCGGTTAGGGGATGGTTTTTTGAAAATGAATTACCTTGTATATTGCTGTCTGTATAAACCATACAGGGAAGCAAAATATACAGCACACGATATTTTCCGATGTTACCAGAGATTCGTATTCTTCGCCGCTTGTGATGACTAATTTGGCACCAACGGCACAACACTCTGTCAGCAGGACACGCTTGCACCACCTCTGGACACATCCGTTTAAATTAATCTACATAAAAACATATGCTGAATTCATACTCATCATTTCGTTAACGTATGGATGTTGGTATTATCAGTATACTGAACGGAATACAAATTTACGGTGAGATGAAAACAAAAGAAATATATCAATCGTATGCACACAATTTATACTAAACGAAATTTGAAATATCCAGATTAACAGGGAAACAGTTAAAAACAATAAAATTTGCATACAGGATATCCCTTTTCAGAGACAGCCTGAACAGCAGTCCAATGACAGAAAAGGAACATTAGAACAAATTCTGACCTATAACAGAAATTTACAGGAATTTTCATAATACAATAACCTTCTGAATACAGAAATGTTCAATATAACTAAATTTTTAGAATATATAAATCTTTAGAATAAAAAAAAATATCAGAATAGATTAGTCTTCTGAATATAGGAATTTTCAGGTTACGTTAATTTTCAGAATACACAAATCTTCAGGATGCAAGAATCTTCACAATACATGAAATATGTGGTACCTTATAACAAGACGCACTTTCGCTCAACTAAAAAAGGACCGAGTGCATGTTAACCTTTCCCGCTTTTGTTCAACCGTATTGCGTACGTCTAACCTAATTCCAAAACTGCAACTAGAGCAACAGATCCACAACATGTTCAGTTGTGTAGCTCTAGTTTTCCAGGACACCTATCAACTGTACGTCATTTGTAACTGTAGTAAATGTTTGCTTTGACGTTGACTCATGACAAATGCTATGAACATCTGTAGGCAGAAATAGCATATATTTCAAACTCTAACAAATAGAGGATCTCTACTTTTTTAGAGTGAATGTAAGGATGTATTCCACGAATAAAGTGGAAACAGACAATACAAACTATTCTCACTTCAAGAGTGAAATATTTCCTGATATCTACTCCACAAATGTTTTTCTTTTTTCTTACATATATTTAAAGCATCACCTTCGATGTGCATAGATTTGTTTATCCATCATGGTTCAGGGATTAATGGCTTCATTACTTCATCCATAAAAAGTTCCGAAATGTTACAATAATTTTTGGACAGGGAATTTTATTTTAAACATTTAGATTACACTTACATATTGACATATTTCAGGTGGAATCATCTCTCATTAATTTTCGATTTGACCATGGTTTTCGGATATGAATTTTGAGGGATTTTAAAATTGCTACGTAAACAATTTTATTAATATATTTAATCAAGAGCCTTTTGTTTCCTAAAGTGTGCAACGTCTGTCATAGGGTGTAACAGGAATACGGCACTGCTTGGTTGACACAGACTATCGAATAGCATCGGGTCGTCTAAGTTCTGTCACGGACAATGTACATGTTTGATGTGCAAACATAATTATATAAAATAATAATTGAAACCAACTCTTTGTTTTGGCATTTTAGGCAATCTTCACAGCGCCATCTCCGCGATTATAGAAATGTAACCCAGAGGGTCAACAGTACACACATCTTGAGATATGTTCATCTTCATATGGAGAGAGAGAGAGAGAGAGAGAGAGAGAGAGAGAGAGAGAGAGAGAGAGAGAGAGAGAAGAAGAAGAAGAAGAAGAAGAAGCAGAAGAAGAAGAACATTTAACAAGCTAAAAATCAGCAAATCCAGTTAAGAATAGCATGCATAATGGCAGCTATCCTTACTAAATGGAAAAAAAGAAAGTAATTCCAAAAGTGATATTGCCACTGTGGCAACGTCATTTTTCTGCCACTAATATATTTGAATATCTCGGTATGAAATATATAAGACGAAGGCTACCAAATAACTTCAACATCACCTTTCCATGGAATTTCACATATTTTTGTAAATGATACTGAAAAATAAAGTCGAATCACATCATTTTAAGCCAGGAAAACCAAACTTGTTCAGGATTTGTTTCTACTTATAAAAGACACATAACTAGCAGCTGACAATATTGTGTAGATTCACGGAAAAGGTGTTGATGGAATGATTCAGGCGTAGCATGCAGTTGCTTTACCTTCAAGCTAGAAAATGCTAATGTGTGCGACAAATATTCATCTTTTATTAATTAATTTTCTAGAAGTAATAATTACCTGTCAAAGTTAGAAAACAAACACATACTGAAAGAGCTTTGATATGATCAGCATTGTGGCACAAGTGTTTCAATGCCAACTTTCGGTTATTTAAACTCTGTGTGTGTGTGTGTGTGGAGAGAGAGAGAGAGAGAGAGAGAGAGAGAGAGAGAGAGAGAGAGAGAGAGAGAGATTATGTTCGAAAGCAAGATAATATGCAGACAGCGTTTAGTACACATGACTTAAGACAATATTGCCAAGCACTTACTCCTTCGTAAGACATTTTACCCAAAATAGCTAGACTTCCTTCTATTATCCGTTGCGAATGGTATTGACCAATCAAATAGTTTTGTTCCCTTGTATTATACTGTACGAAGAATTTTGACTGATCAAACATTTATGCTTCTTGTATTATACTGTACCACTTATTTTGACCGATCAAACAGTTATGCGTCCTTGTATTATATACTATACGAAGAATTTTTATCGACCGATCAAACAGTTATGTTCTCTTGTATTATACTGTACGAAGGCTATTGACTAATCATTCAAGTGTTTTTATTTCGATCATTTCTGCAAACAACTTAAATTGTACATGATCTTCCTTATGTAACTATGATGCAGTGAGAACATGTTATTTCCCTTCTTCATTAAATAATCTCATGGTCTATTTCAAGTCTAAATCTTCATTTAGATTTATATTAATCCTCAGTTCCAATAATACATTAACAGCTACGAAAGTCCAACAATAATTAACGATTGACGGACATTATGAACCGATGCCAGGACAAATCTGACCTGGTGACTGAGACTCCAAGCGAATTAAAGCTAATGCAGAATGTGAATGATTTACGATATCTACCTGATCCTAAATTCGCAAAGCTTATTTGAAATTATCAAACCTCCAATTCGTCAAATGTTTCCAATTTCTTCGATAATTGGAGTTTTTACATTCCAGAGGCATAGCTATAGTGTTTGGAGCCCGGGGACAAGATTCATTTTTACGCACACCCCCACCCCCACCCCCAAACTCTGAAACCCAAAAATTACACATACAACCTGTTTCAAAGCCCATTTTGGCGCCCCCACCATTCTGGTGCCCGGGGACATGTGTCCTCCTCTGCCCCCCTCTCCCAGCTACGCCTCTGTTACATTCTCTAAATTAAGTATATTTCAAACATAAACAATATTTTATTATATTTATAGCATAATCATGCAATTTAAATGTCTCCGACTTAAAAAAGCTAGATTTGATTGTCTCTGAAACCATTTAAATAACGGCATACCATTTAAAACGTACCTCATGTGCGTATACGTCAGATCGAACTGCATGGACACAGATCTGCGTACGGATAATGGGATAAGCTAAGAAGCATGCCTTATCTAAAACAGAATGCAATATTTGAACAATTTTAACAATATAGTCGGGATATCCATTTAACCTATTTCCTGTCCAGCCTACCTCGACACTGAAGTGTCTCTGATTGTGCATGGAGTCCATGGCACGTGTGAGCGTGGTGTATAACCGGTCCCCTAGGGTGTCCAAGTTGGGGTCCAACATCACCAAGCACGGCGCTTAAACATAATATAAAAGTTTTCAAAAGCAATTAATATATTTTATCAGATATGAAATTTATGAAACAGGTTTAATATCATTTTATGTAATAAGTTGTTTACATAGAGTTGTATATTGTTTATTTGTACGAGTTTCGTAAACTGTACGAGTAATAAAATCACTTTTATTCCCAAAAGCATAAGACCTTTGCGTCGCTTTGTGATGATACTCTCAGATGTTAGTATGCATTATGTTACAATGTGTGACATACATTACCTGTATCAATCTGGCATTGAATAGGATCAACTTATACCGATAATCAGCGGTATCCAGACTCTGTTACGTTTGCAAAATTGAACAAGTTGCCTATAGCTTTTAATGTGTTTTTTTTATAAATATTTACCCATATATTAGTAATGGTGTGTGTGTGTGTGTGTGTGTGTGTGTGTGTGTGTGTGTGAGATTAGGATCTTTAACGAAGCCCTAACACTTGTTCAGTCATATCGCTAGGATGTCTGCAGTGAGGCAGTTTATAGTGATGTCTAACACTGTGGCATGATGCCCCACCCAGTCACATTATGAGCGCCAAGCGAGGCTGCTATTACCATTTTTGCAAGTCTTTGGTATGATTCGACCGAGGATCGAACCCACGACCTCCCGCTTCCGTGACGGACTAACCCCTAGGCCACCGGAGCGGTTCGTAAGTAATGATTTGTCATGTAAATAAACGCTGACCAAACAAATTCATTGAAAATGCATGAATAAAGTGAAACGTATCATAATTGGTGGCGTTTGTTTTTCTTTCTATTCATCAAACAGAGATCAACTGCAATACTAATGGATTTAAAAATTTTGTCAATCCAAATATCCACAGTTTACCCAAACCCCCACTCTGATTAAATGTTACCACATGCAGAAGACACAATGGTTATGTTGGATAGAGTGATAATTTTCTTATATAAAACTGTTTCCATGCAAAGATTCATTGAAAGCACAAAGATGACTAAGTATCCGAATCTGCTTCCTCTAAACGCTGTCAGAAATAAATATATAAACGAGTCGATTCATGTCTGAAACTCAGTCAATTATATAAACTATTTTGTATGAGATGTCTTGTTTTTAGTATAAAATCTATTATGGGCTGCCAATGGAGGAAAATATATAAATGAAACATTTAAGACATCATTCTACAATAGACACCATTACCAAATTTTTAAAAATCAGGAGAAATTAACGATTTTTCACTCGAATTTCATAATACATCAATGGCAGTTAAAAGACATAAGCGACAAATCCAAAATATATTAGGGAAAATCTTATAAAGACGTGATTGTGAAAGTGAAGACAACGTTCAACATTGTATTAAAAGGGTTCACGATAAATTCAAGAGATCAGTATGTGTTGGATAGTGTTTTGATATTAGTGGTCGCTGTAGTAATATCACGCCCCCCCCCCCCCCCCCCCCATCGCCGATTTAGCAAGAAAACTTTGGCATTTGATCGGTAATCACCTTAAGATATCCACGACAATTTTAAAATTTACTGGGGCTAAGGGTCGTGTAAGATTGTTTTTACAAGAAAATCATCAACCTCTTGAATTGTTAGTCTCACATGTGTGAGAATTGGTATGCGGGATCATAGTCTGTTTATCAACCCATAGTAGGTAGAGTATTGTAGTCTCTCTTTCTCGGGTTCATTGGAAAGATATTTATGTTGGAATAAAACTCCACCCAAGGTCTTGTGCCGCCTAATGTGACAGTACGTATCGGCGGGACTTATCGTATTTCTGGTTCCAGTTCGCCGTCTGGTCGCTGACAAATGTTTATTCTGAGTTGTGACCTTGGTCGTTGACTGGAACTTATTCTGAATCGTTAACTGGAGCGTGGTCTGAGACGAACATACCCAACAGAACGGGAGACGACGGATCCTTAAGTACAAAGCTTTAGGCATCGAAAATGCTGGTAAACAAAATATCCGTGCTTTCTTAACAGATACTGTTCAAGTTCCCTTGTTTTGGTCCACGAAAATCATCTACGCGCAAATGTTATTGCTTCGGCTTGATCCCTTGCATTTAAGTTCTACCTTATTCCACACCACTCTACACCACCATCGCAACAACACTTTACTGTATTAAAACCTCGGTGGCGTTACAAAACCCATATACATGTAAAATCAAAGATTTCACTTTAACGAAATGAAACTTTCGTGTTCCTGTGTTTTTCTTATTACAGTATTCCATGAAACTCTCTACGTTGCGTTTTTGTTGCATACAAGCCCCGTGGTTAATAAATTAAATGTATTGAATTTCTTACACACTTGCTGAACATGAAGTCACTACTTGAGATATACCAAAACCGGCCTCTATGATATAATTACACCCAGTGACTTATCCCATGGCCATCTCATTTAAACTAGTGAGATCCTAACTCTGTGACCAAATGTCAAATTATTGGCATTGGCATAAAAAGAAAAGTTTTGATATGCAGTCCAGTAAACATTAGCCCAACATATATCATTATCCAATGAAGTTTCGACCCCTGGGTCGCATCTTGGAAACAATCGAAATCTCCACATCACAAAAATAAGTTTATTGTGCAGGGAAATATGAAATTCAGACATGCAGTCAACGCTGGTACCGGGATCCATCTCTTTCTTAAAAAACGTGGACCCATATGTAGGACTAATAAGTGAGAGTTGGAAGTTTATCTTTAAAAACGTTATAGTTCGCGACTGTTGTTTTAATTGACTTTGAACCACAACCTAGCGTTTACTTTGTTAACGACGCATTTTAGTTAGCACGTATGTCCTCTCCAGCACGGAGTGTTATGAATATTTATTTATATTGTGTACTATAGTTTTTGATCAAAAGTAATGCCTTTCTGATTTTTGTAATAATTCTAAAACGTAAACAAGCTGTTTATTTGGATTTTCCCTAGAAAATTATATTGGGTCTTTTGTCAAGTTAAATTAGTATATATATATATATATATATATATATATATATATATATATATATATATATATATATATATATATATATATATATATATATATATATATATATATATATATGTAACTGAGACACCTGATGACCATCGACTCCAAGTGGTCCCACCTCCGAGACGCTGTGTACAACTCAGCCATTACTGCCTATGGGAAGAAAGAGCACAAAAACACAGACTGGTATGAGGCCAGCTGGGAGGAGATGGAACCCGTGACTGAGACGAAGAGCCTTGGTACATTACAGGCCCTCAGGACTGCCAGGAAAAATGTCCAGCAGACCGCCCGTCATTGCGCTAACACCTACTGGCTGAACCTCTGCACCAGCATACAGATAGCTGCCGAAACCGGGGATGCAAGGGGCATGTACGAGGGTATCAAGAAGGCAACCCACCTCCAAGATCGCCCCACTCAAGTCCAAGACTGGCGAAGTCATCAAAGACCAGGGCAAACAGCTGCAGCGCTGGGTTGAGCACTATCTTGAGCTGTATGCAACCCAAAGCGTCGAGATGCGCCTTCGCTGGCTAGGCCATGTTAGGAGAATGGATCCAGGCCGCATACCCAAGGACCTGCTGTACGGCGAGCTAGTAGAAGGTGCACGAACGACTGGAAGGCCACGTCTGCGATACAAAGATGTCTGCAAAAAGGACATGAAGACAGCCAACATCAACATAAAAAAATTGGGAGAGCTGTGCTGACGACCGCTCCGCGTGGCGTCTTGCTGTCAGACAGTACACTCAGAAAGCTGAGGAGATGAGAAACACAAACCTCGCTGCAAAGAGAGCCAGGAGGAAGGCGAACCAAAAACATCCTCAGCAAGCACCAGCATACACCTGCAGCAAGTGCAACAGAGACTGTCACTCAAGGGTCGGACTCTTCAGCCACTCGCGAAGGTGCAGATAGGACACCCAAATCGGAAGCTACACCATCGTCTCTCGAAGACGGACGGATGCCGACGATATGGCGATATATATATATATATATATATATATATATATATATATATATATATATATATATATATATATATAAGATTTGATAAACGATATTCATTCCTGTTTAAAATCAGATATTTTGGAATCTATGATCAGACTCTATAGTTGTGTTCAGATAAAAATTCTGAGATAATTAAAGTATTCATTGGAGTTACAAAGTACATGTATTCATTGACGTTGGGACTAAAATACTACTTTTTTATCATTGAGGACTCATTCAAAGACAATCTGGATTAATCATTATGATACATCAGGACATTCATGACTACTTGAATTCATTTTGAACATTCTATACTTTCAGATAGCACATTTAAGATTAGCTGGGATTTAATTCACAATGATATATATATATCACCAGACTGATAAGGAAATTTTTAGATTTTTTACAGGCTTTATTATTTGAAAGAGCAGAACGATATCAAACAAGGAAGAAAATACTACAATATAATTTCTTTCCTAAGTAAGTATGTTATAAAAGGAAGAAAATATTCAAATATAATTTCTTTCCTAAGTATGTTAGTTATACTAGGACGAAAATATTCAAATCTCATTTCTTTCATAAGTAATGTATGTTATAAAAGGAAGGGAACATTCAAATATAATTTCTTTACTAAGTATGTATGTTATAAAAGGAAGAAAATATTCAAATCTCATTTCTTTCCTAAGTATGTTAGTTATACTAGGACGAAAATATTCAAATCTCATTTCTTTCATAAATAATGTATGTTATAAAAGGAATGGAATATTCAAATATAATTTCTTTCCTAAGTATGTATGTTATAAAAGGAAGAAAATATTCAAATCTCATTTCTTTCCTAAGTATGTTAGTTATACTAGGACGAAAATATTCAAATCTCATTTCTTTCATAAGTAATGTATGTTTTAAAAGGAAAGGAATATTCAAATATAATTGACACCAAACACAGAGAGTATGTATGTTATAAATGGAAGAAAATATTCAAATCTCATTTCTTTCCTAAGTATGTTAGTTATACTAGGACGAAAATATTCAAATCTCATTTCTTTCGTAAGTAATGTATGTTATAAAAGGAAGGGAATATTCAAATCTCATTTCTTTCCTAAGTATGTTAGTTATACTAGGACGAAAATATTCAAATCTCATTTCTTTCGTAAGTAATGTATGTTATAAAAGGAAGGGAATATTCAAATATAATTTCTTTCATAAGTATGTATGTTATAAAAGGAAGGGAATATTCAAATATAATTTCTTTCTTAAGTATGTATGTTATAAAAGGAAGGGAATATTCAAATATAATTTCTTTCTTAAGTATGTATGTTATAAAAGGAAGGGAATATTCAAATATAATTTCTTTCTTAAGTATGTATGTTATAAAAGGAAGGGAATATTCAAATATAATTTCTTTCCTAAGTATGTATGTTATAAAAGGAAGGGAATATTCAAATATAATTTCTTTCCTAAGTATGTATGTTATAAAAGGAAGGGAATATTCAAATATAATTTCTTTCCTAAGTATGTATGTTATAAAAGGAAGGGAATATTCAAATATAATTTCTTTCCTAAGTATGTATGTTATAAAAGGAAGGGAATATTCAAATATAATTTCAACGTATGTTAGTTATTAAAGCTATAGTTGGCATCATGGATGGCCAGGAAATTTCAAAACGCCCAAGCCGCTAGCAATTACTAAACTTGTTTTACTCTCGTAATAATATTTCTTTTTGTCGCGTTGAAGCCGTGCTATTTTGTTCTTTGTTATAATAACGTTACGTAATAACGTTACGATGTGATGTCATGTGTATATTGGTAAGAGTCAGCTGATTGTTGGGGAACGGTGACGCACTGGGATTTGCTATGTTTGCCAAATTACTTTTTGTGGGCGGAGTTGTATATAGTTAAATTGAATTGTGTAGTCGTGTACACATTAATGATATCTAATAATAAATGACAGAATCGAAATTTAAAACATTGTACGTACGTATGTAAAACATATACATACATACAATATTTGGATACTTATAATAGTGTTTATTATTGGATATCATTACTCTGTGTGTGTGTGTGTGTGTGTGTGTGTGTTTGTGTGTGTGTGTGTGTGTGTAACATAATTCATTTCATTACCTCTCAGGGGCTGGGATTGTCCCTTTTCTTTATATACCAGAGTGACACCAAACACAGAGACCCTGCCCGTCAGTGCGCTTCTTATTTGGGACAACTCTTTTTGGGTCCTCACAACAATATTCCTGGATAAAACAATATTCATCTAAACCATTCCCGTTACATTGCAAAAAAATCTCTTGAAAGATATGTTAAATCTGCAATTCGAAATACTTCAGTTGGTTACTCATTTAAGAAATGCAATACCATGGACATTTCAAATGATGGCATTATTGTATTAGAATGTTTTAAAGCTCTGTGTGACTTGGATGTATCGACATTATTTTACAAAATGACTTTCTATCAAAATGTCTAATATTTTATAATGACACAGGCGCAAAAGTTCGTTGATTCAACAACGTCTCACACTTTCAGTAGTATATTGACTGCATCATGTACCCACTAACTAACACATTACACCAACCCACCCAACCAACGACCTACCCAATTTATTCAAATATAGTCGAGTCCGAATGACCCTAAGGTAATGGATTCACGACAAATTTTTCAATTACTGGTGGATAGGATAATCGGATAAATAAATCGTAAGAAGGATGAATCGAATTCAGTTTGGAAGGACCAAAAATTGGATTAATTCGGTTTGGATACTCGAAGCTTTGCTGTACATGTTCTTACCATGATTTCCCATTCTCTGACACGTCCCCAAGTACGGGCGCCATCACATTCTTCCCATGGAAGAACACATTCACTTCATCCGGATCATACGTGATGTTTTCATTCCTTTCCGAATAAAAGAGATCATTCAGCTTCCGGGGATTGGCCACAAAGTCCTCCCATGGAAGAATACTCAGGCCCTTGTACCATGTGTTGTATTCTGCTGTAGTATTAATATTAGTGACAACCGGCTTCGTTTCTATGAGTGGAATATCGTCCTTGTTTGGATGTCTTTGATCTGTGGAATGTTGGTCACATCTTTTCTGTATCGGTTGCAAACCATTCTTATCGCTGAAAAGATCGTCATCCTGTTTATTCGCGTGTAAATTTAAGTTCCTTGTTTTCACCAATCCCACGTTGTTGTTTGGTTTTACTTGGGACTGTGGAATGGCGATGTACGTTACAGACCCTAATCCTCCGAAATAACTGTCCGTCAGCATGCTGGAATTGTTGATGCTGCTGTGGCAGACACTGGTAACATCCGTGGAAGCCATAGTAATAGTTTTCTGATCGGTCATACTCGAATAAACAACAAACTTTGTTAAAAGAGATTAAAACAACAATTTACATTATCACGGTTTCGTTCAGCTTTCATGTGTAATCACCGACTCTCCATATTAAAATATCTGGCTGATTTAACGGAAAATTTTTCACGATACAATTTCTTGCTCTCGAAGCTGTAACGCTTTCTAGGGCTTTACGGTATCTTCTTGTGCATACTTCTTTAGGCACGCAAATTAACGATTTTGCCAACAAGTACGTTTCTGCCACTATGTTCATTATAAAAATTGTCGGAGTTTTAAACCTAAGATATAATCAATAGCCTATATTATAGATCGACCTCTAAACCCTTTGTCACTGTTTTGGAGGAAGAAGTACACATGCCTAGACACGTCTAATTTGAAAACGTCAATGATATTTACCCTATCTAGCCATAAACATGTCCCGACTTCCAACAAACTCTTTAGACTTCAATGACAATCACAGTGACTTTATATATAGTTGTCCTTTTCAATGGTTTTTGTTTGCTTTTGTTGTGTAGGATACATTTTTCATCAAATATTGAAAGACTTACTTAAATAACTAGATTAGGACCATAATGGATATTTTGAAAATACTTTCATACATTCTTTGTTATGTTAATTGCTTACTACAAACAGTATATGGGGATTATAAAAAAAATTCAATTTTGAAACACTTTGATTCCTTGTGAATCCTGTGGTAAATACATAAATTTATATGCGAGGCGCGAATGTTGCAATCACACGAAGCCCGCAAGCTATGGGAGCCTGGAAACATTTTAGTTTATTTATAACAGATTAAAGCAGATTATTTAAAAAAATATTTTTTATTATTAAAACAAACCCGTATTTTCTTCTTTATGGTCAGTGAAATATTTTAGGAGCCCCATAATCCTCATTTCCCATTGGGCCTGCACAGTCCTAAACCATATATGTGGAGAAGGCACTAATTTAACAATAATCATATAATCACATTGACGCCTATGGCAACTGGGAATATCCATGAACTGCCTTCAGCTACTTATGTTTATCTTTCTATATTTCTCATATATATCTAGAGCGTCCGCCTCGGGTGCGGGAGGTCGTGGGTTCGATCCCCTGCCAAGGCATACCAATGGCTTACAAAAGTGGTACTAACAGCTGCCTCGCTTGGCGCTCAGCATTAAGAGGTTAGTGTTAGGACTGGTCGGCCTGGTGTCAGGATAATGTGATTGGGTGAGACATCATGCTACATGTCTGCGGCATGATGCCCCCGTGCGAGACCCAGTGCAATACATAACTGCAAACTGCCACAGTGCAAATATCGTAGTGATATGACTGAAATATTGTTGAAACTACGTTAAAAATCAAAATCACACACACACACACACACACACACACACACACACACACACACAGTCACATATCTCGCTTTGGATTTGATATATACGGTCATAATGTGGGGCGAGCTGAAAGGCAGCACTACGGTACTACGGTTTTAATTCCGTTTAATACTGCCGTGGTATGTTACACTAAAGTAGTGACGTGTTTAAGATGTATTCAAGTATTTATTGGAGGCATTTCTAACAGGCCTGGGCTTGTGTTAGAAATAAGAAGATTGTCACTTATCCCCCAAAAAATCAAATCCGATGTTCGATTTCTTCACGTGAATTTATGAGTTTATTATAGTTATAATTTATTCCCATTACAAACAATAACACAACAACTGTGACCAAGAAAGTGTATTATGCGCTGCTTGATGAATAATAATAATAATAATAATAATAATAATAATATTCAATAATAGTAATAAAATTAATAGTAGTAGTAGTAGTAGTAGTAACGTTGATATTGTATTGTTGTTGTTGTTCCATAACACCATCTTCAACAACATCAGCAGTGTCTCTTGTTTGATAGTCTACTCAGCGCCATTTTCATCGCCATCATCGTCGTCATCCTCACTAGGTTTCGTTTCCGTTCAATATACTTACAAAGGACAGATTTTATATCAAGCTTTTACATTCAGTGGTACTGCAACAGTATACATGCTTCATAATGATTCTGTAGATTTGACTTTCCTCATCTAATTAGGATTATTAATCATAAAAACGTAGGTCAGTTATTGTTTTCACCCCATCGCGACAAAGGTAAAAGCCAAACGTAATGGACATTTGTACCAAGAAAAGACAGTTTTAAACCCCAATATATCCAGAAGATAACATTTGTTAGGATATTTTGCATAGATTGTTTTAAGATTTTTTTCAATGAAAAGTGAGGTAGCAGCTTAATTTGAGATGAAATAAATTACGATAATTTTGTTAAAGTTTCGTTCTTATGGTGTTTTCTTCGACTTTAGAACAATATTTATTATATTACGCATGTGAGTACCTCCATAGTTTCCTCTCTCTCTAGATTCAGAAAATAATCTTTTTAATTTAAAGATAAATTACAGTGGTACTCTTCTGTATGTTACACGGAAAATTTAAAATATAAAGGAGTATAAGAAATACGCTAAAAGTAATATACTTATGATGATATCTTGAATTTTTCACGCCGTATTGTGTTCAGGTTTGCTCAGTGGACACAGTGAATCGCCGATATATGAGAGGAATTGAGTTCGTAACCCGTCGAAGGTCATGCTCTCTTAATTACTGTTTTTGCTTAAAAACATCACTGGTTTTTCGAGCAGTCCTCAATATATCGTTCTATCTGATTTTAAAGGATTATGGACAGTTATACATTGGATCAAAATATTAGAAGCTTTTGAATCATAGATACTTCGTTTTTAATTTAAAAAGGTATCCTTTTCTAGCCAGGCAAAAAGGAAAATGATGTAATATATGTGTTTATAATATATGTTTATGTTTTAATCACAAATTGTATTAAACAATATGTACATGGAAGTCAATACTTTAGTCCTTATTCAGTGTCTACTCAACACTTCTTGGCTTGTCTCCTGTATTCATTAAATGGAGTATATCTTGTCACTGTCCAGCAACATTCTGCAAGCATGTGTGGGCTCCATTTGTCCTGATAGCATGTCTCCATTGTTGCTATATCCTGGTAAAATCGCTCGCCGTGCTCGTCGCTCACTGCTCCTCAGTTCGGTGGAAAAATCTAGACGTCAGTGCACGAAATGTATTTTAGTGACATGTTGCATGCAAGGCTTTTGTATGCCTTCGGTGTTTTTTTTTCTACCAACTCCCTGAAATTTTCTACCTTGTTTTCCGAGAACATGTGTTGCCACTAACTAGAATTTATTCTATGCCGTCTTTTCCTTGCCACATAGTACACGGTCAAATGCATCATCTCGAAGAAGTTTACAAATCTGAGGACCAACAAATGACATCTTCCTTTATCTTAACGTTGAAAAGTTTCCACGGAGGTACTTAGACCTGTCTTTGTTTTGTCCATGGCCTTGACAAAGTTCTTCATCAATCCCAACTTGATGTGCAAGGGTGGTAACAAAATCTTCCTTGATTCAACTAGTGGTGGATGCTGCACACTTTTGCTCCGAGGCTCCAGTGACTATCAGAATGACCGATCTCTTTTGATGTAGTGGGAATCTCTTGCACGACTATTTGCAGGCAAAACAACAGTACTTTGTGTATCCAGTCTGCAGAGCAAGAGAGCATGAACCTTCAAATCGCCAGAAAGCTGACAGCAACTGATCATGTTTTATGTACCTCACACGTTGTTCATGTTTCATAGTTTTCCTTTATATGTGATGCCTGATCAACTGGAATTGATGACAAAACGTTGTCATCATTGTCATTTTGTAACAAAACAGATTTAAGATTCGTCTTCGATAAATAAATAAACAGTCTCCACTCATCTGGATCATGAACCATGATGAGGACTGCCGGCACACCATCGATGTTGCTGAAGGCTACAATATCACTTTCCACGAAAGAAGATTGGGACAAGGTCTTACTGATGGTCTAAGAATATGGAAAATCTAACATCACGTACGAGGTGATTACACTGCTGTAGTCTGGAGCCCAACAATTCTGCCTTACTCCTGGATAGTTTCGAATCCCTGACAAGGTTATTTAGATCACCTTGTGTTATGATTTGTGGTTCAGAGGAGGAGGAGAATGGGAGAAAATATGGGTCATGTGACATTAATTGTTCAGGGCTAGACGTTTGATCGTCTTCCTCTTCCTCGTAGGCTCAAGTAAGAATGATTCTGGCACATCAGGAACAGGCAGTCCTTCTAAGGTAGCCGTAAAGCAACCGAACTGAGTAACTAAAAGTTTTAAAAAGCCATTAAACAATTGTCTCATAATCATTTATAATTCACCAAATTCTCCAAACATTTCAAACTATAATTACATTTATAGAATCTAATTGTTGATGGGACATGATTGCGATGGATGGGGTAGACGTGTATATTGTAATATAATATGAATTTTCATAATGTATTATAGGAAGCACATACATCAGTACACTGTTTTTTGGTCGGTATGGCATCACGGCGCTACCGCGATGACTGGTTTACAGATGAGAGAGTGTCGTGAAGGAGTTGTTAAATTAAATTCACGAGTTCAAAAACTTAGCAAATTATCGTAATCATCTATCGTATTGTTAAGTTCGAACATTTAACAGTATTTCAGTATGGTTTTAATCTATTAGAGAAAATAATAATTTCATTGGTTTCGACACATCTGTTATTGGTTTCGATTCATTTGTTAGTGAAGCGAATCAGTTTATTGGTTTCGATACATTTAAACAAAAAAGGATGAGACGAAAAGAACACGTCTAACATTCGGCCTGCAGACACAAGAGATTAATTATTAACATGACTTATCCGCTAATCAACCTTTCTTTCAGATCTTTAATTTGTTGCATGAACACATCCACATTATTCGGCATGAGAAATCGTTTGACTTTCTCATGCTCTAGGCTAATTCGAACCGCTCCCACATCGGCTCGACTAATATCATCCAAGATGATCCATTTCACAACAATACATTCAGCGAGTAAAGAGTAATGTCGTCGAAAAATTGCCATGTGCGTTCTCTAGTCAAAATGGTTCTAAGAGAAACTCTGACAATCGTATACTCATTATTCCCACTATGAAAACGAAGTCATATGGACATTGTTCTTTTGCATACCATGGACAAGCAACGTGGAAATAATTGCCCACTAAACTTAGACACAAAGACACAGTGATCCCTTTTAAGAGTGCTCTTAAAACTCACAAGAACAAACTTAAAGACCTAGTAATGTTTCCTACCTTTAATATTTTCCGCATGTTTTTATGTTTTGTTTTATTTCATGGAGTTTGTTGTATTTTTGTGGGGGTATAAACATATCATTATAGATGTTGTAAAGCGCTTAGAGCTTCTAAAGATTAGGCGCTTTACAAAGCCCTCATTATCATTATTATTATTATTATTATTATTATTATTATTATTATCCTCGGATATCGTTTTACACCAAAAACGAAGCTTGAGTACACGAATTTAATAAATAAATAAAAGGGTTTTTACAATTGGGCGACAATGTGAGCAGTTTGTAATTCCCAATGAATAATTTAAATGAATGTATTACTCTCAAATTATATCTGAGCACAACTTAAAGTGACTTTATTGACTGATATTCAAATAGAAATGAATAGATTTGTTTGCTTCAACCTTATATAAAACCTAAGACACAATAAAATGACAATGATTTTGATCATAAGTTCGTTTCCAGAACGTGGTACGTTAGAAAATAAGGCTAGGCATAAACTCACGTATACACATTTGATAAAATCAGGTACATTCAAGAGCTCTATCCTCATTCATAAACGACGGTCAAGCAAACAATATAAACTAAATATAAATCTAACTTTGCTCTTACAGAAATTAATAAAACATGTACATTGCTCTTACAGAAATTGAATGATACGAAAACTCAATCTTCAGGATATATGCATTGCTCTTTTGTGAATTTTGTTGAGAAGAAAAATACTATGTTAGAACATACACGTGTCTCTTAAAGAACTGTGATTCTTTAGGTGTGCTATTTGCAGACTATTAGCATAATGTGTTATCTATGTATGGCTCCTTGAGGACTCGGGTGCTTGTTAATATTGCAAATTTTAAGAATTTCAAAGAAAAAAATAATGGGTTATGGGGACATATATTGCTCCGCTCCTGTATTTATTGTGCATGTACGAAATTATTAGAATTTAAATATTCATACTAGATACATTTTTAAGAAACTTTGTACAAGCATCATAACTTATCATTTCAAACTTTTGCGTTAAGAAAATTGTCATTTATTTTCAATAAAATAACGATGACCCTAAACCAAGAAATAATTGTATTTGTTCAAATCGCATGGTTATGGCATCAGTTTTTCTTTAATGTGAAAAAAAATATCTTTAGTTAATGGGTATTCCTTTTCATTCAGTCATCAATCATGTCTTACGTTCTTGGTTGTAAGATCCTAGACCTCGCATAACCAGTAAAGGATATTAAAACACAACACATCTTACCAGTGGGCGATATTAGTACGGCTGTGAAACGGCTCCTTCTTCATGCGAATTTTTCACGCGCGCTGAGACTTTCAATCTTCGCGATTAGCTCTATGTGTCATATTATCCTTTATCTTAAAATTCATTGGCCTCTGATAGAGACTGCTTTCAGAAAAATATCACACGTCATTTATAAATAATCGTACGCATGCGTGAATAGATAGATGAAATAAAATCACCACACAGTGAAAGGGTAAACTATCCTTGGCATAAGACACCAAACCAGGACTAATCTCTGCTATAAAAACGTACAAATTAACAATGACTCAATGGCGAGTCCTTAAATATTATTTTTAGCACTGAAGAAAAAATCCCTGTAAGATTTTCGGTTATCTGATAATACTTTCAAGCCAGATATAAGCTAATACAATTAATCTTCCCAATACTAACACTCCAGACTAAACAAAGCGTACGTCGTGGGTTCGATCCCCGGCCAAGTCATACCAATGACTTACAAAAATGGTACTAACAGCTGCCTCGCTTGGCGCTCAGCATTAAGAGGCTAATGTTAGGACTGGTCAGCCTGGTGTCAGGATAATGTGACTGAGTGGGATATCATGCTACATGTCTGCGGCATGATACCCCAGTGGTAGACATCACTATAAACTGCCTCACTGCAGACATCGTAGCGATATGACTGAAAAATTGTTAAAGCTACGTTAAAAATCATAATCACACACACACACACACACACACACACACACACACTAAAAAAATCAATCACCCTCCACTAACGTTTTTCTTTTTCTTTCTAAAACAGGTGCTAGGTCAAACACTAGCATCCGCCTGGACTGTGTCATTGCATATTCTCAAGTTAAAAGAAAAGACTCACGATTATCGGAAAAACTAACATCTCTATTCAACCACTACTCTCCCCCCCCCCCCCCCCACCTAAAAAAATCTAGCACACCTGGCGAATTAACTCCGAAAACATGTACTAGGTAACATACTAGTAAACATCTGGGCAGAATCCTAGCAAGCTGGTAAACACTTACTTACCTTTGTATCGATTTTCTGCTACAAGAGAATATCGCCGTCTATTAACTTATCTAACCCTAAAATAAATTACATACAATAAAACAAACTAGTAGGAAATTGAATAAAAACTAAATCAAATAACCAAAACAACTATCATAACAAAATGTCCCAAATAATTGGAATTAATAAAGCTGCATTAAACAAAGGCATAATCTAAGCAGAGAGCGAATCACTCCCAACAAACAAATAGCAAAATGTAGCCCACAGTCTCAACCACAGCGAGAGGGCACCGCTACCCCCACCCACCCCCACCATCACCAAACAACAATAGTTGGCGGGAGGGGGGGGGGCTAAAACAAATCAAAACACCCACCAGCCGAAAACAAATATTTCCAACTGACAAAAAATACAGAATACACAGAATACACATTCAAAGACCAAAATGCGTCAGGCAAATACGAAGAACTCGACGACACTCTCCACATGTCATGGAATGAGCTCTTTAATGGTACTTTTACCACAAGTTCCCCACAAACAGATAAAAACATACATTCAAAGCCATCACCACAATCAAACATGCGCAAACTGAACATAACAAAAACCTAACAACCCAAAATAGTCTAACACTAACTAAAAAAAATTACTCAAAACATAGTTTTAAAAATCCCACACCAAACCCAATTAAGACACCAACGACAACTGACAAACCTCTAAAACCAACCCTTAACCAAAGAGCACAAAAGGAGGTAACCCACAGTAACCAAATATCTGGTCCATCAAAAACCAAAACCAACAAGGAAACTACATCACAATCAAGGGCAACCTACCAAATCTAACCACCCCTTCATTAATTAAAAACTCAAAAAACACCAAACCACCCCCACCCGCTACTAAAACACAACTAAATCAAAACAAATAGGACACACACACACACACACACACACACACACACACACAAAACAAATAATACATAGCAGTCAAATTCCAGGCCCATAAAGAACACCCCCTCCCCCATCAAGAATAACACAAGCAAACTTACCAAATCTGACCAACACCAGGACAACCCTCTTAAAAAAAGAAAAATACATAGGAAAACGAATGGGACACATGAAATCAAAACATCTACACAACCCTAGCCTAATTACAACCAAACAATTCAAACTAAACGATCCACAACATCACAACCAAGATAGCAAACTCAAATACCACTCACTCGAATACACACTCTACATCAATAACAAAAATCTAGGCAGCTAATAAACCTAAGCACCAATAGTATCATGGCTACCATACTTATAGTACACCAGGGACAATTCAAAATATTAAGACCAAAAACCAACTACAATTCGAAAGCTTGGGACACATCAAAATACAAGTAGAAAGACACTATAATATACAAAAAAAGATCGCACAACCCCACATCAAACTTAACACTCTCCAAACAAACCAATAAATCAAACAAACAGACAATCGCCAGCAATAAACCAACCACTCCATCACCACCGACACACTTCAAGGGATTAATAATACTGAAAGGTCACTAAAGTATACCGCCTAAAAAATATTAAAAGCAAAACATCACAAAAGAGGTCTTACAATCCGCTGAACCACTAACAGCACCTGTCAAGCTAGGACCATACGGAGTAAGACACAGACTTGAACCCTTTATTAATAAACCCCGGTTCTGCACAACATGCCAACATTAGGGACACTATGCTCTCAAATGCAGATATAAACACAGATGTGAACACTGTGAAGGACAAAACAGGGGCACAAGTCATTCTCGCAACCCAAAATGCCCCAACTGCCGGGGACTTCACCACCCCAGTGCAGCAGAATGTCATTACAATCAAAGAAAGACTAACCATTGACTTAATGAACACCAAGCACATGTCATATTTAGCCGCAGAAGAAAACCACTGTGAATAAAACCAAACCACCACTCGAATGCCAGGAAACCAAACAAAAACACAACACAAAACCACTTAAAACACACCAAGTTAAGCAGAAGTCCCTCCTCCACATCCAAACATTCTCCTCAAAATAAAACAAGAATCAATCTAAATACACACAAAAACAGACCTTACACAAGAAATACCAAACTAAAAACATCACAACCACTCTGGCAACAACACAAACACTAAAACAAATAATATTACAACCGAAGTAATACGGCCCGCCGTATCGGAACTACTATAAAACATTTATCCGAATTAGAATGCACCAAAATTCCAACTCTAACATCAATAGCGACATCTCTACAAATTCAACAACAAAATACTTCACGCTTCAAAATTTTCTACGCTTGAAATCACTACAATTACCACCATTACAACAGAAAAACTCCAACATCCATCATGGATAGCACAACAAAAAGAGAACTCACAATTTGGCAATGGAACAATAGAGTGTTAATTAAAAAATCTACCAGAACTTTAACAAATTATCAAGACACCCAAAAAAACATATAATCTGCCTCAAATAAACACACCTATCTGAAACCCTAGCATACTCAGAAACCCTACCAACTCCAATTGCCAAAGCCATTAGCAACACCATTGAAACCCGTTTTATCTTAATAAGTACTTGCACAACTACCATTCAAATTGCAAACACACACAACCCAGCAGGAAACTACAAAGTCGATTTAACCACTTACCACCAAATTATAAAAAAAAACACAAAATAACCTAATTATCTGTGGTGACTTCAATGCACACTACGAATTATGTCGAGAAAACAAGAATGATAAAAGAGGGAAGCTGGTCAAGGAATGGATAACACAATGTAATCTAGTCATCCTCAATGACGGCTCAAAGACCAGGTTAAACCCAAAGTATGGCACCCTCTCAAGCATTGACCTAACCATATGCACACAAACTTTTCCAAATAACTAACTCTCAAGCATTGACCTAACCATATGCACACAAACTCTTCCAAATAACTAACTGGTGTGTAGACCTAGAAAGTAAATTAGGAAATGACCACTTTCCCATCATCATATCTCTCCAAATTACCGTTCAGCATACACCCATTGAAGTTCCCCTAAATGAAAGTACAATAAATCAGATTAGACTAAATTAAAAACCATCATAGCAACCATAACTACTAGGGAATTAGAAAATCCCGATCCTCATCATCTACCATAGCAATATAATCAACTCCATCCACACTGTAGCTAGAGTATGTATCCCAAACACCGTATAGTCCAAAAAAAACAATCAGTACGCTAGTGGAATGACCTATGCAGCCAGCACAGAACACAGGGGGGAAAAAGAGAGCCCTTAACAGATATAAACACAAAGGACACTCCTTAGACTTCACACACTGCAAAGGTAGGGAAGAAAACCTTAAATGCATCATAAAATCAGCTTAAGAAAAATCCTGACAAAACGTTTGCTCCAAATTAAACTTAAAATCAAACTTTAAACAACTCTGGGACAAGATAAAAGCAATTAGGGGTAAACCAGCACATGAAACTCAAAACCTAAAGGGTGCAACCACCAGTCAAGAAAAAGCTGATATGCTGATATGCTTGACAGTCATTTGTCCGACATGAGCAGCAACAAGAAACATACAAACAAATTTCAATACCACATATACAGCAGAAAATACCATTTGCCACCTCTTTCAAGACCTAGAAGCCATAGACTCAAACTTCAACAGTGAATCACACTATAAGAATTGAACATAGTATTAGGGTCTAAGAAAGAAACAACACCAGGGAAAGACTGTATTGAATATATAATATATATTACAAAAATCTCCCCAGCAATATAACAGCAACCATAATCAACATGATTTGGGAAAACGGTCAACTATCAAACAGCTGGAAATAAGCCATTATTATATCCATCCCCAACCCAAGCAAAGATCCTAATAACATAACCTCATATCGACCCTCAGCAATAATGTCTGTAAAATACTGGAAACTATAATCTCCAACAGACTGAAACATCACCTCGAAAGCAACAAGCTGTTATCAGGGGGGGGGGGGGGGGGAAATGCGAATTTCGTAACAAGCTATCCATAACTTATCAATTGTTAAAATTAGAAACGGACATATAAATAGCATTCAACTCCATGTGGAAACCGGACAGAAATCTCATAGCTGTCTTTCATGGCCTAACAAAAAACCTTTGACCTAGTCTGGACTAAAGGATTGATTGCCAAACTCGGCAACTTCGGAATTGCTGGACGCATGTTCAACCGGACTGCAAAATTTCTAACAGGTCGTAAATTCATAGCCAGAGTAGCCAATACGCACTCAAAAGAATTCTCACTGGAAAATGGCACCCCACAAGGAAGCGTACTTAGTCCTATACTCTTCAACATTATGATTAACGATCACGACCTTAACCTAACCTCCACTAAAGTTAATATATCGCAATTCGCTGACGATAGTGGCATTCGGAGAGCAGGAAACCCCGCCAGCAAACCAGTAATTATTGAAATCCAACAAAGCTTAGAAAACATAGGGTGATGGGCGGATAAATGAGGGTTTAAAATCTCGCATGAAAAATAAAAAAGCAGTGGCGATCATATTAACCCCAAAATCAAACAACAAACTAGTCTATACTAACCTTTACCTTCAAAACCAACTAATCAAATATGTTCGAGTAGTTAGGTTCCTAGGGATGTATTTTGACGACTACCTAACCTGGGGACACCAGATCGATATGTTACTTCAAAGATGTAATAAAGAACTAAACCTCCTAAGAAACCTCGAAGGTACCATATGGGGATCAAACCAAGAAACCTTGCTTACCATATGTAAATACCTCATAAGATCCAAACTAGACTATGGTTACCAAGTGTATAACTCGGCAAAACAAACGCTCCTAGACAAATTAGATGCAATCCAAAGGAATGCTCTAATCGTTTGCACAGGCACACACCCCTCCACCTCAACTTAAAACCCTAATCGCAAATGACATACAGGACACCTACCCTGGTTTCGTTAAAATATACACAGACCAGTCATAAAAACAGCTGAACCACCCAGAACGGCAGCTACAAAAGTACATGTAATCCCGAATTTCGACATCCAAATGGGAACCAGGCTACCAGACTATTGGTCTATATACACTACGGAATTCTGGGCAATTATTGAATCACTTATATGGATTATGAGCAATAACATCCCCAATGTAGTCATTATCAGTGACTCTCTTAGTGTAATAAATTCAATTAAAAACCGTAACACAAAGATCAAGCGAACTATCCCTTGCCGAGGATTTCCATATGCTTAACGAATAAACCACAAGAAATCAGATAGTCGCGTTTATATGAGTACCATCGAAAGTCGGAATCACAGCAGCGAACAAGCCGACAAGTCGCTAAAAGTTATCTAGGAGATATAAATCCCACCAAACGTAGATATAGCATCACAGAAGCTCAATGCTTCGTAAAAACCAATATCAAACAAAAACGGCAGGAACACTGGAATTCCACTCATAAAGACCGGAATATACACTCCATCCTCAAAACAGTTGACAGGCCGATTAAAGCACCTAAATGAGCAATGTGAACCCAAAAATATTCAATCAAATAACGACAGGTAAAAGTAAATTAGCAAGCAGCTTCGGCAAAATATATAGGCCCTAAACCTGTAAACATAAACTGTTACCACCGTAACAAATTGGAAGACCTGCAACACATATCCAATGACTAAACAAAACACCAGCTAGCAAGAACCAGCTTGGAGAAAGTTCACAAAGCAATTAGATCCCCATAAACCCTTCCAGAATTTCTAGACCAAAAAATCCGAATAAACAAATATCCCATAACATATTAAAATATTTAGGAACAACAAAACACGGAACTAAAGAATAAGTTATAATCAGTCCAACGCCAATAGCCCCGAATTATCCATCCACATCCTACGAACACTGCTCTTCGCATGGGTTAATTGAAGAACGTTATACCCCATATGAGTTCATGGAGCTGTAAAAAGTGTTTAATCTGGTATACGGACTCCCGTTAAATCACCCTCAGTCAACTAAAACATAAAATAAAATAAATCAAATATTCTCCGACAACGCCAATATCCCCTCCCAACTTAACCATTCACATCCTACAAAGACTGCTCTTCACATGGTTCATTTAAGATCAATACACCCTACACGGGTTCATTGAGGTGTGAAAAGTGTTTAATCTGATGTTTGGACTCTCATTAAATCACCCCCCAATCAACTAAAACATCAAATAAAATAAACACTCACCACCAACGCCAATAACCCAACACTTAACCTTCCAAATCATATGAACACAAGTGTTTCAACTCATGCATGGACTCCTTTTAAAATGTAAGATAAAGAACATAAAAACACAACCCCTCTCCATAAACTTAAATGTCTACAGTCTGTATTCCCTTTTGTTTGTACCCCCTTGCCGATTTCAGTAACGAAAACATAAACAAGATAAAAAGTCAATAAATCTTACTCAGTTCATTCATTGATTTATAGTTTATATGTGTCCATAACACCTTTATCGTCTGCGCGTCTGATGCTTAATGGAAGTTTTCATTACAACCATGGCCATCCTCGAGATCAATTTCCATTTCCTGGACAAGTCCATTTTCAGCGAAGGGGCGGATACATAAATACGCATGTATGTACAGTACATAGAAGGTAGATTTTTAATAGGTGGCAAAGGGATATAACTCTTAACCTTACCGTAATTGACTGAAGTATCCGGGAGTAACCAAATAGGAGCAAAACGTCACTCTATTTGCGGAAAATAGACTTGCCCAAATTGTATGTAATATCACAGGAGTCTGACGTTTTATCAATAAAGTACGGCGAAATGTCTGACAAAATGAAATACCCTTATCAATAATATATATAACACAAGGAGTGCAAGCGTGACCACAACCCTTCGCTCGATTCGACATTTTCTCACGAGTCTATTATCGCTTCAGAATCGCAAGAAGACTGAAACACTACACATATGCATTCAAAAGACAGTTACTTACCAACGTATAACTCTTAAATGACCATGTCCTGAATCCAACCGGCGAATTAACCTTTATTTTTACCATTACTGTCACTATAGCCTCGCTCTGAAATTTATCTGACGGAAGTAGCCCATTCTACCAGTTTCTACCCTGAAGTCTTTTCTTCAAAGACCTAAAAAGTTGATATCGGACGAAAACGTACAATTGTGTACGATAACTAAAAGAATAATTCAAGGGGGTGGGTGGGCATAACGTATCCACCTTTTTAACGATATCGAAAGTAATTCTGATAGAAAGTAACTTGTTTGACATTTTTCGTCTATTTATGATCTGTACGAAGTAGCTCGTGTTAGAGCACACACACGAATCCCATTTGTGTGCACTAATTTAATCTTTACTTTTTTATTATTTAGTCAACCAGACATTTATAGTTTGTTTTTTTTTTGGGGGGGGGGGGTTGGGAGGTCTTCTTTTAAAATAGTTTGTTTTGGAAGCATTCGCTCGTCACATTAGGGGATAAGTGCATCCACTACTGGGGCAGGTGGTAATTCCTTTTGCAATTCCTGGTGGCCTTCGATCACAAATTTGCTACCATCGAGGTAGTCCATCTCCCCCAAAATAGTACGAAGTTTCAACTGCGTGTTGCACGATTGTCTTTCTTTGAATGTTAGAAACTATGCTAATAATAAAAGGCACGCTTCAAATTTTACAAGTTTGTATGGATTGTTAAAATTGTGTGCTCTGCAATGAACACAATGAATGCTATTGTCAAGTGACACCTAACTGCATGTCATTTCCTCGTTATTTGGCTACTTCACCTTAGTAAGTCACTGTACCGTATGCTTACACAAATGTGAGCCGGTTTACACCTGATGCAATTTTAATGATTGTATGCAAAATATTGGGCGCAAAAAGTCACACAGATCTGTCCGAGTTTGTCTTGTTTGCGTTTATTGGCTTTAATGGTAATTTTAACACATAAGTGGTCATATTGTTGCCGAGATTATGGAAGCTATATCCTTGCAAATGATGCAAGAAGCCAGCCGACCCAGGATAGCATTAATAAATATTGAACAAGCGATTTTTGGATTATGAATTCGAAGCTTACTCGTCAATGAAAGGTACAAAGTCGAGCAATGAATGGGTTATGATAAAACACGAAGATATAAAGGTGGCCTCATGCCCGATAGATGCAGATAGTCTTGTCGTGTGACAGGTCTCAAATTACGCATAGAAAATGATATTTGCATATGGATTGTGCTTGGTAGATGCCTCGTAGTGAGTATGGAGGGTAAACGCGGGAACAACTAAACAAAAGAAAACGCGCGCGCACACACACACACACACACACACACACACACACACAAGCAAGCAATGGGGACATAACAATCTTTTGGCGAAAAGCGAGGTTGGTGATATATATCAGGGAAATAAATAGAGTGAGCACGGTATTATAATTCCTAAACGTTTGATGATTGCTTTATATTTCTTTGTTGTTCCTCCGTCAGTTCGACGAAGACCTTTCTAGTCATCCGAGAGCTTGAGGGGGTGGTTCGGTTCTGTGATTCCCCAGGTGGCTAATGAGGCACACCCTTGCACGGAATGTTCGTTTGCATAAGGGACTGGTAATGAATGGGCCATCTTCAGGAGGGATGATGGCACGAGCTTTTCTGCTTTGCCTCTTCAGGCATTTCACACATATTTCATTACTAGACGGTTGACTGAAACGTTTGACTATATGATATATATTTGTACGCGCATACATACATACATACATATGTATGTGTGTGTATGTGTGTGACTGACTGACTGACTGATTGACTTTATTTCCTCTTCAACAGAGATTACATCAGATTAATGTATGTATGTATGTATGTATGTATGTATGTATGCATGTATGTATGTATGTATGTATGTATGTATGTATGTATGTATGTATGTATGTATGTATGTATGTATGTATGTATGTATGTATGCATGCATGCATGCATGCATGCATGCATGCATGCATGTATGTATCAGGGAGATGCTTTTTGCAGATGACGCAGCTCTTGAGGCGCACACTGAGGAAGCCCTTCAGAGACTGGGAGACCGTTTTGCTGATGCCTGCATGCAGTTTGGACTCACCATCAGCCTGGAAAAGACAAAGGTCAGCGTGCAAGATACCACCATTGCCCCTACAATCAAAATCAACGGTGTCACCTTGGAAGCAGTCAACAACTTTACCTACCTGGGGTCAACCATCAGCAACACCCTCTCGCTTGATAAGGAGCTGAACAGAAGGCTTGGAAAGGCAAACACCACCATGTCACGACTGACGAAGAGGGTGTGGGAAAATAATGCGCTGACAGTGTAAACCAAAGTCAAAGTTTACCAAGCCTGCATTCTCAGCACCCTTCTATATGGAAGTGAGACCTGGAGTACCTACATGAGGCAAGAGCGCCGGCTCAACTCCTTCCATATACAGTGCCTTAAACACATCTTGAAAATCAGCTGGCAAGACCGTGTCCCAAACAGCGAAATCCTGCAGCGTGCAAATACCCACAGCATGTTCTCCCTGCTGAGCAAACGTCGCCTTCGATGGCTGGGACACGTCCGACGCATGGAGGATGTGAGGCTGCCAAAGGACATCCTATATGGACAGCTGGCCACTGGCACGAGAAGAGTCGGCCGCCCCTCTTTCCGTTTCAAGGATGCGTGCAAGAGGGACCTGAAGGCATGTGACATCGCACCTGATGGCTGGGAAGTGCTGCCCGAGGACCGAGGCACCTGGAGACTGACAGTAAGTAAGGGTATATCAGTCGCTGACACGAGGAGAGGCCAGTTGGCGACAGAGAAACGTGTAAGAAAGGGCCACGTGACAGCAACCACAGCAACTCAGGCTTCCCAGCATGTCTGCACAAACTGCAAGAGGGACTGCCACTCGCGCATAGGCCTCCACAGCCACAACAGACGATGCCAACAACCTAGAGACAGATGACACCCCTAGGGCGCTATCCGCATGGTCTCCCGAGAATAAGGCGCCAATGATGAATGTATGTATGTATGTATGTATGTATGTATGTATGTATGTATGTATGTATGTATGTATGTATGTATGTATGTATGTATGAATGTATATGCGTGTGTTCTTATGGACTTACTTCTAATTCATTTGCAACCAGTCTATTTTATACCAATAAAACATGTTTAAACTAAAACAGACAAAATGTGAGGGTGTTGAAAATAGGAAATACAACATAGATAAACAGTATCAGTTACAGTGCAATGAAATACCGTGGCATAAATAAGTCGGCCTTACGGAATGTTCAACTTGTTTCTTGATTGGTTGTGACATTACAAACTCTTTGTTGTTGTTGTTGTACAT